>JAYKKT010000059.1:6455000-6832500 GCA_036023115.1 Brasenia schreberi | reverse complement strand
GTGTGATATTGAACCATCCACTATCTTATAGTGCTTCGAATCCAACCAAAAAAATAAGAAAGAAAAGGAAAAAGAAAAAGAAAAAGGCATTTTTTCTTAGTCGTGTCTCTTCTTGTTTCGCGTGATGTTCTTAAAAATATATTCTTATATTTCTTGATTTTCTTCTGTTTTTTTGTTATTAATTTCATTTTTTCATTATTCTTTTTTTCTTGGGCGAGATTTATAAGAGGGTGTTGTCCAGTTGTTAAAGGATAACAATGGTAAAAACAAATAAAATATTAGTCATTAGAGTAAAGAGATCGAACAAAAGAGAGATAGGAATTGGGTAGGAAAAAGAGAGAAAATAATTTTTAATTTTGATATTAAGAAAAAGAGTGTGGACAGTAAAAATGGGTCGTAGAGATCCTTCCGGAAATTGGGTAGGAAAGAAAAAAGAAAATAATGAAGACTAATTTTGATATAAAAAAAAGTATGTAGACAGTAAAAATGGTGTGCCATCAACCGTAGTTATCAGTTCGATTTCTTTGGTCCAGCTGGACACAAACAAAGACATATATGTCACATTCTCGTGATAGTTGTACCTTCCAATGGTGAAAAGTTGCATCCACTAACCATGTTAAAAGCGTTAAGAGAGTGGCTTGAATATCTTTTCACCAACCACAAGGGTCATGGAGGCTCCTGCATTCGTGACCCTGTTCAGACTTCCATGGCCATCTGAGTTGGTCCTTCCGTGAACGCGTTCTTTCCACTTTGGGTTGGCAGCCAAATAGTCATTCGGATTCAGCTTTCTCGTGACATTAAGCCATTCAATCATGTCATTTCGTGGATGTTAATGACTTTTGACCCAACTAATTTTGGAAATAATCTGCATCAACTACCTCATCCCAAATAAAGCCAGACAATGTTGTACCTTGAGGCAAGCTGAAGAGACATGAATTGGGCTCAATAGCAAATGCAGCACTACCAAAGTACTTTTTATCTTTTTAGAGGCAATTTAGTTTAGATAGACAACCCGCCAAAGAGAGAAATGTACTGAAGGAAAATTAAATGTCTATCAATTATCATTGCAGACAGTACTGTCTATAATGCTGCAGCACCCATTATGGAATGAAACCCAAAGCTGTGAAACCATCATCCAAGTCTCCCCAGTCAAAATCTGGCTTATCAATGGAGATGAAATCCTCACCATCACTGACCAGGTTTAGCATCTCATGTAACCATGAATTCTCTTGAGCTTGAGCTTGATCCCGGAAGAGTTGGTGTCCCGACAGCATAATGCTGTGATCAATCAAAGGAGCCTTTGTAGGAGGATTCTTTGAAGGCTGTGGCTTTGGTGATGAGATGAGAAAAGGAGAGAAGGTGCCGAAATGGGCTACCACAGCTGTGAATCTTCGGCCTTGGGGCTTTGTGGGAACCACTACTGAAGGAGACGGAGTTTCATTTCTCACTGCTGGCTGGGAAGTCATCTTTTTGTTCAAGTGACAATTCCAAAAATTTTTTACGTCGTTGGCTGTTCTTCCCGGTAATCTTCCTGCGATCAACGACCACCTGTGAAAAAATTTAAGACCGTCTGTCATGATCAGATTACCCTTTTCAAAAGAAAGAGAATCAAGAGTTCGGTAACATATAATATATAGGAAAAACTGCTAAACCAAATACATGCTAGGACTCGTTTAATCTAATATTTTGATGAACTATCGTTTTTGAGAAAGACCTCTCAAGTAACCGAAACAATACACCTGCTACTGTTCTTTAATATATTATTTTAATGAATTATGGGTTTTTAGGATTTGGGAGGACTTATATAAAAAACTCAACTCAAAAGAGGGTGAAAGAGATATTTTTAGGATAGCTAGGGCTAGAGATAAGAAAACTAAAGATCTTAATTATGATAGATGCATAAAAGACGAGGATGAAAAAATTTTAGTGGCAAATGATGATATAAGAAATAGATGGAAAACTATTTTTATAATCTTTTTAATAAAAATAAAGATGTTAGTATTAGTTTAGGAGATTTAGCCAAGTCAGAAAAGTATATAAACCACAATTTCTATCGACGTATTCAAAAGAATGAAGTCAAAGAGGCTCTTAAACATATGAAGGGTGGTAAATCGGTAGGACCAGATAATATTCCTATAGAAGTTTGGAAAATACTAGGAGAAATAGGAATCACTTGGCTCACAAGACTATTTAATAAAATATGGAAAAACCAAAAGATGCCCGAGGAATGGAGAGCAAGTACACTTATACCCATATATAAGAACAAGGGAGACGTTCAAAATTGTGCGAATTATCGAGGTATCAAGTTAATGAGTCATACTATGAAATTATGGGAAAGAATTATCGAACGTAGGTTAAGACAAGTATCAAGTGCAACAGAGAACCAATTTGGATTCATGCCAGACAGATCTACTATTGAAGTGATTCACCTTTTGAGACGTCTTATCGAGCATCTTAGAGCAAAAAAAAAAGACCTTCACATGATATTTATTGATCTAGAAAAAGCTTATGATAGGGTACCGAGGGAGGTTCTTTGGAGAACTTTGAAAAAAAGAGGTATCCCATTGACATATATTAGCCTTATAAGAGACATGTATGATGGTGCAAAAACATGTGTGAGGACTCACGAAGGAACGACAGACTTCTTTGAAGTTAATATTGGGTTACATCAAGGATCAACTTTAAGTCCATACTTATTTATAATGGTGATGGATAAGTTAACAAAACATATTCAAGATGAAGTACCTTGGTGTATGTTATTTGCAGATGACATTGTATTAGTGGAGGAGTCTAAGGAAAAAGTTAATAGAAAATTGGAACTATGGAGAGAAACATTAGAAAGCAAAGGCCTCCGACTTAGTAGAACAAAGACAGAATATATGGAATATAAGTTTGATCATTTGGTTACTTGAGAGGACATAGAAATTAAAATTGGCACACATTGCATTACCCAAAAGGAAAGTTTTAAATACCTAGGGTCAATTTTTCAGAGTGATGGAATAATTGATGGAGATGTTACGCATAGAATTAATGCTGGTTGGTTAAAATGAAGAAGAGAATCAGGCATTCTTTGTGATAAGAAGATACTATTAAAGTTAAAAGGTAAATATTATAGAGCAGCAATTAGGCCTGCCATGTTTTATGGTTCTGAGTGTTGGGCAGTTAATCATCAACATGTACAAAAGATGTCCGTGACACTTTTCTCAAGGCTTAGTTGTTGTTGTTGTTGTATGGGTTTTTAGGAGAAGACTTCCCAAGTAAGGAGAAACAATAAAATATGATCTTGTTTTCTCAAGTTAAACACTAATACAACATGAGACTTAGCTCAAGCAGAAAGTAGCTGTAGCTGACCCTAATAGTATGGAAAACGATTTATTGTGGAGGTTATTATATGGTTTAAGGAACCACAAAGAGTTGCATAGGACTTGGTGATGTGACCTGTTTCCCAGAAGTTTATGCATCCTGATCATGAGGTCCACTTCATCGTGTGAAAAGTGACCGCGTTTTATGTTAGGGCTAAGGTAGTTGAGCCATCTCAATCTGCAACTCTTGCGACATCTGCGAAGGCCTGCACGGAAAACAAGGTAATTTCTATCTTTATTCCTTTGTAACTTAACAAAATGACCACTATAATTATTTATTCAATTTGGTTTAATAATAAAAAGAATACATGAATCTTTGACATGAACACCAAAGCTTGGGAGAGCTGTAACCCCGTCGTTCCCAGATCTGGCTCGAACCGGATCAGTCAGGGTGTTTGTGGCTTCCCGGTACCCGTGGATTCTCACCAAAAAAAAGGCTGTCACATGAACAAAATATCCAGAAACACCGACATTCTTTATTCGTCATTTTTGTGAGAGAAGACATCTAGCGGATCGTGTTTTTCGTATATATTAATCATTGCTTCTGATAAATCATGAAAAAGTTCACAATCTCTAAAAAGGAACGCGTAAAGGCATGCCCCAAGTAAATTCACAAGTTCAGTGCAACAGGTTCATAAATGTGATGCCACCGTTACCGTCTTATAGCCAAAAAATAAAAGGAAAAAAGAGACAGTAGCAGGAGAAGTATTTGACTGTGCCTGATCTTGAAGGAACTAGATGCCAGTTTCCTTCGCCGTATTTCTCAACGCATCTTTGAAGCAAAACGTCCTCCTCTTTGCTCTATGCGCCCCTTCGAATGCCTAGACTGCAAGATGGTGGAGCCATCAGAACTAGCTTGTGAATAACTATTTCGCATTATGGGCGAAGCAACAAGTTATACAACACTCATCAACCTCTTTGCAAACTCTTCCTTTAAAGCTAGCCTGGAGTGTGCGATCGATGGAGCTATTTGCTTCTCTTCTCTGTAGCAATTATGCATAATTGATTTGCGAGAAAGTGCCAAGAAACATTAAATAAGGTATTCTGCCGACGACGTTCTGCGACCTCAGCCATATCTACTTAAGCATTGTCGTCGGACTCTTTGATGTATGTGGTGGATATGCAGCGTGATTTGTACTGAAGATAAGGTTTTAAATCCGGTTGATGATCAGTTACCATTCAAGGCTGAAGAAGATTGCACAACCTAGTTTGTACGTACGGATTTGTCGATATTCTATTCCCACTGTACGAAGTATTTACACACACACATTTGTGTGTCCATGTTAGCGTGGGCTTTCCCTTTTGATGGTAAGTCTGAAACGGGAACACATCATACACATTTATTACATCATACACATTTATTAGTTTAGTGAAATTGGAATATCATCTTTTCTTATAAACTTTAATACATATACCAAGGGCCTCCATAGAAAAGTTAGGACCACGCTTGGTCTGCCACGAGTCTCTTGTGTTTACACCTGGGCGTCATTGTCTAACAAAAAGATTGGACGAGGTCGACTGTAAAGTACTTAAAAAAAGAATGTTATAAATATCGTGTATTCATACCTGAACTGATACGATTTGAGTATACGTATTATAATGGACATGTATCATACCTGTATCATAATGCATCATATGATATATTGTTATATAAGTATTGTATCGTACGATATATCTCGTATAGCATGATACGAAGTATTATGATACATTATAATTTTTTGACTTTTATGATTTTTATGTTTTTTATTTTGTAATATTTTAATTTATCATATTATATGATACAATACGATTATCATGTATCATTGTCTTATATAATATGGGTACCAATACCCTAATTACAACATTGCTTAAAAGAACCACGTCCCCAAGATCTCTACTAACATGATTCCATGCATTTTCGATCTACAAGGTGTGGCTCGTTGTAGCAAGTCCCAGTGGGTTTGTCTATGCTGATGCATGTAAGTCAAAAATATCGTTTGTAATAAGAACTCATTAAATGAGTATATACTAGTGTGAGGAATCGAGGTAATTTACACGTAACACAGAGATCATTATCGAGTTTTTAGAAGCCAACATTTTTAATGAAATGAAATAAAACAAAGTAGAGAGAGGATGGAGAAAATAATTGCGTGTTCCGTATGCCGAAGGAAACGAAGATGCAGAATCACAGAGTTCTCCACTTTGCACCCCGAGCCTTATCTCACCGGTAGGGCTCTCTGACGCCCACAAGTAGAACGTTCTCCACTTTGCACTAAGAGTGGCATTTTCGGTCGACTCTTCGATGTGCTTGACGATTTTGGTTAACTTTTCGGCGTCCTCTGCACGAGCTCTTTGAAGCTTTAGTCACGTACACAGTAGCAGATGAAAAGGCACATGTGAACTTGTGTTTCAAGGTTTCTTCACACTTGGATTTGCCTTAGAGGAATTTCTACTTGTATTCAGGTGTTTTATTCTCTTTCATTGCTCTGTATTTATAGAGCAATGTCTGCTCTATTTTCCTTCTGCATTCTCTATTAGGTGTTTTATTCTCTTTTTCTAGAGCCCGTATCCGGTCGGTTACGGATAAGTACCGTAACTGCTTAACGGTTTCGGCCAGTGATGGCCGTTACAGCCTCCTTTACTGCAATCCTTTCACAAATAACGTCTGGATGACCAGTTCAACCGTTTTTATTCTAAAATTGTCAAGAATGACTACTTATTTACTTACATCTCTCACTTGGTCATTTGATCCAAGTGAACTGACATACTTGTTTAACCTCTCACTTTTGCGGGTTTTTTTCATTTAATGTCAAGTCATGATTGTTATTGCAATCATTACTTTGATTTTTTTACCTACACAATAGTCAAACATATCTCAAACCTATGTTTGTAACATGTTTTGAGAAAAAATCTTTTGTTATGCTTTTAGTCAAGGGGTCTACCAACATATTATGAGTTGGCATGTATGAGATGAATATTTCCTTTTTCATAACCATATCATGAACATAGTGATATTTAACCATTATATGCTTGCTTTTGGAGTTTCAGCTCAACTCTTAATAAGAGTAATTGTTGCGTTGTCATAGTAAATGATAACTAGCTTGTCTTCTATCCCCAACTTCAAATCTTGTATAAAGTGGCTTATCTAGACGACACTCATTGCAGCCATGCAGCAAGCCACATACTCAACTTCTTGTGTAGGCAATGTTACAAAACCCTCTTTCTTATATGCCCAAGAAACATCACCACCTCCAAATAAGAATATTTGTCTCGATGTTGATTTGTTGTCATCTTTGCTCTTAATAAAATCATCATATGATTATCCTACCACTTTTAGTTCATCTACTTAAAAATATAGTTTCAAGTCTTTTGTTTATTTTAGATATCTTAAAATCCTTTTTACAGCTATTACAGCTATCCAATATTTTCACCCAAAATTACTTTGATATCTACTCACAAGACCAACAATGAAGCTGATATCATGTCTTGTACACAACATAATATACATAAAGTTTCCCACAGCTTTTATATAAGGAACGTTAAGCTTATCGTCTCCTTCACCGGGATAATCAACCTTACTTAGTTTGACCCCTTTTATAATGGATGTAATAGGAGACTTTCATTCACCCTTTTATAATGGTTTTCACAATCATCTCATTATCATTCCTAGTCAACAATATATCATTTATATATAACGATAAGATCACAAAGTGGCTTCCACTATTCCAAACATACACAGAGTGATCAAGCTCATTAGCCATAAACCCAAGTTCAATAATGGAATTTTGAAAAGTCAAATACTATTGACAAGGTGATTGTTTCAGGCCACGTATGAAATTTTTCAACCTATATACTTTATTTTTCTGGCCTTCAACTATATATCCTTCAGACTACTGCATGTATATGATTTCATTTAAATCTTCATTTAGAAAAGCTATATTTAAATCTAACTTATGTAAGTCCAAATCATAATATGCAGATATCACTAAGATTATCCTTATAGATATAAATTTTGAAATAAGGTAATATGTCTTAATATAATCTATCCCCTCCTTTTGCGACAAACCTTTTGCAACCAACCTCATTTTAAACTTATCGATTGAACCATCAACCTTATATTTCTTTTTCAAAACTCATTTACAACTTATCTTTGCTTCTTTTTGGTAAATGAGTCAATTCTTAGACTTGGTTTTTGTCAATGGATTCAATTTTCTCATCCATAGCTTTCTCCCAGTCTATTGCTTCCGATAAGTTCATAGTTTGCTGATAAGTCAAGTTATCAGTCAACTCATCTAAATCTACCAAATTAAATACTTTTTCAGTAAGATAAGTGTGATAGTCCTTTAAGTAAGACGGAGTGGTCCTAAGCCTTTTATGTCCACTTAAAGTTTTGGTTGTTTAAGGAAGGTATTTTATGAGTTCAAATGATAATTGATCTAGGTCTACTAGATCGCCAGCATACTCATAATTATTTTCTAAGATTTCGCACTTAGTATCTTTTAAGAATTCAACTTCTCTGCTTTCTATAAGTTTGTAGTCCTTATGATAAAAATGATATCCCTTTGAGTCTTTAGGATATCCGATAAATATATATATCTAAATGACCTACTGTCTAGTTTAACTCTAGATTGATCAAGGATCTTTACATGAACAATAGATCCCCACCTCCTAAGATGACATAGGTTGAGTTTTCTTCCAAACCAGATCTCACATAGTAATGTGAATACAATCTTACATGGTATTGTATTAAGTATGTATATCATTGTACTTATTGTTTATCCCCAAAATATCCTTACTAGAGAGGCATCGATTAACATTGACCTTGTTATGTTCAGTAAGATCCCGTTATATATTTTAGCTAAATCATTTTATTGAGGTGTCATAGGCATTGTATTTTGCTTTGAAATACCAAACTCTTTATAGAATTGTAGAAATTATATAGAGGTATATTCACTACCTCTATCTAATCTTAAAACTTTGATTGAATGCCGTAGTTGATTTTCAACTTCCTGCTTATATTTTTTAAAAGCTTTAAGTGCCTCAAATATATGTGCTAGAAGATATAAATACATATATCTCAAGTAATCATCGATAAATGTTATAAAATAAATATTTTTTTGATGTAACCTTACTCTTAAGGGTCCATATAAATTTGTGTCAATGACCTCTAGTAGAGTTGTTGACCTTGTTGTATCTTTCAGAAAAACTTTCCTTGTCATTTTTCCTTGTATACAAGCTTCGCACTTGTTGAAAGTATTTTCCTCAAATCTTGGCAGTAAGTCAAAGTTAGATAGTTTCTTCAACTTTTTGAGACTTATATGCCCAAAACATTTATGCCATACATTCACGTCATCATTAAAGTAACAATCAATAAAAGCAGTAGAGCTCTCATTTTCATTTATTCTCAATTTGAAGAGTCCATATTCTACATCAAATGCTCTCATGTTTCTCCACATTTACTTTGCTAGGAACAAACCTAACTTTAAAACCTTTCTTTACTAAGGTAGGGACCAAAATCATATTGCACTTTATTGTCGGTACACTCAATACATTAGTTAATACAATCGGTATGTCTTATACAAAAATTGTAAATGACCTAATAACCAAAACATTCAAGAAAGTATTATTTTTTATGTACATCTGATGTTCTCTTGGTTTGTACTCATTTAGATCCATTGCCCCTTCTTTGGTTTTTGAGATATGTTTAGTTGCTCCTTAGTAAATCCACCAACCAGTCATTGGGCGGTCCATGTAAAGACATTCTGATATCAAATAGATTATGACTTCTTTCTCCGATTATCTGTGTTGTAAGTTGTTTCTTTTACTCTTCTTATTGTGGTAATCCCTCTTATAGTATCTCATCTTTCTGCTGCTGAAACACTTGATTTGAAAAGTGGTTTCCTGCTTTTTCTTAAAAGATTAACCACCTTTCTTGTTATTTTTGTCAAACTTTTTATTTGATTTATTACTGCTTTAGTTGAGTTTAGATCTAGACTCTATCTCATCTTGAGCTACTAGTAATTTTTCTTTTTTGTTTTAACTCATATGTTCTTCCTCAATTGCTAGTTTCAAGGTCAATTCTAAAAGATTGATTTTGGATCCTATTTTAAGGGAAGTGGTGATCATATTCCATGACAGGGAAAAATGTTTAATATTGTGGATATCTAGATAAGTTTCAGGATTGGTTTTGCTATATCTAGATTTCTTGCCTTTACCAGCATATGATTTACATGTTCAACTACATTATCCCCATCCTTCATTTTGAAGGAATTATATTTTTGTAGTAACAACTAAACATGTAGCTTGATAGTTGTATCATATTTAACTGTTATTAAGTCGAACAACTCTTTCGCGGTCTCGAATTCCTCGAAGACCCTAATCAAGTAATCCTTCATTTACGTCAACATGATAATTGTTACTATTGTGTCATTTTTAAAAAATGTTTCATACATTTCTATTTGTTGTTGTGTTGCGTCTGATGGTGGCGGACAAACATTTTCTTTTAAGACAAACTCTACACCTTCAAGTGTTAGATCAAGAGGTATCCTTCTCTTTCATGTTTGGAATTTTAGACCGTTTAACTTTTCTGTCTTTGCCAGTTCTGACACACATATTCTAGAGTTCATTTTTATTTGTTTGATAATTTTTATCAAATAGACGATATAAAAAGAAAACATTCAACAAGCAACAAACCACAAATACCATAACTCTAATTAGCATGATGCATAATATCCTAAAAATGAGTTGAAAATAACTCATTTATAATATAAAAACAAGCTAGGATAAATTTGTAATTTTCAAAAAAAATTGCCTTCGATAATTTTCCAAAACACTAGGGTAAAATGGTAAATTTAACAATATATCCAATTTTGTATTTTTTAGAAAGACCAAGGATAGAACAGTCAATTTGGTATTTGATATTTCTGAAAATTAGTGACTGATCGGGTATAAATGTGTAATTTTGTTCCTTAGTTCGAATTTGTAAGTTTCACAAAAGATAAGGACAAATTTATCTTTTAATACAGTGTCAGTATTGTAAATGTTTAACCGATAAGTGTAGAAAAGTAATTCAATCTCCCAGTTTTTTGTAATTTTTATAAACTGCTAGAGGGCAAAATAGACTTTTCACCCTAATAAGGGTAAAACCATCTTTTTGTTTGAAAATATTTGGATATTTTGGTAATTTTGGTAATTTTATGGTAATTTTATCCCTTAACAGTTTTGAAATTTCACAAAATCGGTCTGGGCAAAATGCACTTTTCAGTCCATTCCCCGAGGAGGTATATAAGCAAAGAGAGAAGCAGGAAAAAAGGAAGAGGGAGGTCGAGCGCCTTTCCTCCTCCGCTTTGTGGCCTGCGGCCACTCGCTGGCCTTCTGGCTAGGGTGTTGCTGGTTGTTATTTTCTACGGCTGTCCTCTGATCTTTTGGTCGAGGTTCTGTTGGTGGTTTTCTTTCTACCATTAATGGTCGTCTATCGCCTTTCTTCTCTTTTTCTTTTTCTCTAGGCTTTGCCGCCTTCTGCCCTGTCTCGACATAGGCTGGCTGTTGTCGCCTTTGTTTTTCCCTTTTTTATATATATCTAATGCATACATTATGCAAGAACAAACTAGGCCTGATAATAATTGATGGCATTTTTCATTGACTCTCCGGTGTCCTATGTACGAGCTCTTTGAAGCTAAGTCAGGTACTTACCAGCGGATGAATAGGTACGTGGGAGCTTGTGTTTCAAGGTTTCCTCATAGTGAGGAATTTTTGCTTGTATTCAAGTGTTTTGTTATCTTCCACTGTTATATTTATAGAGTAGTGCCTGCTCCATTTTCCTCACGATTTTGTTAGTGGCTTTCCTTTTCTGGAGCCCTTATCCGGTAACCGACTCACTATTTCAGCCAGCCTCCTTTACCACAATCCTTCGACACATAACGGTTGGATAACTAGTTCACCAGTTTATATGTTGGGATTGCCGAGAATGGCCACATATTTCCTTACGGAGTCGTAGCGGGCTCACTTATGCACTCTCGCAGGTGGTCAGTTTGATTCCCACAAGGTGTATGCGTGTGTACGTTAGGCTAGCTTCGGCCTCCTATCGTAACCAAGAAAAAGAAGAATGTTGGTCTCTCTTTTTTCATTTTCTCCAGCGAGCAAATCCCTACCACTTCTGAGCCTTACTTTAAAGTTGTGTAGGATTCGACTGCTTTGTTGCTTTCACGTTGAAATAAACAGAGTAATTATCAGTTAATAAATTGCTTAGCAATCTCTTTAATTAGGTGGGCCTTTACCGTCATGCTGCTAAGACATCCATCATCTTAAACATTCGCGGTGAGGTGGGATACTGCAGAACAGCTTTGTGTGCATCGTGATGTTAAGAGATCGAAGAAGTGATGAGAGGGAGAGAGAGAGTTGCGTTTTACTAAGCAAAAGGAGCATGGTCGGTGGGGCATCCATTTTACTGATTGTTGCCATGGAGAAAGAAAAAACCACAACGAAACCGCAGTTAAACCAGCAATTTCACATGTTTCTTTTTCATTATGCGTAGCTCGCAATATTTATATATGAGCCGAATTAAAATAATATAGGTAGTTAATTGACTTGAATACTTTGAGACCGGAAAATCAAACACTAGCAGCCTTAGGTTTGAAAATGTACTTGTGTTTACAAATGGTTAATTTCCAAAGTACATCAGGTTGGATGGAAATCAACGATGCCGTTATGTATAGTCCGACATGGTTGATGGAAATATGTAATTCTCCCAACCGTTAATGGTCTCTCTCTCTCTCTCTCTCTCTCTCTCTCTCTCTCTCTCTCTCTCTCTCTCTCTTGGTTCTTGATCTTTTTCTGCACTCTTTTTCTGCACCTAACATTGTCGACCTGAGTTTCATCTCCAAAACCAAACAGTTGGCATGTCAATAACCCCTGAGACAATGATTTGATGAAATATGACTGCAATATTCATGTGAAATGTATGCCTGCTCTAGATCAACGTTGTTTGCAACACTTACACGGGAGTACTGTTGACTGCAATATTTAGTCACTGACAGAATGGGTTCAACAATAGTCTTAGATTCATCTGATAGTGGTCCACTTTCTAAATAAATCAATGAATTACAACATCCTATTAGACCTTAAGTAGCCCTTTCCTTATTGTATATAGTTGGCCAGCATGGCATCTGATGAGTAATTATTGAGCAATTATAAAACGAAACTTTAAGACGAGGATAAACTAGTATATCATAATGTTATCATGCTTTTCTTGATATAGTCTCCATACAATGAAAAAACAATATTGATTATATAAGCGACACAATATGTTGTTGAAAATTCAATTCTTTGTCATATCCAAAACTTTTCAATTTGGAATCTCTTAACACCTACTATCGTTGCCTTGAAAGAAAAGGAATTGTAAACGAAAACCCCCATCTACTTCCCATACTATTACATATTACTTAAATTTCTATCTCAACTCAAAATATAAATGTGCCTAGCATACCACAAATATATAAGAGAAAAAAGTTGCGCATTTGTGAAGGCACTCAAGGAACATTATATGTAAATCCAGTTTCAGAAGTCACTAAACTCATTACAAATTTTTGAGGTAATTTTAAGTAGCCATGCACAAGAAGAAACAGAGGCAAAATCGCCTAAAACAATAAAGCCCCAAAATGTTCTTAGCATTAAAAGCCTAAAACTATGATACTCGAGAAAATCATACGGTAATCATCAATAATCACCAAGATTTAAAACTTCCCAAAATATACTAGAAACTAATGGTAAACCGACAAAAAGAAGCAAATGGAAATGGCATACCTACACTTCTAACTTCCAAATGAAGGATTCTATGAATAAGCACCAAATCAACGAGACTGAGAGAGAGAGAGAAATGGATTGCCTGTGTCTGTGGTTGAGCTTCTCCCTGCTGCACCCTTAGGGTTCTTCACTTAGCTGTTCATATGATGAATAGAATAGGAGCATACTGGGAGCGGATGTTTTAGTTTTATCCTTTTAGGGTTAATATTAGTGGTTCAGTTCTTAACTAGTAACCGAGAACCAAACCACTTGTTTCTCATCCGATAAGAACCGAACCGAACCATTTTATTTCCAGCAGGTTTGGTTCGGTTCAAGTGATTTGGTTTGGTTTGGTTTAATCGGCTCAGTGAACACCCTTAGTTAATACATTAGCTCGATTCTAATATGCCACCCTTCCAAGACTAAGAAGATGGTTGTTCTGTGGTTGATTGGTTTCATCAGAGGCTTAATTACTCTGAGTCGAAAGGAACCGACAACTCTCATGCCACTAAATTTTATGACAAGCGTCTAATTCATGGTATGACATCCTGGTTGAAAGAAATGGATGCTTTCAACCGGCAGCTTGATCGTTATATATATATATATATAGGGAGAGAGAGAGAGAGAGAAAAGAAAAACTGGGTTATATTTAGTGCATGTAATATTTAATCTGTACGTAAACAAATGAGGTCCTCGGTAATAAATGTGGTAATGCCGTTATAGGTATCAATTGAGTATAACACATCTATATACATATATATACATATATATATATATATATATAGAGAGAGAGAGAGAGAGAGAGAGAAAACGATGTTGAATACCAGATCCCAACATGGCTAGCCGAACCTGACCTGTTTAAATAGGTCTAGACCATCATACTCATTGTCATGGGTGCTTTTGGGTAGATCTTAGCATATTTTTTTACCTTGATATATAGTTGCATGATCAAGCATACCTTGCAGTAGGTAGATAGTTTTATAATGCATATATTCTATTCAATACAGCAAACAGTTTTTATTTTCAAGCAATAACAGATGCAATTGCTAACATAGGTCGAGGATACAAGATGCCCTCATATCAGTTGTTGAGAGGAAAGATCTTAGATAAGACTGTCATTGAAGTGCAAGAATACTGTTCGATATTGAGAGAGTCATGAAAGGAGATATGTTGCACTATCATGGCAGATGGATGGACAAATTGGCGAGAAAGGACCTTGCTAAACTTTCTTATCTATTATCTTAAAGGACTTATATTTTTGAGATCTTTAGATATGAAGAGAAGCACACTACGAATATTCTATGACAAGAATTTGATAAGGTTATAAAAGAGGTTGGGCTAGAGAATATAGTCCAATTGATTACAGATAATGCAGTTAACTACAAAGTAGTTGGGAAGGAGTTAGCTGATATTTATGGGACTTTCTACTAGACACCATGTGCAGCTCATTGTTTAGATCTCATCCTTCAGGACATTGGTGAGATGGATGAAATAAAGGCAGCAACTGAGTGTTGCCAAGATATTATAAAATTCATTTACAACCATGCATTTGTTTTGTGTATGATGAGGAGATATACAGAAAGTGCAGAGCTTCGAATAGCTGCAACTCAGTTTATAACAAACTTCTTATTTGTATAGAGTATTATGAGATAGAAGCAAGCATTAAAAAAAATGTTCTCCTTAGATGAGTGGCAACAATTTTCAAAGTTACCTAAGAACAAAAGAAATACAAAGCTGAATGAGATTTTTGAGGCAGTCTTTAATTGAGTTTGTTGCCTTTCCTGTTGTCTTCTTGCTGGATTCTGACTTCTGTCGACCTCTGGTTCTTTGCCATTGATTTCTGGTTCCTTGCGAGTGCAACTTTTTAGGTACACTTGCAGAGGAAGATGAAAGGTACGTGGTTTATCTTTTTGAGGTTTCCTCATCGTGGGGTTTGCTTGGGGAGGTCTTTGGTATTCCGATGATTTATTTTGATTGATTTTTTATGTCTGTAACTATATGTGTTGTTTTGTATTTATAGAGCAGCGCATGCTCCTCCCATCCCGGTTTATCCCACTGGGTTTTCCTCTTCACGAGCCCCTATAACCAAACTGTTACCATGTATTTTGGTAACGGTCTGACTGTTTCATCCTTTACAACCGTTACGACCATTCTTTTCATAATCGTGAAACACATAATGGTTGGATGGTCAGTCCAACCGTTTTTGTGTTGGGTTACCAAGAATGACCACAGCCTTACATCTCCCACTTGGCCATTTGAGCCAAGTATACAGACATACTGGTTTTTCTCCTACTTTTGCATGGTTTTCCTAGTAATATCATTTCATGATTGCCACTATAATCACTATCAGTTGTGTGGTTATTTACCTACACAACAACCTACACAACAATCAAACATATCTCAAATCCATGTTCACAACTTGTTTTGAGAAAAGCTCTTTTGTTATGCCTTTAGTCAAGGGGTCTCCTAACATATCATTTGTTGTCATGTATGAGATGGATATTTTCTTTATCATAATCATATCATGAACATAGTGGTATTTAACTATTATATGCTTGCTTTTAGAGCTATCAGCTCCACTCTTGATAAGAGTAATTACTGTGTTGTTTTCACAGTAAATGACTATAGGCTCATCGGTTATTTCCAACTTTAAATCACGCAAGGAGCGACTTATCCAGACAACACTTGTTGTAGCCATACAGCAAGCCACATACTTACCTTCCTGTATATGCAATGCTACATAGCCTTGTTTCTTACATGCCCAAGAAATAACACCACCTCTAAATAAGAATATTTGCCTCGAGATATATTTGTTGTCATCTTTCCTCCCAACAAAGTCAACATCTGAGTATCCTACCACTTTTAGCTCATCTACTTGAAAACACAGTTTCAAGTCTCTTGTTCCTTTCAGATATCTTAAAATACTTTTTACAACTATCCAATGCTGTTATGCAGGATTAATTTGATATCTACTCACAAGACCAACAACAAAGCTGATATCAGGTCTTGTACATAGCATAACATACATCAAGCTACCCATAACTTGTGCATAAGGAACATTAGACTTATCGTCTCCTTCACCGACATAATCAACCTTACTTATTTTGACTCCTTTTGCAACGGATGTAACAACAAACTTTTGCATTGCATATCCTTCATTTTGAACCTTGAGTTTAACTATGACTTGGTTTTGACAATCATCTCATTGTCATTCTCAATCAACAATATGTCATCTACATATAATGATAAGATGACAAAGTGGCTCCCACTATTCCAGACATATACACAGTGATCAAGTTCATTAGCCATAAACTCAAGTTTTATAATGACATTTTGAAAAGTCAAATATGATTGACGAGGTGACTATTTCAGGCTATATAGGGATTTTCTCAACCTATATATTTATCTTCTTGACCTTCAACTATAAATCCTTCGAGTTGCTGCATGTATATGATTTCATCTAAATCTCCATTTAGAAAAGTTGTTTTTACATCTAATTGATGTAAGTCCAAATCATAATATGCAGATATTATCAGAATTATCCTTATGGATGTAAATTTTGTAACTGGAGAATATGTCTCAACATAATCTATCATCTCTTTTTACGAAAAAACCTTTGCAACCAACCTCACTTTAAACTTGTCAATTGAACCATTGACCTTATATTTCTTTTTCAGAACCTATTTACAACTTATAGCTTTCTTTTATTTTGGCAAATCAACCAATTCCCAAACTTAGTTTTTCTCAATTGATTCAATTTCCTCATCCGTGGCATTTCATCAGTCTGTTGCTTCTAATGAGTTCATAGCTTGCTGATAAGTCAAGTTATCAGTCAACTCATTTAAATCCACTAAATTACACACTTTTTCTACAAGATAAGTGTGATAATCCTTTAAGTAGGATGGAGTGGCCCTAGGCCTTTTATGTCTACTTAAGATTTCGGTTGTTTCAAGAAGATCTTCTATGGGTTCAAATGATGATTGATCTAGGTCTACTAGATCATCAATATATTCATCATCATTTTTCAAGATATCATTCTTAGTATCTTCTAAGAATTCAACATCTATGTTTTCTATCAGTCCATGGTCCGTATGATAAAACTAATATCCCTTTGAACCTTTAAAATATCCTATGAATATACATCTCAAAGACTTACTGTCTAGCTTGTCTCTAGACTGATGAAGGACCTTTACATGTGCAATAGATCCCCACCTCCTGAGATGACTTAGATTGGGTTTTCTTCCAAACCATATCTCATATGGTGTAGTGAATACAACCATACATGGTACTCTATTGATTATGTATATGGTTGTACTTACTACTTTTCCCCAAAATATCCTTGGTAGAGAGGCATCAATTAACATTGACCTTGTCATATTCAATAAGGTTCTATTATATCTTTCAGCTACACCATTTTGTTGAGGTGTCTTCGGCATTATTGTAAACACCCCAAAATCCCACGACTTTCATAAAACATACATGGTTTACAAAATCAACTTCAAAAGGGCACTTTGAGTTCCGAAAACCCAAGAGCCTTCCCAAAACCCTGTAAATATTGTTTTGAATCCTGTAAATATTGCTTTAAATTCTATAAATAGTGTTTTGAAGCCCCGTATTGAATATAAGCTTTTAAACCTACGCTAAGCCCCATTTTCCAAGAAGCCAAGGACGAACAGGTGAAGCATGTAGAGACGACACCTGATCGAGAAGCAGCCTAACAAGTGGCTCACAAAGGCCAATTCCAAAAGCAAGCTCAGAAGCAGCTTCCAGAGCCGAGAAGAGCATCCTATCCTGATAAAAGCCAAGTTCAAAAGGCGAAAGGAAGGCCCAGGCTCGATGCAGAATACAACCACGGCACACCCAGAAGCCAAATCAAATACATCCTCCCAAGCATAAAAAATGTGAACCGAAAAAGTCAGGAATGAGCAGAAATAGAGTCTGAAAAGGCAAAAAGGAGTCCGAACGACAAAGATTGGGGAAACCCAACACCAAACGGAGCGTTGATGAAGCCAGGGCCCGCACAGATCATTCGCCTCGAAAAGCCAAGGATCATCCAGAGAAAATTAGGATTAGATCTAGACTATAAATATCTAGATCCATATCCAAATATGTTTGGATTTGGGTCGATCCAAATAGTATTTGGATTTGGATTGGATCCAAATAGTGTTTGGATTGGATCAAATCTGGACCAAAATATCCAGATCCATATCCATAAAAATGTTAGATTTGGATCGGATATGGATCTCAAAATATTTGAGATCCAAAATCCAGATCCAAATAGTGTTTGGATCGGACATGGATCCCATGATCCAAACCCAAGACCCATATCCAAGACCCACTTCACTTGCCTATAAATAGGAGTGAGGGGGTCTCCACAAGTTCACGTGAAATCTAACTTGGGAGGAGAGAGAGAGTGAGAGAGTGACCTAACCATGTTGGCTCATTGGGTGAGGTGGGCTCAAGCCATGTGGGCTAAGTGGGTCTAGACCAAGGGGCTGCAACCAAGGTGGGCTCGATCAAGGATGGCTGCAACCATGGAGAAGTGGGATCAACCAAGAAGGACCGGCTCCAAGAGGTAGGTCGCCTAATCCTAGCCTAACCCCTCCCTAATCTTAGCCTAAGCCCTTCTTAATCCTAGCCTAATCACCTAACCTACTTCACTAAACCTCACCCTAAATGAACCTAATCTAACCCAACCGACTCAAACTAGACACCTAGGCTAAACCCGAAAACCTCACGTACCCGGCCACCCGGCAACTGCCCCTCAGCACCCTACCGCGCCACACGCGCCCTACCGTGCACCCGGATCCTCAACACTCCCTGCCTATGTCCAGACGCCCGGTGTGCCCAGCGCCAGACGCGCCCCCTACTGCGGCGCCCCCTAAGCGTCAGGCGCCCTGCCCTGCTACGGCACCCTACCCTGTTGCGCTAGTTACTCGAGGACCACCCTGCCGACCTGCCACCCTTTAGGGCCAGCTTCCCCCTAGGACCAACCTTAGCTAAGCCACATCTTCTTGGTCGTGACCTTCCCTAGGACCGCCGTTAACCAACTCCCTAACCGTGCACCCTTTGGCCGGACCCAAACTCCCAACATACAAGCTTTCCATAAGCCTCAAACTCTCTCTAAAACCCACCTAGGGAGACCCCTCTTGGCTGCCCAAGACGGACACAAGCCCAAAGTGAAACACAAGCCCCATCACGAGCAAGTGAAGACGGACCGACTATTTGTAAGTGTCTAAACTTGGTCCCTTATGCTAAATTGCTTTGTACTTAATTCAATTTAGACACAGGGTTGTATTAATGGAGCCTTGTCTCCCCCCGGAATGTAATAAGGATCCTTGATACACGAAGCACACATGAGCACTTGAGCTTTAGCTCTTAACTCGTACACCAAGCACCCACATGCACCATTGAGCCTTCGCTCTTACTCGCAAGACTCTAGTAAGAGCTGCGTGAGTTGTCTTCAATTTACACACTCCGCACACGCATGCATTGAGCCTTCGCTCTTATTATATATATGTATTTCAATTCAGCTGGGTTGTTACATTAAGTCGTGTGAGTTTGTCATTTCCATTACACACTCGCACCCAAAGACACCCGGACACTTGCTCAAGCACCTCACGCACCATTTTGGCCTCGGCAACCACTAAGATATAGCCATATCTCTACATTTTCAGTTGCATGAGTTTTCCCAGTTTAGTTGTATTGTCTTTCAATTTTGGGTATTTAAGGTTCAGCTGCGTGTGTTGTCTTTACATATATACACAACACACACGCACACGTTGGTGACCTTCGGGCCCATATATATATATATATATATATATATATATATATATATATATATATATATATATATATATATATATATATATATATATATATATATATATATATATATAGTAGTATCTCCCTTCCGCACTTTACATTCAAGTCGAGTGGGGTTTTACATTTAAGTCATGTGAGTTGTCTTTCCATTTATACACAACACACACGCCCACAATTTAGCCTTTCCGCTCTTAAGATATAGCTATATTTCCCTTTTGCAATTTCCCTTCCGCAATTTTCCTTTGGCTATGTCTTTCAATTTCGGGTTTTAAGGTTCCGTTGTGTGTGTTTGCATTGCATATCCGCTATACCACGAGATAGGGTGCATACTTGCATCAAAACAAACCTCGAACCACCCGTGCAAAATCGCCAAGACTTAGGCACTTGATGCACACATCTCACGCAAAGGTAGCTTAAATCAAAGACATAGGATACGTGCAAACCCCACGTAAATAAAATCTGCAACTAGACAAACCAAATCAAAACACTTTCATACTTTTCAAGAAAAGGTCACACTTGTTCAAAATCGAGTTTTCTAACCATACAAACCGACCCTTGAGCATCGGTTCAAGAAGGTTTGCGACAAAAGAGCCCACTTGTCCACAGTCGCCCCCTGAGTCACATATTTCAAAACTTACTTCGCTAGTTTAAGTAAGCTAGTTGGCACACCCTTTTAAAGTGACTTAGACATACGAAAAGGTTCATTCCAGGCCTAAGAACCCGGAGTGGAAATTTCCGTGTGTCTACAGGATTGGCACGCCCGGTGGGACATGGGTCTTAAGAAAAGTCGATTCAAATAAACAGACCTCTTGAAAAAATTTTCAAGAAAAAGTGTTTTAACTCTTTGTGTGTTGCATTTTCATAGTTGCGGTTTAAAAAGCATCGGAGCCATGTCAAGTCCAGGCTCCCAAGAAGTGTCTAGCCATGCCTCATGCGCATCAAGTTCTCATTCTGGGAAGATTTGAAAACTCGAGATCAAAAAGAGGAAATCGAGGAGTTAAGAAGGGACTTTGAGGCCAAGATCGTGCTCTTAGCCAAAGGCCAAAAAGAAATTTGAAAAGCCTCGAAAGCACAAGGAGACCTCCGCCATGGAAGGCAACCAATACCATGAATCCTTCACTCACAAGGATTGTAAAGCCCTACAGCAGCTACTGAAAGGGCAAAACAAAGAGAAAAGAAACTACGCCCTGTCTGATTTTCTTCCTTTAGACTATGAAACGGACAGTGACGATAAAATACCGAATTTTCATCGGTATGATGGCACGGGAGACCCTAGGTCTCACTTGCAACTTTTCTCTCATCGAGCCCATAAAAAAAAGGACTCGGTGAAATGGGTGTATTGGTTCTCTTTATCCCTCAAAGGCACAGCTTCTAAATGGCTGGTTTCCTACGATCTTAGTCAGTTCACTACTTTTGAAGAGTTAGCAAACTACTTTATGTAGAGATTCTCGCATAACGTAGAAGTCACGCCCACTTTAAACACATTGAGGGATACGAAGCAAGGTATGAACGAAGATGTCCATGCCTTTATTGTTCGATGGAGGTCCCTCCTTGGGCAAGTACGAGAACCCATATCAGAAGGGTGTGTAGTAATGCTTATCCTAGATAATTTTAAAAACGAGTTGAAAACCCTTCTCTCCCTTCACGAAATCTCAACTTTCCATAAATTGATTAAAAAAGCATCTCTTTTTGAAACGAATTTGAAAAAAGGGATTTACGACCACTTATGGAAAGGGAATGTGGTTTCAAAAACTCGCTTGGATAAACCTGGCACTTATGGGCTACCCACCATGGACAAAGGGGTAAAACCCCACAAAGTCGCCAATGTTTGGGTGGATCCAAGCCCGGCGAGCACTTCTAAAAATTTTGAGAAGTTTGAAAATAAAAGGAAGAAAAATTTACGAAAACCCTTTGAAAAACGGGAGTATACTCCGCTGGGGCAACTTATGTCGGAGGTCCTAGACCTCCTACTTGCCCAAGGGATGATTGAACTCCCCGAAATTCTCGAGGGAATCACTTTTAAAGGGAGATTTTTAAACTGATTCTGCAAGTATCATTGGCTCAATGGCCATGATACAAAGCAGTGTTTCTCCCTACTTAATAAGATTGATAACTTGATAGCAGAGGGTCGGCTCCAGGTCACTGAGGAACCAGAGCCTGCCCAAGCTGTCTTTAAAGAACCGTTCCCCAAACACGTAAGTACCTGTGGGAAGGGCAAAGAGGTATGTGCTCTCACATTTTTGAAGAGTCTAGCGCATGCATGTCATTCTGGTTTTACTACTTGTGCATCTATCTACTCTCGTCCTTCATAGGAAACTCGCCCAAGTAGTGATCCGGGGACCACCTAGAGTTCCATCACCGGTTAAACCTGTTTTAAAAATTCAAGGTGCTCCAAAGCATACGAATAGAGCCATGATAGGCGCGAGCCCTAGGTTGATCGTGGGGGAGGTGACTAGGTCCGAAAGGATCTATCAACCCCCACATCTACAAAATGCTAGAAAGGTTGTCAGTATACCTGGCCCCTCCAAAGCATGTATCCCTAGAGTCTCACCAAAAGCGAACAAATGAAAAGTTGTTTTAACCTTGTACGATTTCAAAAATCATCTTTCAAAGATTCCTATTAACATGTCCATCCTACAGTTGATACAAACATCACCTAGGCATAGACTGATTTTAGAGAAAATTCTAGAAAGAGCCAAGGTTAGCTCAAGCATAACCCCGAAGTTCCTATCAACCCAAATGGCATCTATAGGTGCAAAAATGCCCATCGTGTTCTCGGAAGACGATGTAGAAAGACCTTACGAAGCCCACAACCAAGCCCTACATATCGAGGTGGTATTGAATCACCACTCTCTGGATAAGTGCCTAGTTGATGGGGGAGGAGGGCTCAACATCCTTTCGCTCCACATGGCGTACCAAATCGGAGTCACCTTGACCTCCGTGAACCCAAGCCCCATCGTAATCACTGGATACGATAGGAATGCATCAAGACCCTTAGAATCCATAGAATTACCCATGGAAACTGGAGGGACAACTCACATAGGGGTGTTCCATGTCTTGGACATCCACCCCCACTACAACCTATTGTTGGGAAGGCCTTGGATACACAGCCTGCGTGCTGTGCCATCCACCTTCCATAGGTGTGTCAAAATCCCTTTCGACAATCAAATAGTGGTAATTCTAGGTAAGAGTCACCCACAGCTTTAGGGAATCTAGAATTTCCCATGCTTATCAAGTTCCCAGGCCTACGATGGCAAACTGGGGCAAACTTTGGTCAAGCCACCAAAGCTCACACTCCAAATACCTAGGAAGGTCATGTACATCAAGGGGCAGCCCAAGGCTAGCTCACTCAAAACACTAACCATCCCAGGAAAGGCCAAGAGTCGCCTATTTCAAAAACCCCTAGACAAAAAGCCTTGTGTGCATGATATGGACGATAGCAAGTTCCAAGACCACGATTTATATGAAAACTTTTCCAAAAACAAAAAATCATGGAACATGTTATTGAACATGGGGTATATGTCATACAAGAGTCTAGGGGCACAAAACCAGGGTCTCGTAGAACCCATAGTGCCAAAGGCAAACCCAAGCCGATATGGGATCGGCTATAATCCCAAAATACCACCAGAGCCCCCACCTGTGACCACCTGGGTCAAGGGTGCCCTGGAGCCTAGTGAAGCAGAGACCTACGATTTAGACCTCTTGTTTAGAGTCTAACTTGTGGCGTTTTCCTTTATAGGTATGATGGAAGATCCCTTCTTAAACCAAAAATCAAAAAAATTGGAAAAACTCGAAATTCAAAAATAAATTGAAAAACCCCAAAAACCAAAAACATTTGAAAAAGATGAAAAACTCGAAAAAAGAGTTGTTTGTATAGTTCCCAAAGTTTTGGTTTTACAAAAACTCAAAAAAATCGAAAATTTAGAAATTGTCAAAAACAATACCTTGTATATAACTGCTCCTGGTAAAAGCTTGGAAAAAGCCAAGGATTTCGAAAAGAAAGTTGTCTTCATAACAAGACCAAAAGCTTCGAAACTCGTTGAAATTCAAAGTAAAAAACCAAGTGTTTTCAAAACTCAAGCATCAAGTTCAAATTTCCTAGGATTCAATACTCTCGATAATGATCAAAGCCCGGAGGAAGATCCAACCTCCGAGCTCCCAGAGTTTCATAAAATTCTCGATTTTGAAAAACCTTCGAATGTTGTAGGAGGGGATTTCGTAGAGATCAACCTAGGGAGTGAAACAAAGCCCAAACACATTAAGATAGGCACGTATTTGCATGAGCATGAAGCATCATCATTCATTGTATTTTTGGAAAACTATATCGATGTGTTTGCATGGACGTATGAAGACATGCCGGGTATAGACCCAAGAGTCGTAGAGCATTGTCTTCCCCTAGATTCGGATGCAAAACCCATAAAGCAAAAGCTTAGAAAGATTCATTTGAACGTGCATACGCAAGTTAAAGAGGGTTTAGAAGATATGCTAAAAGCCAGTTTTATAAAACCCATTGCATATTCTGATTGGTTGTCAAATATTATTGTAGTTTGAAAATCCAATGGGAAAATTCGAATATGCATCGATTTTAGAAACCTGAACAAAGCTACTCCAAAGGATAACTTTCCTTTACCCAACATTGATTTGATAGTCGATAGTACTGTAAATCATGAAATGTTTTCATTCATGGATGGCTATTCAAGGTATAACCAAATCAAATTAGCCCCAAGAGATCAGGCTAAAATTGCTTTAACAACACCCTGGGGCACGTACTGCTATACAGTCATACCCTTTGGTTTAAAAAATGTCGGCGCCACCTACTAACGAACTATGACTACGATCTTTCACGATCAGATTCATGAGCTCGTAGAGGTATATGTGGATGATCTCTTAGCTAAATCAAAAACTCGATGCACTCATATCGAATGCCTACAAAAATTTTTAGAAAGGCTTAGGCTTTACAAAGTAAAGCTAAACCCTCAAAAGTGCGTGTTCAGAGTTGAATCTGGTAAGCTCTTAGGCTTTATGGTAAGCCAAAGGGGCATTGAAGTCGACCCCTCTAAGTGTAGAGCCATCATAGACATGGCTCCACCCTCCAATCTCACGCAGATTCGTAGCCTCCAAGGTCGTCTACAATCCATTCACAGATTTATCTCAAACCTTGCAACTAGATGCGAACCCTTCAGCAAACTTTTAAGAAAAGGGACGAAATTTTTATGAGATGACGATTGCCAAAGATCTTTTGAAAGATTAAAAGCATACTTAGTTAATCCTCCTGTTTTAAACCCTCCAAAGCAAGGAAAACCTCTTCTGCTTTACATTTTTGTGCATGCGAATGCTTTGGGTGCATTGTTAGCTCAATACGAGGATGATACCCATAAGGAGTATGCCATCTATTACATTTCAAAAACTCTCCTGGCTTATGAAAGAAATTACCAAGCCATAGAGAAAATGTGCTTGGCCTTGGTATGGGCTAGCCAGAAATTTTGACACTACTTCCTAGATCATGAGATCTGGATAGTGTCTAGGATTGATCCCATCAAGCATCTGTTCGAAAAACCCATCCTCACAGGTGGGTTGGGTAAATGGCAACTCCTCCTAATAGAGTATGACTTGAAATACCATCACCAGATCTCCATTAAGGGGCAAGCCCTAACAGACTATGTGGCTGAGTTCCCCTTAGAGGATGCATATCCCACACTCGATGAAATGCCTGATGAAGGCATATTGCTAAACCAATTTCAAAACCACATTTTGGCAAACTCTTTTGAAAACCAAGTGTGGAAGATGCACTTTGATGGGGCACGAAACCAAAGAGGAGCTGGTGCCGGGGTCATCCTCATATCCCCTGAAAAAAGAGAGATACCCATAGCCATTCGCCTAGATTTTGAATGTTCCAACAACATAGCCGAGTATGAAGCACTCATACAAGGCTTAAAAATTTTGAAAACTCTAGGGGCATTGTGCATCGAGGTCTTTGGAGATTCATTACTCGTTATAAACCAAGTTTCAAAAATTTGGCAAGTTATAAACGAAAAGCTTCTTCCACATCACGAGTTGGCCACTCGATTGGTCGAATCCTTCCAATCGTGCACACTCACACACGTAGGAAGGGAGGATAATGGCATTGCTGACGCCCTCTCATCCTTGGGTTTAGCCCTAAGGGTCGATCCCACTTTGGGAACCCGATCCTTAGAAATATGGCACGCACCCACTCCATCCACCCACGATTTGGAAATTTGCTAAAACAACCCAGATTCTGATAAAAAACCTTGGTTTTATGACATAAAAGAGTTTTTAGAAAATGGGGAATTTGCCATTCATCCGAAAAATTTCTACTCGATATACGATTTCGGGTAGGGTTCTATACAAAAAAAGTTTTACTGGCATCTTACTAAGGTGTGTTGACCTAGAGGAGGCTAGGATTATAATGCATGAATTCCACGATGGAGAATGTGGAGGCCATGTTAATGCCAATATGATGGCAATGAAAATACTTAGAGTGGGTTATTTTTGGTCCACTCTGAAAAAAGATTGCCACGATCATGTTAGGAAGTGTCATCCATGTCAAGTGCATGGGCATGCCATTCATATCCCTTCATCTTCATTGCATTCCGTGGTCAACCCCTGGCCATTTACCATGTGGGCGTTTGATATTGTAGGACCAATATTTCCAAGGGCATCGAATGGGCATAGGTTCATTTTAGCAGCCACTGAGTACTTTTCCAAGTGGGTCGAAGCCACCTCCCTGACCAATGTTGATGGGCAACATGTGGTGGCTTTCATTAGAAAAAATATCTTGGCTCGATTTAGAGTTCCAAGAGACCTAGTGTCCGATAATGGCACCCCATTCAAAAATGAGCGGATGGTCAAGTTGTGTAACACGTATGGCATAACTCACCACTTCTCATAGCCCTACTACCCTCAAGGCAACGGCCAAGCCGAGACCACCAATAAGACTCTCATTAGTATTATTGAGAAGACTTTAGAGAAGGGTAGGACATGGCATGAGAAGCTAGATGAAGCCTTATGGGCTTATAGGACTTCCATCCGAACTCCCACCAATGCCATGCCATTTGAGTTGGTCTATGGCACAAACGTCATTCTTCCCATTCATACAAGGTTGCATTCATTCCATACATCCATTGCACTCGACCTCCCCCTAGAGATGCTTCAGCATGCTAGAATGGCCGAACTAGACTTGTTAGATGAGAGATGACTCCTTGCTATGGATCATGCTCATGCATACCGGCAAAGGATAACTCGACACTATGAGAAACATATAAAACCTCGCCACTTTGAAGTGGGAGATCTCGTTTTGAAAATCATCCACTATCGTGGCTCACATCTACTTGGAAAATGGTGGCCCAAGAGGAATGGCCCTTATGTTGTGCGTGGAACCACCACAAACAACTCTTATTGGTTGATCGATATAGAAGGTAGGAATTTAGCAGATCCTATCAATATTCAATACTTAAAGAAGTATCATGTGTAGGGTCTAAGTTAAATTCCCATTTTCGAAAATGTTTTAGGGAGATTTACTTTGAAACTTCTAAAGAAAGGATCAAAGGCGAATTGTGTGACCCCGAGTGAGAGAATCAACACTTGCGAAAAGGTGGAGCTTTCCAAAATACGTGGTTATATTTTCAAAATTCTTCTTCTTACAAAGGAAGGCCTAGTTCAATATAGCAAGATACTTGCAAGTAGTACGTGCTATTTCTAAATAGGCTAATCTAGAATGGATCGAGTATGACCTTGGGATAAGTCCTCCCCCCTTCTCTTCTCCTTCCAAAAGGAAAATTTGGCAAAAACAAAGGGAAATCCCTACCAAAAGAAAATCTCTTTCCCAAAAAGAAAGAAGAATTGTAAAGGAAAATTTGATTCTTCTATGGAAAAGAGGGAAGAAAGAAAAAATACTCCCAAAGGGAGACCCTCTATGAAAAAAAGAAAGAAAAGACCAAAAAGCTCAAAAAGAGCAGTTTTCCCCCTCTTTGCCTTAAACCACGGGATACTTCAGAAGGGATCGTGGTATCTCTTTTCCCATCCCTGCGACTTATCCCAAGTAAACAAGGTTCATTTCAAGGAATCCTAAAGTAAAAATAGGATTTACTTACTTGAATTTCATTTTGTTTGAGAATTTGACGTTTTAAGTAAGGCGCAGGAATTTTGAAACTTAGCTTGTTTTCTTATCAAACCTCCACTAGATTAGCGAGTGCTAAGACTCAAGTAAAGGCAAACACGAGGAGCTAGAGGTCCTTAGGATCGAGGCTAAAAGGAGTCTTCCCTTTTGAAATAAAGTTTCAAAAACTCGAACATCGAGCAACATAAGGCCCGCTCACTCGAAGTAGCAGGTCCCATAAGACTCAAAGGGTCGACCATCCAACGTAGTCTCTAGGAAATCACCCTTCTTGGCGTCTCATTCATACCATGCACTTGCATATTCACGCATGAATACTTCATACATGATCCCAATTAGGACTAGAACCTATAGGAAAGTCCCCTTTAGCGAGGATCCCCTCCTACCAGGTTCGAAAAGAAAATGTTTTATCAAAATTGGGACAATCCCATACTTTTGAGGATAGATCCAAGGAGACATTAAACAGGGGTGTTGTCATATTTGACATTATCCAAATCAATTTGGATAATGCCAAAGAGGGGCATCTGTAAACACCCCAAAATCTCACGACTTTCATAAAATATACCTGGTTTACAAAATCAACTTCAAAAAGACACTTTGAGTTCCGAAAACCTAGGAGCCTTCCCAAAACCCTGTAAATATTGTTTTGAACCATGTAAATATTGCTTTAAATCCTATAAATACAATTTTGAAGCCCCGTATTGAATATAAGCTTTTAAACCTAGGCTAAGCCCCATTTTCCAAGAAGCCAAGGACGAACAGGTGAAGCATCTAGAGACGACACCTAATCGATAAGCAGCCTAACAAGTGGCTCACAAAGGCCAATTCCAGAAGTAGACTCAGAAGCAACTTCCAGAGCCCAGAAGAGCATCCTGGCCTGATAAAAGTTAGGTTCAAAAGGTGAAAGGAAGGCCTAGGCTCGATGCAGAATGCAAGCATGGCACACCCAGAATCAAATACATCCTCCCAAGCATAAAAAATGTAAACCAAAAAAGTCAGGAATGAGCAGAAATAGAGTTCGAACGACAAAGATTGGGGAAACCCAACACCAGACGGAGCACTGATAAAGCCAGGGCCCGCACAGATCGTCCACCTCAAAAAGCCAAGAAGGACCATCTAGAGAAAATTAGGATTGGATTTGGACCATAAATATCTAGATCCATATCCAAATATGTTTGGATTTGGGTTGATCCAAATATGTTTGGATTTGGGTTGATCCAAATAGTGTTTGGATTTGGATTTGATCCAAATAGTATTTGGATTGGATCAGATATGGACTAAAATATCCAGATCCATATCCATAAAAATGTTAGATTTGGATCAGATATGGATCTCAAAATATCCGAGATCCAAGATCTAGATCCAAATAGTATTTGGATCGGACATGGATCCCATGATCCAAACCCAAGACCCATATCCAAGACCCACTTCACTTGCCTATAAATAGGAGTGAGGGGGTCTCCACAAGTTCACGTGAAATCTAACTTGGCAGGAGAGAGAGAGAGTGAGAGAGGGACCTAGCCATGTTGGCTCATTGGGTGAGGTGGGCTCAAGCCATGTGGGCTAAGTGGGTCTAGACCAAGGGGCTGCAACCAAGGTGGGCTCAACTAAGGAGTGAGAGAGGGACCTAGCCATGTTGGCTCATTGGGTGAGGTGGGCTCAAGCCATGTGGGCTAAGTGGGTCTAGACCAAGGGGCTGCAACCAAGGTGGGCTCGACCAAGGATGGCTGCAACCGTGGAGAAGTGGACTCAACCAAGAAGGACCGGCTCCAAGAGGTAGGTCCCCTAATCCTAGCCTAACCCCTCACTAATCTTAGCCTAAGCCCTTCTTAATCCTAGCCTAATCACCTAACTTACTTCACTAAACCTCACCCTAAATGAACCTAATTTAACCCAACCGACTCAAACTAGACACCTAGGCTAAACCCAAAAACCTCACGTACCCGGCCACCCGGCAACTGCCCCTCAGCACCCTGCCACGCCACACGCGGCCTACCGCGCACCCGGTGCCTCAACGCTCCCTGCTTGTGTCTAGAAGCCCGGTGCGCCCAACGCCAGATGCCCAGCGCGCCCAGCGCCAGATGCGCCCCCTGCTGCGGTGCCCCCTAAGCATTAGGCGCCCTGCCCTGCTGCAGCACCCCTTAGCGCTAGGCGCCCGCCCTGCTGCGCCAGTTACCCGAGGACCACCCTACCGACCTGCTACCCTTTAGGGCCAGCTTCCCCCTAGGACCAACCTTAGCTAAGCCACATCTTCTTGGCTGTGACCTTCCCTAGGACCGCCCTTAACCAACTCCCTAATCGTATACCCTTTGGCCGGACCCAAACTCCCAACATACAAGCTTTCCTTAAGCCTCAAACTCTCTCTAAAACCCACCTAGGGAGACCCCTCTTGGCTGCCCAAGACGGACACAAGCTCGAAGTGAAACACAAGCCCCATCACGAGCAAGTGAAGACGGACCGACTATTTGTAAGTGTCTAAACTTGGTCCCTTATGCTAAATTGCTTTGTACTTAATTCAATTTGGACACGGGGTTGTATTAACGGAGCCTTGTCTCCTCCCGGAATGTAATAAGGATGCTTGATACACGAAGCACACACGAGCACTTGAGCTTTAGCTCTTAACTCGTACACCAAGCACCCACATGCACCATTGAGCCTTCGCTCTTACTCCCAAGACTATAGTAAGAGCTGCGTGAGTTGTCTTCAATTTACACACTCCACACACACGTGCATTGAGCCTTCACTCTTATTATATATGTGTATTTCAATTCAGTTGGGTTGTTACATTAAGTCGTGTGAGTTTGTCATTTCCATTACACACTCGCACCAAAGACACCCGGACACTTGCTCAAGCACCTCACACACCATTTTGGCCTCGGCAACCACTAAGATATAGCCATATCTCTATATTTTCAACTGCGTGAGTTTTCCCGGTTCAGTTGTGTTGTCTTTCAATTTCGGGTATTTAAGGTTCAGCTACGTGTGTTGTCTTTACATATATACACAACACACAGGCACACGTTGGCGACCTTCGGGCCCATATATATATAGTAGTATCTCCCTCCCGCACTTTACATTCAAGTCGAGCGGGGTTTTACATTCAAGTCGTGTGAGTTGTCTTTCCATTTATACACAACACACGCCCACAATTGAGCCTTTCCGCTCTTAAGATATAGCTATATTTCCCTTTTGCAATTTCCCTTCGGCTATGTCTTTCAATTTCGGGTTTTAAGGTTTCGTTGTGTGAGTTTGCATTACATATCTGCCATACCACGAGATAGAGCACATACTTACATCAAAACAAACCTCGAATCACCCGTGCAAAATCGCCAAGACTTAGGCACTTGATGCGCACATCTCACGCCTAGGTAGCTGAAATCAAAGACATAGGATACGTGCAAATCCCACGTAAATAAAATCTGCAACTAGACAAACCAAATCAAAACACTTTCATACTTTTCAAGAAAAGGTCACACTTGTTCAAAATCGAGTTTTCTAAGCGTACAAACTGACCCTTGAGCATCGGTTGAAGAAGGTTTGTGACAAAAAGAGCCCACTTGTCCACAGTCGCCCCCTGAGTAAGATATTTCAAAACTTACTTCGCTAGTTTAAGTAAGCTAGCTAGCACGCCCTTTTAAAGCGACTTAGACATATGAAAAGGTTCATTCCAGGCCTAAGAACCCAGAGTGGAAATTTCCGCGTGTCTACAATTATATTTTACTTTGCAATACAAAAGTCTTTATAAAATTCAAGAAATTCTATAGAGGTATTTTCATGACCTCTATATGATCTTAAGACTTTGATTGGATGCCCCACTTGATTTTGTAACTTGCTGCTTATATTCTTTAAAATCTTCTAGTGCCTCAAATTTATGTGCCAAGAGATATAAATACGTATATCTCGAGTAATCATCGATAAATATTATAAAATAAACCTTTTCACGATGTGATCTTACTGTAAATGGTCCACATAAATCTATATGAATGACCTCCAAGAGGGTTGTTGCCCTTGTTGACTCTTTGGGAAAAACTTTGCTTGTCATTTTTCCTTGTATACAAGTTTCACACTTGTTTAAAGTATTTTCCTCAAATCTAAGCAGTAAGTCAAAGTTGGATAATTTCCTCAACTTTTTCAGACTTATATGCCAAAGGCGTTTATACCAAACATTTACATCAATATTAAAGGCAAAATCAATATAAGCAGAAGAATTTTCATTTTTATTATCATTCAGTTTTAAGAATCCATGTTCTATATCAAATTCTTCAAAGAATAATATTCTCTCATGTTTTCCCACAGTCACCTTGTTAGGAATAAACCTGACCTTAAAACCTTTCTTTACTAAGGCAGAGACCGAAACTAGATTGCACCTTATTATTGGCACTATCAATACATTAGTCAGTACAACCACTTTGCCTTGTATAAAGATTCTAAAGGACCTATTACCCAAAATATTCGAGAAAGTGTTATTTTCCATGTATACCCGATATTCTTCTGATTTGTATTCCTTTAGATCCATTGTCCCTTCCTTGGTCTTCGAGATATATTTGGTAGTTATAGAGTTGATCCACCAATCAGTTACCAAGCGGTCCATATAGAGACATTCTGATATTATAAAGATTATATCTAACTTCTTTGATTATCCAAGTTGTGGGTTGTTTCCTCCTCCTTTCCTGTTGCGGCAATCCCTCTTGTAGTGTTTCATCTTTACATAGTTGAAACACTTAACCCGAGAAGTAGTTTCCTGTATTTTCTTAAAAAATTGACCGCCCTTTTTGTTATTCTTGCCAAACTTTTTGTTTGGTTTATTTCTCTTTTGGTTGGGTTTGGAGCTATACTCCATCTCATCTTGTACCACTATCAATTTTTCTTTCTTGTTTTTACTTATGTGTTCTTGCTCTATTGTTAGTTTCAGAGACAATTCATAAAGGTTAATTAATGGCCCTAATCTGAAGATAGTGGTGACCATGTTTCATGATGGGAGAAGACTATTTAGAATTGTTGATATCTGTAGTAGTTAGCTCCCTAGCCTTTACCAACTTGTCGTTTACATGTTTTACTACGTTGTCCCCTTCTTTTATTTTAAAGGAATTGTTTTTTTGTAGTAGAAGTTGAACATGCAATTTGGCAGTTGCATCATATTTGGCTGTTATGGAGTTAAACAACTCTTTTGCGGTCTTGTATTCTTCAAAGACCCTTATGAAATCATCCTCCATGTATGTCAACATGACAATTCTTGCTATTGTGTCGTCCTTTAGAAATATTTTATACATTTCTATCTGTTGCTCAGTTGCATTTGGTGGTAACGGACACACAGTTTCCTTTAATACATACTCAACAACTTCAAGTGTTAGAGCAAGCGGGATTCTTCTCTTCCATGTTTAGAAGTTCAAACCGTTTAACTTCTCAGTTTAAACACATATATTCTAGAGTTCATTTTTATGTGTTTGGTAATTATAACAATTAGACGATCTAAAAACAAATATTTAACAAGCAACAAAACACACATAGCATGAATTTGATTAGAACGATGCAGAATATCGCAAAAATGAGCTAAAAATAACTCATTTCTAGTATATAATCAACCTGGGATAAATTTGTAATTTTTCCAAACAAATTCTACCTTTAATAATTTTCCAAAAATACTAGGGTTATAACTATAATTTTAACTCTCTATCCGCGTTTGTAATTTTCAAAAACGGCAAAGGACATACCAGTAAAATTACTTTTGATATTTCTGTAAAATTCGTAACTAATCGGGGGTAAATCTTTAATTTTGTCATCAATCCAAATTTGGAATTTTCTGAAAAGGATAGGGACAAATATGTCTTTTGACATAGTGGTAGTATTATAATAACTTGAACTAGGAAGGGCAACAATGTAAATCAATAGCCTGATATTTCATAATTTTCATAAACTATCGGAGGGTAAAATTGACTTTTCACCTAAATGAGGGCAAAACAATCTTTTTACCACTGTCCCGTGGCCGTTCTATTACAGTTGTCATTTTCGGCTGTTCCGCTTCCTAGACCGCGACCCTCTATCACTGGTTACGACCGTTCCGCTTCCTGGCCCTTGGCCACTCGCGATTGTCCTATTGCGGTTGTCGTTTTTGGCCACCTGCGAGCCTTACCGTTGTTTTCTTGCGGGTGTCCTTTAGCCACCCGTGGCCTTTGCCGTAGATATGCTACAGGTGTCCTTTTGCCTATGCTGTAGATCTGCTTCAAGTGTCCTTTTGCCTTTGCCCACTTGTGGTATTTGTCGCTGTTTTGCTTCATTTGTTTTTCTTCTTGCCGATCTTTGCCTTGTCTTGATTTAGGCAGAGTTTTCCCTCTGCTCTGTCACGACTCAAACAATGTTTTCTAATATTTCAAAAAAATAAGCTCTCATCTTCTTCCCATTTTTTTTTATGTAATATTAATGCGTACTCTTTATATGGTCAAGAACGAGGCCCTAATACCAGATGTTTCCTTTCCTCTTATCTTCTTGCCAGATTTCGGCTTCTGTCAACCTCTAGTTCTTTGTTGTCGATCTTCGGTTCCTTGCCTGTGTAGCTTTTCAAGAACGCTTGCAACAGAAGATCAAAGGTGTGTGGTTTATCTATTTGAGATTTCCTCGCAACGGAGTTTGCCTAGGAAGTTCTCTAGTATTCCGATGATATGTTTCTATTGATTTTTGATGTCTGTGACTGTATGTGCTGCTCTATATTTATGGAGCAGTGTGTGCTCCGCCCTTCTCGGTTTATTCCATTGGGCTTTTCTCTTTAGGAGCCCTTATAATCGGATTGTTATCATGTATTTTGGTAACGGTCCGGCGGTTTCATCATTTACAGTCGTTACGATCATTTTTTCCGTAATCGTGATCATAGATAACGATTGGATAATCAATTCAACCGTTTCTGTGCTGGGTTGCCGAGAATAGCTACAGCCTTACAACAATGTCTTCTTACTCGTACAACCACCGATCTATTAGCCAACCCTTTAAATGCAAGGAACTTTACCTAAAAGTGATGTCGTTTCCAATGCAGCAATCTCAGGAATTGGTGGTATATAAAGAAGCCTTAACTTTGATGGCAGCCAATATCCCACATACCAACCTTGACGAGATCTCGGCCATAGTGAAATTTGAAAGGACCAAAATGGACCCCAAAACATCGCCAAGAGAACTGTGGTCGCTGGTGAGTCAATCCAGTTGAAGAACTGGTGTTTTTCGATGCCGAAATCACCAAGGAAAATGTTGAAAAATAGATCTCCAAAGGCTTACCCCATCGTGGCCAAGAATTCAGAAAACGTAGAAAAGAGGAAAACAACGTGCGAGATGGGGAGAAATGGTACTTGTCTTGTCACATAACTTTCAGAACATTGCGTGTAAAGGGCCTAACTTTCTCAAATTCCCTTTTAACTATTATTGTTGCATTAGGCTTTCAACATGAATTTTATAAATTGGTTTTTGGAAACAAAACAATTCATTTAACCTGGAAAAGGCTAGTGGTTGTTGTATTGTATAACATGTAAAAGTTCGAAAATATTTGAGCATTTTTCTAAAGACTCAAGGCCAATGGATTAATGTGAAAGGCACCCTTTCGTATGTATATGGACATAAATGTGGTTGGTTGCCGTCTCCAATTTGTAAAGAAATATATGAAATTATCAAACTTGTATTCATATGAGCTAAGCTAACTAGTTAGATGTTATACCTTGGGAAAGGAAAGTTTTGTTCTCACAGTAGAACTTTTATCAACCATTGGTTCTTCAGTTAGAAATGGGACATGACACGGTTTCATCATTTTCCCGAGCACTCGATCAAGCAATGAAACACAAAATACTTCCCTTATATAGGATGACGATGACGTGACATATAAACTCTCCAATCTCTCCAAGTGACTCGCCCTTGCCCATCTATTCGTCAAACAATTCTTGTGTTATCTGGGATTCCATGGGGAGTCTTACGAGAGCAATTTTTTCAAGATTTTGGTTGTTGGCGATTCCTGCATCAGCAAAACTCATTTCTTCAACCGATTAACTCACCAATGACCACAGTTCCATCAGCCGGAGCCCGTGTGAGCCATGTCAAATTTCACTATGGCCAAAAGCTCGTCAGAGTTGGCATTTGGATAGTGGCTGCCACGAATGGTATGGCTTCTTTCTAAACCACCAGTTCCGTCGGAAAGGCTTTTTGGTTGTTGACCCAGTCCCTTCTTCTCCCTCTCCCCTTTTCTCTCTTCCCCTTTTGTAACTCGTTAAACTGCGAACTATACATAGCCTTTTTGGCTCCCATGTAAAAACTCTCATTTTGAGAGAAGACACCCTTGAATATAAATCTGCGTCTTGGGTGCACGCACTCTCGTCTCTGCTTTCAAACATTCTCCTTGCCTTCAAGTTTCCCTGTACTTGCGATCAAACCACCTCCTTGCCTTTGCCGTTCGAGTGAGTGAGTCTCTGAGTGTCAAGGCGTCAGCACACTTGACACTTAGGGGAGGGGTATCTCACGCGCTGTTTTGGGAAGTCGGTGGCGAACCCCCAACATTCAAGTGAAATCCGCTAAGGCTTGCTTAGTCTCGAGGCCAAGCACCGGTCCTGTGAGAGCTCGTCAACGTGTGGCGATGGTTTACTTGTGACAAAAGTGGTATCAGAGTTGTAACGATCTTGCTACCTCATTCCATCAAGCTTTTCTATGATGGATCCGAAGTTTGGAAGAAGCCTCGCCCCATCACAAAACCCAAAAATGGACAAGGGTCGCAGGAGGGACCGTTCGGCCGAAAAGGCCTCTATTGACAATCGGCTACGTAGACTAGAGAATGACGTAGCCAATGTTGAAGTCAGCCTCGAATCCTTGAGGGATGACGTACACCAAATTCGAAGGTTCGTGACATAGGAGTTCGAGTTAATATGGGCGCCATCAGCATCTTCAAGGAAAATTGGGGCGAAACACTAACAAATCTAGAAGATCGGGTGGAAGACATGACTGTCCGCCATGCTAGCCATGATGGGAACAACACAACCATTGAACAAAGGCTGGAAGCCCTCGAGGCACATTGCAGGGCCTTAGCAACCCCCTTGCATGATGACATTACCTCAAAGCCTAATGCATACTCAGGAGACCGGAGTGCTAAGTACCTCGAGAACATCGTTCCTAAAGGGAGACACCCTTCTTTGGTGGAGATGACTCTCCATAGACGTCGATCGGGGACTCTGCACCATCGACATATTTGAAGACTTTAAACGGGAGATACAGAGGACTTTCCTTCCCGAAGATCCGGAGTACTTGGCCCGGAAAGAGCTTATGTAGTTGAAACACGAGAAGTCCATCTACGATTATATCAACAAGTTCACCTCCCTCATGTTGAACATCATGAGCATGGCAGAAGCAGACCGATTTTTCTTCTTCATGAATGAATTAACACATGAGGTAGAGCATGAGCTACGATAGATACGGGTGAAGGACTTAGCCTCGGCCATCAGTGCGATAGAGCGCTTGGTGAATGATGAGTCGCGAAAGGATAAACGGCCCTATCGACCCTAAAGTTCATAGAAGAAGCCTGCACACTACAATGGCGGCACGACGCCATACAATCATGCACCAAGGAAAAGCGCGCAGAATGGAGGGGACAAACGCAAGGTGCCCCATAATGAACAAGCAGAAGGTCGTCCATAATGCGACAAAGGCAAGGTCACCCTCAAATGTTACAATTGCTAGGGGAACTGGAAAACAACGGTGAGGACCAAGTGCATTATTGTGGTGCACTCCAAGCATTCAAGGGTAAGCGCCAGCGTAACTAGGTGTCGATGCTAAGGGAACATGATGGGTTGTTCTACGTCAGGGCACGATTGAAGGGGATAGAGGCCTAGGCCATGATCGACTCGAGAGCTTCACGTAACTTCTTGTCTCCAACAGAAGCAAAACGACTAGGACTTCACATTACTGGGATCGATACCTACATCAAGGACGTGCTGGGCAAGGTAAATGACGTCAAGGGAGAGGCAAACAATGTCATCCTCGTGATTAGAGATTGGCGTACACGGGTGGACTTCTATGTGGAAGACGTTGAGCACCCCATAGTCTTCGGCATTCCTTCATGCAGAAGATGCGCGCCCCAACCTCAAGGAGCAACGTCTCTACTTCGACAGTGACAGCGACCGGTACAACACCTCATCTTCATCATCAGGTGAGTCAAAAGAGCTACAACTCTCTGGCCTCAGAATCCTCCGACCCCTCACAACCCCTAAAGGCACAAAAGGTACAACAATCACTGCGTCTACCCCATCAACTAACACCAAAGGGACAACAATCATTGCGGCTGCCCCATCATCCAGCTCCAAAGGGACAGCGTTCACTGTGGCTGCCCCATCAACTTGCAGGAAGGGTACTCTCCAAGCATTGACATCACCCCAAGCTCCACCGAAGGTGCAAAGTTACCACGATGCTTTGATGCAGAATACAACACGCCCCGAAGTGGAACAGGCACGATCAAGCAACCACTGGGGTGGGGGATGGCAAGGACGTTGCCATTGTCGAGGGCGGCAACGATTTTAGTGGGGGAGAATGTAACCCATTAAACTGCGAACTGTACATAGCCTTTTTGGCTCCCATGTAAAAACTCTCATTTTGAGGGAAGACACCCCTGAATATAAATCCGTGTGTTGGGTGCACGCACTCTCGTCTCTGCTTTTAAATATTCTCCTTGCCTTCAAGTTTCCTTGCTTTCATGTTTCCGTGCACTTGCGATCAAACCGCCTCCTTGCCTTTACCATTCGAGTGAGTGAGTCTCTATGTGTCAAGGAGTCGGCACACTTAGCACTTGGGGAGGGACATCTCACGTGCCGTTTTGGGAAGTCGGTGGCCAAACCCCAACACTCAAATGAAATCCGCTAAGACTTGCTTGGTCTCGAGGCCAAGCGTCAGTCTCGGGAGAGCCCGTTAGCGTCTGGCGACGGTTTACCCGTGACACTTCGTTATACACTCCCTTTCTCTTCTTGAATCATTCATGCCGGTCGGTTTTTTAAACAACGGGCAAAACCACCTGATTTCTCGAAAACCATTCACGGTTTTTCAAAAACCTGATTTTTTATTTTATAAATCTACCACTATGTGAAATTAAAAAAAAATAGATATTTTTTAGTAAAATACAATTTTGCTCTTAATAGGGAAAATAGAAAATTGTTAGATTATGAAAGTACAAAGTTACCCCCTATACATTTGAAAATTCACAATTTTACCATTATGCAAAAAGATAGTATTACCCCTATCTTTTTAAGAAAATTAAAAAAGAGATTGAGGAGTATAATTATGCATCTACCCTTGGTGCCTTTTTACTATTTTGTCCTGAGTTTTTTTAAAAATTGTCAAAACAGGATAAAAAAAGTAAAATTCTTAGTTTGCCCCTTAGGTTTTTAGAAAATTATAATGGCACGAAATAAAAAGAATTGTGATTTCGTCTCTTAGTTGGTTCTCAAATAGCAGAATCAAGTTAAGAGTTTTTTCAATTGATATCTATGTATGAACTAAAAATACTCATAGGTACTTTGACATATTTTTCAAAATAATACATATATATTGTTGTCAACTGCTTCAGTCTACTAATACACGTAGTTGATTGTTTCTTTTTTAAACAGTTCAATTGTTATTTTTGCTAAACAAATTAAAATAAATTCTAAGATTTGTGTATCAGAGTTGGCAAAAACAAACAAACTAAATGATCAAAATTTCAAAGTATGGAAAAAACATATCCTTTTAACACTTACACTTGAAGGTATAAACTATATTTTAAAGGATAGAGTTCCACCATCTACTTCAACTGCAACAGAAGAAGAAAAGAAAGCGTACAAAATGTTCTTTAGACATGATACCATAGCCAAAACTATAATGCTAACCTATATGAAGGATGACCTAATTAGGGTATTTAAAAAATATGACTAACAACTAAATATAATACCACAACTAAACTAATTGTTCAGTTATTACTACAAAAATACAACTCTTACAAAATAAAAGAAAGGGATAATATAGTAGAACATATAAACCAAATATTGGTAATGCCAAGATACTTAGTTGTAGCAAAGTTGGTCATCCCCGAGGCTATGCAAATATCAACTATCCTAACTAGTCTTCTCCCTTCATAGAATATGGTTGTCATGGCCTTGAGATTAGGAGGTGAAACATACTTTTCTGAGTTACCTCTCAAATTATTAATTGAACAAGAGCACATGAATAAAAATAAGGACAAGTTGCTAGTAGCTCAAGAAAAAATTAGAACAAAATCTAGACCAAATTAGACAAAGAACAAACCAAACAAAAAGTTTGGTAAGATTAAAAGAAAGGCAGTCAAACTTTTAAAAAATCGTAGGAAATCAATTCTTGGGTCAAATATTTTAACTGTGGAAACATAGGGTACTAAAAAGAGATTATCGCCACAAAAAACTGATGATAGAAAGACCAACAAGACAGTCAATTGGAGAAGTACGATATAATCTATGTGATTTCATAATACCTCTACATGGATCACCCAATATCTAGTTGGTAGATTGACTCTAGAGCAACAAGATATATCTCAGAGAGCAAAGAAGAGAATATAGACCTAAAGTAATATAAACTATGGAAACATAGGGTGCATATGGAAAATAAAACTTTGTTAGATATCCTTGGTGTAGAATCCCTTAAGATTTATATACAAGGCACACTAGTCGTTCTAATTGCTATACTAATTGTGCTAATTATAAAGTCAATTTTGTCACGATCCATGCCTTAGTTAAGAAGGGTTTTGAAGTAAGGTTTGTCACTAACAAGGTAACCATAGGAAAGCATGGAAGGATAACCTTCTTAAGATTATTCGATGATAAATAAGGTTTATTCAAATTAAGTTAAAAGGAAGGATCTTTTGCTCATATTGATTGTGCCTTTAATGTTGACATAAACATGTGGTATTGACGCATAGGGCATATAAGTCTAAAAAGGTTAAGGAAATTATCCGACTTTGACTTATTTTAGGATTTTATGAAAACACTTTTAGTAAATGTAAAACTTATATAAAATGAAAAATCACAAGAAAGATATTTCTCAAGGAAATAACAAGAGCAACAACATTGTTAGAAATCATTAATACTGATTTATGTGAACTTTATAGGGTAAGATCTCATCATGAGAAGGTATATTTCATAACCTTTATCGATGATTACTCAATGTGTGTATATATATATATATATATATATATATATATATATATATATATATATATATATATATATATATATCCTAACACATAAATTTGAGACACTTGAAATATTTAAAGAATATAAATAGGAAGTTGAGAACCAATTGGGGCATACAATGAAAAATTTGAGATCAGATAGAGATGGTGAGTATACTTCTACAAAATTTCTAGAATTCTGTAAAAAAATTGGTATTTCAAAGCAAAATAAATATCTAGGACTCCTCAATAGAATGGTATAGTAGAAAGATATAACATGACCTTATTGAATATTACAAGGTCTATGCTAATAAAGCATCTCTGCCATGGGTATTCTAGAAAAAAGCAATAAGTTGAATTGTATATATTCTAAACCGAATATTGTGTAAAGTTGTATTATCTATACCATATAAGATGTGGTTTGAAAGAAAATCAAACCTAGATCATCTAAGAAGGTGGTGATTTATCGCTCATATAAAGATCCTTAAAATATAGAGATAAGTTAGACAGTCGATCCTTAAGATATATATTTTTAAATATCCTAAAGGATCTAAGTGATGCAAATTTTGTCACAAAGACCATGGACTCATAGAGCATATGAATCTTAAATTTCTTGAAGATACTAAGAATGACATCCTTAAAAATAATGAAGAGAATGTTGACTATCTAGTAGATCTAGATCAATCAACATTCGAACTTATATATGATCTTATTAAAAAACCGAAACTTTCAGTAGATATAAAAGACCTAGGGTCACTCTATCCTACTTAAAGAATTATCATATTTATCTTCTAGAGGAAGTATGCAATTCGGTGGATTTATATGAGCTGACCAATAACCTAACATATTGGCAGGCTATTGACTCATTTGAATTATCAGATTGGGTAAAAATTATAGATGAGGAAATTGAATCTATTGAGAAAAACCAAGTTCGGAATTTACTGAGTTGTGTAAAGCAAGTAAAGCTATAATAGAGTATAAATGAGTTCTCAAAAAGAAATATAAGGTGGATGAAACAATCGATAAATTTAAAGTGAGGTTGATTGCAAAGGTTTTTCACAAAAAGAGGGTATAAATTATGTCGAAACATATTCTTCTATTATGAAATTTACATCAATAAGAATAATCCTAATGATATCAACATATTATGATTTAAACTTACTTCAGTTAGACCTAAAATTACTTTTCTAAATGAAAACTTAGATGAAATCATGTATATGCAATAACCCGAAGGATATAGAGATGAAGGCCTAGAAGATAAAATATATAGGTTAAAAAAATGTCTATATGACCTTAACACCTTGTCAATGGTATTTGACTTTTAAAAATATCATTATTGAACTTAGGTTTATAGCTAATGAATTTGACCATTGTATATATGTCTGAAACAGTAGGAGTCACTTTGTCATCTTATCATTATATGTAGATGGCATATTGTTGATTGGGAATAACAATGACATGATTGTCAAAACCAAGTCATGGTTAAACTCAAGGTTTGAAATGAAAGATATAGAAAAATCATCTTATATCTTGGGAATAAAGATTTCTCGAAATAGAGAATCTAAACTATTATTTCTAAGTAAAGAGAGAGATATTGATTATATTCTCAAGAAGTTTAAAATTGGTGAATGAAAGTCTGCATCTACACCCATTATAAAAAGGATAAACATGAGTAAGATTGATTGTCCTGGTGAAGGAAACGATAAGACTAATGTTCCTTACGCATAAGGTGTAGGGAGCTTGATGTATGTTATTTTATACACAAGACCTGATATCAGTTTCACTTTTAGTCTTGTGATTAGATATCAAAATAATTCTAGATGGTAGCATTGAATAGTTGTGAAAATCACTCTAAGATATCTTAAAGTAACAAAATATTAAATTATGTTTTCAAATAGATGAATTGAAAGTGGTAGGATACTCAAATGCTCACTTTGCTGAGAACAAAGGTGACAACAAATCAATTTTTGGACAAATATTCTTGTTTGAAGGTGGAGTTGTTTCTTGCGCTTTAAAGAAATAGGGTTGTGTAGCGTTGCATACAAGAGACTGAGTATGTGGCTTGTTGTATGGCTACAACTAATGTCACTTGGATAAGCCACTTTATATATTATTTGAAGATAAATATATTCAACGAGCCGATTGTCATTTATTGTGACAACAATACAACAATTACTCTGATTAAGAGTGGGACTAATAACTCCAAAAGAAGTATGTAACGGTTAAATACCACAATGTTCATGATAAGGTTAGAGAAAGGAAATATCCATCTCATATATGCCAACAGATGATATTTTGACATACCTCTTGACTAAATACATAACAAAAGATATTTTCTCAAAGCATGTTTCAAACATGGGTTTGAGATATATTTGAATGTTGTTTAGGTAAGAAACCACACAATAAGTAATGATTGAAATAACAATCACATATGATATAACTTAGAAAACCCTATAAAAGTGGGAGGCAAAACCAATATATCAGGATACTTGGCTCGAATAGCCAAGTGGGAGCTGTAATGAAAAATGACCATTCATAGGGTGTAAAACATTACACGAGAATAAAGAAACAGTAACTTTATAGAAATTAAACGAAAAATGTTAGAGACACCGAATAACTTGTAATAGAAAGTCCATACGTGAAAACTGGGAAGATAAAGCCGTCTATAAATACTATACGAAAAGGACTGAGAAAAATACAAAATCTTGTCTTATAATCCATCTAAGGGAAACACAATCACCCTCTCCTTCTTTTCTTCTTTTTCTACATATCTTCCCAACACTTTCTGCTGCAAACTATGGCAATCAGAAGCAAAGACCTTAAGCAATGCCGGTCAAAACCTGGACAACACAAATGTAGACGATGTATTCACGAAAATGATTGAATCGTTGCTTGAGAAATCAAGGCGCACAAGGGATGGGGTTGCTTCAGGCACTACTACAACTTCTAGCGACTATGAGTCGGTCTCAAGTAATTCTCCGGACAATTAATGGTCTCTCTCTCTCTCTCAAAGTCTTGGTTTTTGATCTTTTGCTGCACTCTTTGGATTGTTTGAGTACGGAAACATAATGACTGCTTGAGGTGTTCTAATCTTGGCGATTCCTCATGTAACGTTCATCTTATTTCTCTTTTGGAACTTTTAAACCAGAGGCTGCAGAAAACCAAAAATAACAAATCTCATACCTCGCCGGTCACCTGTCAATATTTATATACACCCGATGATAAGTATTAAACCCAATGCTACAGGAAAAGATAATGAAGATAACCCAAAGAAACAAAAAACTTAGAAGAAATCGAGAAACTTGTAGATAGATTAGGACTCCAACCTGAAACACGCTGTGCTGCATGCATCATGAATATTAATCTCTCTATATATTGACCTTATCGAAATTGCCTTAATTGTTACCATCATCAACTCCAATCCCTTGCAATGCGCTGTTGTATTAACCAGATTAGATTTAATTTATCTCAATAGATTTTCGGCTGATGTAATTGGTCGTAATTGATGTGAATTTCATTAGTTAACAAAACCAAAATCAAGTCTAATCCCATGTAAAGTTGGGACCAGGATACTGGACTGGTATTGGATATTATTGTTATGAGCTGCACCATGCTAGCTTTAAGACAAAAACCTAAGGACTTGATTTTATATTATGAGAATTTTGTCCTAATGTGTCAAAAACGAAAACCATATTTTTGTGAGAAATATATATATATATATATATATATATATATATATATATATATATATATATATATATATATATATATATATATGTATATACTCATTACAAATACAAATAGGTGCTCGCTGCTGCCTTCGATTTGTTTATGCATAATGCACTCCAGCTATTTGTACCTGTTTTGATCAAAAAGGGCTTTGAGGTTAAATTTTTCCTTGAGAAAGTGACCTTAAGAAAACATCATCATCTATTTTTTATTGAGATTTTTATTCTTATTATGAATTGTTTAAACTCTAAATAATAAAGGCCATCAACTTCTTCTGATTATATTGAATATGCAATGCTTGTTGATGTGAATGCACAACATAAAAGACTAAATAAGTTAAAGAAATTAATGATCCTTAACTTATTACCTTGATTGGATGAAACCACATTAAAAAGTATAAGGCTTATATTCAAGGGAAATTAATAACAAAACCTTCAACAAAATAGTATAGTTGAACAATATAGTAAGACTTCTAAATATTAAGTGTATCTTTATAGGATTTTTACATGTGTTATGGAGCCCCACCTTCATAGGTATCATAATAGTGGGGATTTCTGGCATATGTAAAGGTTGTAGACTAATCTAGAGATAAACTAAATAGTATATATTTGTGGTGTATCTTTATATGATATTCAAAAGGATATAAATTTAATCACAAGGACCTTGGCGTGATAGAAAGTAGAGATATTGAATTCTTAGAGTATACTAAGAATGACATCTTTACATGTAATAATGACATAAATAGAAGGATATGTAATCAAAGGTCATGATGATATGATATATAGGTTAAACATGATATAAAGTAATCACCTTATCAATGATATTTGACTTTTCAAAATGTAATTGTAAAACTTGGGTTTGTAACTAATCAACTTGATCATTGTCTATATTTATAATAGTGAGAGCCCCTTTGTCATGATGTAGATGATATTTTATTGATTGGTAATGATAATGATATAATTGTAAAGAGTAAGTTATAGTTAAGCTCAAAGTTCAAGATGAAAGATATGGGAGAGACATCCTATATCTAGGATATAAAGATTACTCGTAATAGAGAGTCTATATTATTAAATCTAAGTTAAGAGAGAGATATGGACTATACCCTAAAGAAATTTAGAATGGGTGATTGTAAGTTTGCTAGCACACTCATTGCCAATGTGGTCAAGCTAAATAAAGTTGATTGTTCAAGTGATAGAAAAGAAAAACCAAACCTATTATGTTGTGCATGAAACCTAATATCAGTTTTAATATTGGTCTTATGAGTAGATATCAAAGTAATCCTTATTGACAACATTAGGTTGTTGTGAAGAGGATGTTGAGATTTGTAAAAGGAACAAGGACTTAAAATTATGCTATCAAGTAGATAAATTAAAAATAATTAAATATTCAAATGCTAACTTTGTTGGGAGTAATGATGACTACAAATCAACCTCTAGTCATACTTTTTTGTTTGGAGGTATTGTTGTTTCTTGGTCATCTAAGAAACTCGATTGTGTAGCTTTGCATACACATAAGGCCTTAATGATAACTGTCATTAAATATGGAAGGAGGACCCACTTCCATGTTCTATGAACCATTTTATTTTGTAAATAAAACTATTTTCAAATTCATACAACTAATTAAGATAGGGAGCTATTTCTACTAGTAGTAATGGACATCCAACAATGTTAAAGTAAATAGAGATATAAACAAAAGAAATGAGAACAATAATCATATATCAATACAAATATCTTCTTCCTCTCTCTGTTTTTCTGTAATCTTTGTAATTTTTTTGACGAGGCCTTGCTAGGAGATTCCAAGCTCAACAGCACCATTCAAAACATGTAAATTTACATCATATATATATATATATGTGTGTGTGTGTGTGTGCAAACAAGTCTTCTTTTACTACCATAGCATTAGCTCACCATAGGGATTTCCGAAGGGTGATTGTGTGTGTTAGGCTTCGGCCTCCCATATATATATGTATGCAAAGGAATCAGCTCTTTTTACTGTAGATCGATATGTAGCTAACCACAGCCGTTCGAGCATCTAGAGGACAAAATTGACTAAAAATCATTACAACGGTTTACTTTAAAGAAATATAAAAGATATACAGAACCAGCACTGTGGAACCATTGATTCTGAATCCATGATAGAACCGAAACTGAACTTGATAGTCTCTGGTTTCATGTCTGGTTTGACTAGTTTCAGTTCCAACCAGGATCCAAATTAAAGAAATATAAAAGATATACAGAACTAGCAGTGTGGAACCATTGATTCCGTTCAATTTTGGTTAAACGGATCGAAATTAATGAAACTTCATTCACAACTTAGTAGAGTCTACACCTTAGCGGTGGACCTATTAATGGGTAGGGGAGGATAACTGCCTTGCATGGAATCATTTTTCAATGAAAATCCAAAAAATCATTATAAGGAGTTCAAATTTCTTAAAATTTGTTCGGAATCATATATATATATATATATATATATATATATATATATATATATATATATATATATATATATATGCAGTTACCGTTGATACGAGAGGCCACATAGCAAGTTCTCATTGTTAATACCATTTGTTCATTTAACCATGCTATTAAAAGGCTTGCACTCATGCCACTTAAGGTAGCTCTTATTAACAGCATTGAACATCTTTTTTAGTATTCACACAATCTTTTTTAACCATGATTTCAGTTTTGCTCCAATTAAAATTTAAAAATTACCTTGATGCTCCTGTCCATTTTCAACTCTCTTTTTCTCTCTCTACAGGTTTTTATCTTATCATCCATCATCTCACACCATTTATTTATCTAGCGATCCATGACTCGAAGCTTGATCCAACATGTGATATTGAACCATCCACTATCTTATAGTGTTTCAAATCCAACCGAAAAAATAAGAAAGAAGAGAAAAAATAGAAGAAGAAGAAAGGCATTTTTTCTTAGTCGTATCTCTTCTTGTTTTGCATGATGTTCTTAAAAATACATTCTTATATTTCTTGATTTTCTTCTTCTTTTATTATTAATTTCATTTTTTATGATTCTTTTTTTTCTTCGGCGAGATTTGTAAGAGCATGTTGTCCAGTTGTTAAAGGATGACAATGGTAAAAACAAATAAAATATTAGTCATTAGAGTAAAGAGATCCAATAAAAGAGAGATCTCTGTTGGAATTGGGTAGGAAAAAGAGAGAAAATAATGAGTAATTTTGATATTAAAAAAAAGAGTGTGTGGACATTAAAAATGGGTCGTAGAGATCCATCCTGAAATTGGGTAGGAAAGAAAAAAGAAAATAATAAAGACTAATTTTGATATAAAAAAAGAGTATGTAGACAGTAAAAATGATGTGTCAATGTCAAAAAGCATCAACCGAACAAAGACAAAATATGTCACATTCTCAAAATGGTGTGCCATCAACCGGACAAACAAACCGTAGTTATCAGTTGGATTTCTTTGGTCCAGCTGGACACAAAAAGACAAATATGTCACATTCTCATCATGTTGTACCTTCCAATGGTGAAAAGTTACGTCCACTGACCATATTAAAAGCGTTAAGCGAGTGGCTTGAATATCTTTTCACCTACCACAAGGGTCACGGAGGCTCTTGCATTCGTGACCCTGTTCAGACTTCCATGGCCGTCTGAGTTGGTCCTTCCGTGAACGCGTTCTTTCCACTTTGGGTTGGCAGCCAAATAGTCATTGGGGTTCAGCTTTCTCGTGACATTAAGCCATTCAATCATGTCATTTCGTGGATGTTAATGACTTTGACCCAACTAATTTTGAAATAATCTGCCATCAATTACCTCAATAAAGCCAGACAATGTTGTACCTTGAGGGAAGCTGAAGAGACATGAATAGACTAGGCTCACTAGCAAATGCAGCATTACCAAAGTACTTTTATCTTTTTAGAGGCAATTTATTTTAGATAGATTACCCGTCAAAGAGAGAAATTTACTGAAGGAAAATTGAACGTCTATTATTGCAGATAGTACTGTCTATAATGCAGCAGCACCCATTGCTAGGCCTTCACGTTAACCAACTGCTTCCATTATGGAATGAAACCCAAAGCTGTGAAACCATCATCCAAGTCTCCCCAGTCAAAATCTGGCTTATCAATGGAGATGAAATCCTCACCATCACTGACCAGGTTTAGCATCTCATGTAACCATGAATTCTCTTGAGCTTGATCCCGGAAGAGTTGGTGTCCCGACAGCATAATGCTGTGATCAATCAAAGGAGCGTTTGTAGGAGGATTCTTTGAAGGCTGTGGCTTTGGTGATGAGATGAGAAAAGGAGAGAAGGTGCCGAAATGGGGTACCACATCTGTGAATCTTCGGGCTTGTGGCTTTGTGGGAAACACTACTGAAGGAGACGGAGTTTCATCTCTCACTGCTGGCTGGGAAGTCATCTTTTTGTTCAAGTGACAGTTCCAAAATTTTTTTACGTCGTTGGCCGTTCTTCCCGGCAATCTTCCTGAGATCAACGACTACCTGTTAAAAAATTTAAGACCGTCTGTCATGATCAGATTACCCTTTTCAAAAGAAAGGGAACCAAGAGTTCGGTAACATATAATATATAGGAAAAACTGCTAAACCAAATACATGCTAGGACTCGTTTAATATAATATTTTGATGAACTATCGTTTTTGAGAAAGACCTCTCAAGTAACCGAAACAATACACCTGCTACTGTTCTTTAATATATTATTTTAATGAATTATGGGTTTTTAGGAGAAGACTTCCCATGTAAGAAACAAGAAAATATGATCTTATTTTCTCAAGTTAAACATTAATACAACATGAGACTTAGCTCAAGCAGAAAGTAGCTGTAGCCGATTCTAGTAGTATGGAAAACGATTTATTGTGGAGGTTATTATATGGTTTAAGGAACCATAAAGAGTTGCGTAGGACTTGGTGATGTGACCCGTTTCCCAGAAGTTTATGCATCCTGATCATGAGGTTCACTTCATCGTGTGAAAAGTGACCGCGTTTAATGTTAGGGCTAAGGTAGTTGAGCCATCTCAATCTGCAACTCCTGCGACATCAGCGAAGACCTGCACGGGAAAAAAGGTAATTTCTACTTTATTCCCTTCTAACTTAACAAAATGACCACTATAATTATTTATTCTGGTTTAATAATAAAAAGAATACATGAATCTTTGACTGTTCCCGTTCCCAGACCTGGCTCGAACCGGAACAGTCAGGGTGTTTGTGGGCTTCCCGTTACCCATGGATTCTCACCAAAAAAAAGATTGTCACATGAACAAAATATCCAGAAACACCAACATTCTTTATTCGTCATTTTTGTGAGAGGACATCTAGCGGATCGTGTATTTCGTATATATTAATCATTGTTTCTGATAAATCATGAAAAAGTTCATAATCTCTAAAAAGGAACGCGTAAAGGCATGACCCAAGTAAATTCATAAGTTCAGCACAACCGACTCATAAATTTGATGCCACCATTACCGTCTTATAGCCAAAAAAAAAAAGAAAAAAGAGGCAGTAGCAGGAGGAGAAGTATTTGACTGTGCCTGATCTTGAAGGAACTAGATGCCAGTTTCCTTCGCCGTATTTCTCAACGCATCTTTGAAGCAAAACGTCATCCTCTTTGCTCCATGCGCCCCTTCGAATGCCTAGACTGCACGATGGTGGAGCCATCAGAACTAACTTGTGAATAACTATTTCGCTATGATGGGCGAAGCAACAATTTACACAATGCCGATCAACCTCTTCGCAGCCTCTTCCTTTAAAGCTAGCCTAGAGTGTACGGTCGATGGAGCAATTTGCTTCTCTGTAGCAATTATGCATGATTGATTGGCGAGAAAGTGCCAAGAAACATTAAATAAAAAAACGCATCAAGGTGTTTGCCGACGACGTCGTGCGACCTCAGCCAAATCGTCGAACTCTTTGATTTAAGTGGTGGATATGCAGCGTAGTTTGTACGGAAGATAAGGCTTTAAATCCGGGGTATGATCAGCTAGCATTTAAGGCTGAAGAAGATTGCACAACCTAGTTTGTACGTACGGATTTATCGATATTCTCTTTCTATTGTACGAAGTATTTGTTGAGAAGAGGTGTACCTTCTTGCTGAGTAGACGTGTTAAGATGCATATGATTGACACGAGGTTTTCATACAGGGTTTCGCAGAGATGAAGATAAACTCTTTTTTTTTTTCTTTTCTGTATTTTCACGTGTCTGTAATGCCATCTTTTATAGGTAGGTACTCTCATTTCGTCGTACTTATACACCTGCAGCTTCCTTCATCTAGGAGCTTGTAACGTATGACCATTACCGAAAATCTCGGTAATTGACATCCATTATCGATCTGACCCTATCTTTAGATAACAGACTGGATGACCAGTACAATCGTTACCTAAGCCGAGAATGACAACTTTTCTGTAACATCTCCCACTTGGCCATTCGAGCAAAGTGTATCAACATACTGGTTTTTCTCCCACTTTTTAGGGGTTTTCCCTAGTTATGTCGATTCTTGATTACTTTTTACAATCAGAACCTGTTGTATGGTTATTTCCCTACACAACAAATCATTCGTTGTATGATTATTTACTTATACAACAATATATATCTGTTGTATGGTTATTTACCTATACAACAATCAAACATATCTCAAACTCATGTTCGTAACATGTTTTGAGAAGAGTTCCTATGTTATGCCTTTTGTTAAGGGGTCTGCCAACATGTCTTCCATTGGCATGTATGAGATGGATATTTCCTTTCTCATAACCATATTATAAATATAGTGGTATTTTACTATTATATGCTTGCTTTTCGAGCAATCTCCTCCACTCTTAATAGGAGTAATTGTTGCGTTGTTATCACAATAAATAACCATTGGCTCATCCGTTATCTCCAACTTCAAATCTCGTATGAAGCGGTTTATCCAGATAACACTTGTTGCAGTCATGCAATAAGCAACATACTCAGCTTTCTGTATATGCAACGCTACACAACCCTATTTCTTACATGCCCAAAAAACAATACCACCTCCAAATAAGAATATTTGTTCCGAAGTTGATTTGCTGGCATCTTTGCTCCCAGCAAAGTCAGCATCTGAGTATCCTACCACTTTCAGTTCATCTACTTGAAAACATAGTTTCAAGTTCTTTGTTCCTTTCAGATATCTTAGAATCCTTTTCACAGCTACCCAATGTTGCCATCCAGGATTACTCTAATATCTACTGATAAGACCAACAACAAAGCTGATATCAGGTCTTGTACACAACATAGCATACATCAAGCTGCCAACAACTTGTGCATAAGGAACATTAGGCTTATCGTCTCCTTCTCTGGGCAATCAACGTTACTTAATTTAACCCCTTTTATGACAAGTGTATCTGCAGACTTGCATTCACCCATTTTAAACTTCTTGAGGATATAATTAATATATCTCTCCTGACTCAAGCATAAGAGTCTAAATCCTCTATCTCGAGAGATCTTTATAACCATGATATAGGATGCTTCCCCCATATCCTTCATTTCAAACTTGGAGTTCAACCATAACTTGGTTTTGACAATCATCTCATTGTCGTTTTCAGTCAATAATATGTCATCTACATACAATGATAAGATGACAAAGTGGCTCCCACTATTCCAAACATATACACAATGATCAAGTTTATTAGCCACAAACCCAAGTTCTATAATAGCATTTTGAAGAGTCAAATATCATTGGCGAGATGACTATTTCAGGCCACATAGGGATTTTTTTTAACCTATATACTTTATCTTCTTAGCCTTCAACCATAAATCCTTCGGGTTGTTGCATGTATATGATTTCATCTAAATCTCCATTTAGAAAAACAGTCTTTACATCTAACTGATGTAAATCCAAATCATAATATGTAGATATTACCAGGATTATCCATATGGATGCAAATTTCGTAACTAAGGAATATGTCTCAACATAATCTATCCCCTCTTTCTGCAAAAAACCCTTTGCAACTAAACTCGCTTTAAACTTGTCGATTGTACCATCGACCTTGTATTTCATTTCCAGAACCCATTTGCAGCCTATAACTTTCCTTCCTTTTGGCAAATCAACCAATTCTCAGACTTGATTTTTCTTAATGGATTCAATTTCCTCATCCATGGCTTTCTTCTAGTTTGTTGCTTCTCATAAGTTCATTGCTTGCTGATAAGTCAAGTTATCAGTCAACTCATCCAAATATACCGAATTACACACTTCTTCTACAAGATAAGTGTGATAATCCTTTAAGTAGGATGGAGTGGCTCTTAGCCTCTTATGTCCACTTAAGGTATCGATTCAAAAAGATTTTCTATGGGCTCAAAAGATAATTGGTATAAATCTACCAAATCATCAACACATTCCTCATCGTTCTCCAAGATGTCATTCTTAGTATCTTCTAAGAATTCAACATCTCTTCTTTCAATGAGTCTGTGGTCCTTATGATAAAACCAATATCCTTTTGAACCTTTTGGATATCCAATAAATATACATATCAAGAACTTGCTTTCTAGCTTATCTCTAGACTTATCAAGGATCTTCATGTGTGCAATAGATCCCCACCTCTTAAGATGACCTGGGTTGGGTTTTCTTCCAAACCACATCTCATATGGTGTAGTGAATACAACTTTACACTGTACTCTGTTAAGTATGTAAACAACTGTACTTACTACTTCTCCCCAAAATATCCTTAGAAGAGAGACATCAATCAACATTTACCTTGTCATATTCAGCAAGGTTCTATTATATATTTCAGTTACACCATTTTGTTGAGGTATCTTGGGCATTGTATTTTGTTTAGCAATACCAAAGTCTTTATAAAATTCCAAGAATTCTGCCAAGGTATATTCACCTCCTCTATCTGATCTTAAGACTTTGATGAAATGCTCTAAGTAATTTTCCACTTCTTGCTTATACTCTTTGAAAGCATCAAGTGCCTCCGATTTATATGCCAAAAGATATACATACATATATCTAGAGTAATCATCGATAAATGTTATAAAATAACCCTTTCCTTGATGTGTCTTTACTCTAAAAGGTCCACTTAAATCTGTGTGAATAATTTCCAACAGTGTTTTGCCCTTATTGTTTTCATGGAAAAAACTTTCCTTGTCATTTTTTCTTGTATACAAGCTTCACAGTTGTTGAAAGTCTTTTCCTCGAATTTAGGCAATAAGAATTTCCTCAACTTTTCCATACTTATATGTCCTAGGCGTTTATGCCACATATTCACATCAATAGTAAAGGCACTCTCAATATTAGCAGAAAATGGATGACTATCATTATTAGACAATTTGAACAGTCCTTGTTCTACATCAAATTCTCTTGAGAACAAGATTCTCTCATGTTTGCCCACAGTCATCTTGTTAGGAATAAACCTAACTTCGAAACCCTTCTTGACTAAGGTAGAGATCGAGATCAGATTGCGCCTTATAGATGGCACAATTAACACATCGATCAATACAATTGGTTTGCCTTGTACAAATATCCTGAATGATCCAATACCCAAAACATGTAAGAAAATATTATTTTCCATATACACACGATGTTCTCTAGGTTGATATTCCTTTAGGTTCGTTGCTCCTTCCTTGGTCTTTGAGATATATCTTGTAGCTCCTGAGTCTATCCACCAAACTGTCACCAGGCAGTCCAAATATAAGCATTCTAAAATCACACAGATTATATCCTACTTCTCCGATTGTTTGTACTGTGGGTTGTTTCTTCTACCTTTCTTGTTTCGCCAGTCCCTTTTGTAGTGTCCCATCTTTTCACAGTTGAAACACTTGATCCGAAAAGCGACTTCCTTCGATTTCTTAAAACTTTGACCGCCTTTCTTATTATTCTTGCCAAACTTTTATTTGATTTCTTTTTCTGGTTAGACTTGGAGCTAGACGCTAACTCATCCTGGACCACTAGCAATTTCTCCATTTTATTTTTGAGCATATGTTCTTGCTCTATTGTTAGTTTGAGGGGCAACTTAGAAAGGTTGATTTCTGACCCTAGTTTTAGGGCAGTGGTGACCATGTTCCATGACGAAGGTAGACTGTTCAATATTGTTGATATCTGCATCGGTTTGGGGATGACTGATTTTGCTACGGCTAAATCTCTAGTCATTATCAACGTGTGATTTACATGCTCTACTACATTTTCTCTTTTTTTCATCCTAAAGGAGTTATATTTCTGTAGTAGTAATTGCACATGTAATTTTGCAGTTGTATAATATTTAGCTATTAATGAGTCAAACAACTCTTTTGCGGTCTCATATTCTTCAAAGACCCTAATATGATTGTCCTTGCTATGGTATCGTCCTTTAGAAATGTTTTATACATTTCTAACTATTGCTCACTTGCGTCTGGGAGTGGAGGACGCACGATTTTCTTTAAAACATACTCTACACCTTCTAGTATTAGAGCTAAAGGAATTCTTCTCTTCCATGTCTGCAAGTTCAGACCATTCAACTTTTTTATTTTTGCCAATTCTGACACACATATCCTAAAACTCATTTTTATGTGTTTGGCAAAAATAACAATCAAGCATTCTAGAAAGGAAACCAACACAAAAACACAGGCACACATAGCAAGAAATATGTTAAAGTGATGCATGATATGTAGCAGATAATCTTTTGAAAAAAAAAATTCTAAGGGGTTTTCTACCTCTTTGTCCCTAAAAGGATACTAAGGGATAAAACTGTAATTTATCTATTTATCCTCTTTTTGTAATTTTATAAAACCCTGAGGACAAATTTGTAAAATTACTATTTGGTATTCTTATAAAATTCGCAATTGATTGGGGTTAAAATTATAATTTTAACCCTCAGGGTGAATCTGTAATTTTTCAAAAGAACAGTGGTAAATCTGTCTTTTGACTGAATGACATAATTGAAATTATCCAAACTGAGAAGGATAAAATAGTAAAATGACAGCCCCGATATTTAGTAATTTTTACAAACAGCTAGAGGGTAAAATTGACTTTTCACTAAAAAAGGGCAAAACAATCTTTTTGCCCAAAAATATCTAGACAAAAGGGTAATTTTGCCCAGTGGCAACTGTGTAATATTCAAAACCGGATACGGCCGTTTAGTCTTTTGGCCACGATCCCAAGGCGATTTTCGAAAACCACTAGCGGTTTGTGAAACCGCTAGAGGTTTTTGGAAAACCGTAAGCTGTTTTGGAAAACCACTGGTTTTCCCGTTGCGGTTTTCCGAAACCGCAGATTTGTATATTTTTTTTCCAATACACTTAAAACGCTTTAACAACGTTTATAGAGAGAAATGTATAGAGAGAGAGGGAGAAGGAAGGAGGGGGAGGGGGAGGCCGGAGGGGCTCTGCTCGGTGGGTTCATTTGGTTGTTCGTCGGTTGTCGACGTCCCTGGCGTCTTCTTTTGTCGGCAAGTCAGCATACCACCCTAGTTTTGCGGTTTTGGCTCTGGCTTTGCCAACCTGCCGCTTCTGGTTTTGTGGCTTTGCCTCTGGCTTTATCGACTTTCGCCTTGGGTTTTTTGCCTATGGCTTTGCCGGCCTCCGCCTTGGGTTTTTGCCTGTGGCTTTGCCGGCCTACCGCTTCTAGCTTTTGCGGTTTTGCCGGCCTTCGCCTTGGGTTTTTTGCCTGTGGCTTTGCCGACCTCTGCCTTGGGTTTTTGCCTGTGACTTTGCCGGCCTGCCGCATCTAGCTTTTGCGGCTTTGCCGGCCTTCGCCTTGGATTTTTTGCCTGTGGCTTTGCCGGCCTCCGCCTTGGGTTTTTGCCTGTGGCTTTGCCGGCCTGTCGCTTCTGGCTTTTGAGGCTTTACCTGTGGCTGTTCTGGCTTTGGCCGTTCGGCCTTGGCCGTGGCTATTCTGGCTTCGGTCGTTCGGCCATAGCCTTGTTTTTCCTATTAACTACGCCTCTACCGATTGCCGTCTTCTTTTTTTCTTCTCTCTGTTCCTTTTTTTTTTCACTGATCCTCTCTCTTTTTTTTTTAGGGATGTAGGCCCTTATACCAATGTTCGGTTTTTGCTTCGCATGAAACGGAGATCCATAACCACATAGTTCTCCACTTTGCACCCAGAGCCTTTAGTTCACGGGTAGGGCCCTCTGACGCCCACAAGTAGAACGTTCTCCACTTTCCACTCAGAGTCGTAGCTCACTATTAGGGCTCACTGGCGCCACCCTCGTAGGTGGTCAGTTTGATTCCCGGAGGGTGCATGCCTGTGTGTGTTAGGCTAGCTTCGGCCTCCTACCGTAACCAAGAAAAAGAAGAACGTTCTAGTCTCTCTTTTTTCATTTTCTCCAGCGAGCAAATCCCTACCACTTCTGTGCCTTACTTTAAAGTTGTGTAGGATTCGTCTGCTTTGTGGCTTTCACGTTGACATAAACAGAGTAATTATCAGTTAATAAATTGCTTAGCAATCTCTTTAATTAGGTGGTTATTTACCTTCATGCTGCTGAGACATCCATCATCTTGAGCATTCCCGGTGAGGTGGGATACTGCAGAACTGTTTTGTGGGCATCGTGATGTTAAGAGATCGAAGAAGTGATGAGAGAGAGAAAGAGGAGAATTTTACTAAGCAAAAGGAGCATGGTCGGTGGGTTATCCATTTTACTGATTGTTGCTAAGGAGAGAGAAAAAACCACAACGAAACCGCAGTTAAACCAGCAATTTCACATGTTTCTTTTTCATTATGCGTAGCTCGCAATATTTATATATGAGCCGAATTAAAATAATATAGGTAGTTAATTGACTTGAATACTTTGAGACCGGAAAATCAAACACTAGCAGCCTTAGGTTTGAAATTGTACTTCTGTTTACAAATGGTCATTTCCAAAGTACATCAGGTTGGTTGAAAATCAAAGATACGGATTTTCTACCACTCAACTTATATTAACGAACTTATTTATTTTTCAGCTGTCTTTCTCCAAAATAAATGGGGTGGGTTATATAGAGTGTTTGCTTTCATAGAGTTTGATTTTGTGTCATACTAATAATTAACTCTACAAGATAGATCATTTCTTATTATTTCCTTTGTAATACTCTACTCTTCTGCCTTTCAAACATATTTATCTTATGGTTTTTATACCTTTTATAAAAATTTCTTTTCGTCACTTGTTCACATGTTCGAACCATCTTAACCGCTTTTTTCCCATTTTCTCATTTATTGATACCACACTCAATATGTCAGTGATAACCTCATTAGGGACATGGTTTTTCCTAGTGTGACTGCACACCTATTTTAGTAACTTTATTTTTTATTATGTCATCGATAAACACAATGCAAGATAGATCATTTCTTATTGTTTCCTTTCCATACCTTTGTAGTACTCTACTCTTCTGCCTTTCTAACATATTTATCTTATGATTTTTTATATCTTTTATAATATTTTCTTTTAGTCACTTGTTCACATGTTCGAATCATCCTAAACGCTTTTTTCTCATTTATTGATACCACACCCAATGTGTCAGCGATAACCTCATTAGAGATGTAGTCTTTCCTAGTGTGACTGCATATCTATTTTAGCCACTTCATTTTTGCTACAAATATCTTTTGCACATAATGATTAACTACTTAGCAATGAGCATCACATAGCTAGCAGCTGCTTTATAATGTTTATCTTTCAAATTTAATTGTATCTTTTCATCTCATGGAATATATAATACACATCCATTTTAACCAAACTGCACTAATTATGTGTGGCATCTCTATCAAGTTTTTTATTGCTCTAAAAATTTGTCTATAGGTACTTTAAACTTTCCTTTCAAGGGATGCTATGTGCATCAATCTTCATTTCTAGCTTTGTCCTACTAACTCAAAAGCATTTATTTTCTAATATTTTTTTATTGTTCCAATTTCTTGTTAGCATCTTTCTCAAACTCATCCATTAACACAACATCATCCATGAACAGCATACATAAATATACTTCATCTTAAATATCCTTTGTTAACTCATCAGTAACAAGATAAATAAATATAGACTTAAAGTTGAACTTTCATGTAATTTAATATCAACTTCAAAAAAGTTATCATTCCTTCATGAGTCCTCACACATATTTATGGAGTATCACATATATCTTTATAAGATTAATGAATGATAATGAGATATTTCTCTTTCCCAATGTTTGCCAAAAAGTCTCTTTTGGTGTCCTATTGTAAGCTTTTATAAATCAATAAATATCATGTAAAGGTTCTTCTCTTTTATTCTAAAATATTTCATCAGACATCTCTATAGGTGAATAGCTTCAATAGTAGATCTCTCTATCATCAATTTAAATTGGTTTTGTATTTGATATTTGTCTCAACCTTTATTCAATAATTCTTTCCAATAATTTTATTGTATGGTTCATCAACTTTGTACCTTGATTACTTACATTATTTTTAATAAATGCTTGTTCTTGTATATGAGAATAATTATACTGTTAATTCATTGCTCAAGCATCTTTGGTTTTCCATAAGTTCATTGTATGGCTAGTCAACTTTGTACATTGATTATTTACATTATTCTTAATACTTTTCTTGTTCTTTTATATGAGAATAATTATACTCTTTATTCATTGCCGAAGCATCTTTTGTTTTTTCATATTTCATATAAGCGATACCCGTTTCTCCTAAGATTTTTCATATTTCTATAGAAATATTGTTTAGCTATACAAATTTATCAACCTTCATTAGCTTAAAATACTCTTTGATTTCATTCTTTTGAATATATTGATAGAAATGATGGATTATATACTACTTTGAGTTGACTAGATCTCTTAGGCTAATACTAGTATATGTATTTTCATTAAAAATTTTATGAAAACAACTTTTTCAATTATATTTGATATCATTACTTATCACTAGAATCTTCTCATCATCATCTCACAAACATAAGATTCTTAGTTTTTCTATTTCTAACCTTAGCTATCATAAAAATATCTCTCTTACCTTTTTGAGTTGGGCTTTTCTAAATTCTTTTAAGTTTAGGCTTTTGCTTCACTAATAGTCATTTTATTTCTTCTTTTACCTTCTTATAAGCTTTCCATGGTTCATCAATATCATTAGCATAATGTAATTTGTAATATACTCACTTTGCCTTAATTTATCTTGTACAACATCACTCCACCACCAATATAGTATATTTCCTTAGATTTACTTAATAAATATTTTGTCATTTTAGTAATATGAATTGCTATATTATTCCATATGTTACCAGCTATGCCTATAAAATTCCAATCACCCCTTTAAAGAATTTTCTTTTTAAATAACCTTCTTTCTCATTTTCTAGGTTTCACCCATTCAGTTTGCATAGATCCAACATTATTTGCCTCTTTATTGACTTTCTTATTTGTAAATCCATTATTAAAAGTCAATTTTAAATAGTTATGCTCCTGATTTAAAATCCTTATAACACGAATCTATCCTTTCTTCTAAAAGCAAAATAATCAATCTTTATTTACTGAAATCCATAGTCTCCATGGTTGAAATTACTTTGCCATCCTTATTTAGGAGCAAAATAATCAATCCCTTTTTAAATTCTGAAAGCCATAGTTTATATGGTTGAAATTACTTCGCAAATCCTTATTTTGCCTTGGGAGCTTGGTGGAGTGTTCAGCATGACTATAATATACCTTTTCTTCAAGATTAAGGCGACTCAAACCAAATGACTTGGATTGGAAAGGCACTAACGACCATCATGGGTGAAACCATTCGTGGTAGGTCCAGTAGCGTCAAAGAAAGGATAAAGTAATAGTATAATTAATCATCAAAAAAACAAACAAGTCCCAAAAAAGGATGTTTATGTTCTGGCAGCCAAAGCAACAATGGAAAGTGTCCTTAAGTTCTGAAGAGAAGACTCTTTCATGTAGAATAAGATGATCTTCATAACAGGAAATGAGAGAGAGAGAGAGGGAAATGTGATTTGGAGCTGGCAGTATGAACAATAGAAGTCATTAGCAAAATATGAATATGAAATAATTACCTTAAGCTTAGAAATAATTAAACTTGTGAATATGCCATCGGTTCTTTCTTTTCAAATATTTGCACTGGAGTTGGCATAGACAGAGTCATTTCACTAAGTGCCAGCATGTTGACTATCTGATGGAAGCTCTTGGGATATTGAGATTGGTCATGCTTTAGAATTTGGATTTGTTGTCGTCTCTTTTCGACATAGATTTGGTCGTCACCAAGATCACATCGACTCACATCCTTTCTTTGTCTATGCTTTGGTAAAGTTTTCAATTCTATATGTATTTTGGGACTCCACTTAGAAAAAATACCTACCTTCCTTTACAAGTTTACAACGAATGGGGTGGTGGATTGCAACATTGTAGATTTGGGCCTGTATCACAACTGACAATACCTACTAAATTTGGCATTGGAATCGAGCACTCTTGTACTCAGCAAACCCTTCCAAAGAGGAAAAGAGAATGGTGTAGCTGTTTGCCTCTATTTATTGTGTCTTTCCAGCAAAAGAGGGGAAAATACAAACAATAACAAAAGATAGAGAGCAACAGAAAGGATGGTGAACTGATAAAAATATCTAAATATGATAAACCAAAATTAGCAACAGTTGTAGGAGAAAAAGGAGATCACATCAATTTAAGTCATTTGGCAACCAATGCAAGCGGCCGTGCATATCTCCATACACAAGGAGTAGCATATATCTTTATTCCCAAATGGCAGCAGCAACAACTAGGGCTGAGAAAATGGGCCGACTTATCATGTTTGTGTCTTGTGACTTTCGTCTTCGTGTGAAAGATAATCCACATAAAACTGTTGGAGCCCATTCCAAAGAGAGAGATTGTCCATGCTCATAGAGTTGAACCACTCTCCAATTCTTTAATTAATAACATTTGCACATAAAATTCAAATAACAAACAAGCAAAAAATATTGTGCTTCATTGTAGATGCGAAATTTTATTCCAAAGTCTATGTAGAGACTTGAAATCAAATTTACAAACAACGTCGTATGCGAGCGTGCCAACTAGTTTGCTTAAATTAACAAAGATGATTTATGACTTCTACCGCGATTGTGGGGAAGTAAATTCTTTTCACCATAGGCCTTTTTGAACTGATACTCAACGGTCAGCCTAGGTGCTTTAAGAATTGTTTTAGGTCCGGTGTGTTTTCAAAATACACTTTCAATTTCGAAGAACTTGACCAAACTCATGAACTTAGCTTTTGAAAAAAAAAGTTTCAAAGTTCTGAAAAAAAAAGCTAGTTCTCTTTTTAGATATTTGTTTTCGGATTTTTTTCAATAGGTTCTATATCTCCAAAATTCTTAAAATTTTTAAATGAAATAGCAGTTGATATGTAGGCTCAGGAACTATTTTTTGTTTATGATTTTAGGTACTATAGATATGTACAATTAAATCAGAAAATGAACCTCACTCAAACGTTCGGGACAGATCTGTGACAAAAATATAAAAGTTTAGAAAAATGATTGTATTTTAGTACATAGACTCCGATTTCTATGAATTTGGTCTTTGTGAAAAGCTATGAATCTCATATTTTTTATGTGACCATTTTTAATAAAATTGGTTAACTATAGACAAATTTATAGGATGATAATTCAACCTCTCTTGCAGGAAATAAAGGTTTCAAAGATTTTGTTCCGATTTTACTCACTTTTGTCTGATTTTACTTACGAGGTTAAACGATCTTAAAATTCTTGAAAATTTTATTAGCAATGGATCTTTGTATATAGATTAGGTGGCAAAGTTTTGGTGCATTCGGAGCAGAGAGAAAGAAATTAAAAATAAAACAACAAACATATGCAAGATGTAGAAAATAGGTTTTTAGTTTTACAACATAAATGAATGCATTTCGTCCGAATTTAAAAAGACAATCCACAACAATTAGAATGTAAATGACTAAAGAAAATGAAGGAAAGTATGATTATAGCTTAAATTCTTATGATGACCAAAACCATGAGTCTGATACCTCCTGATTCAGTCATTACATATGCACTTATTTCTGATTTGCTTTCCTAGTGGATCGTGTTTTTCGTATGTATTAATCATTGTTTCTGATAAATCATGAAAAAGTTCACAATCTCTAAAAAGGAACGCGTAAAGGCATGCCCCAAGTAAATTCACAAGTTCAGTGCAACCGGTTCATAAATTTGATGCCACCATTACCGTCTTATAGCCAAGAAAAAGGAAAAAAGAGACAGTAGCAGGAGGAGAAGTATTTGACTGTGCCTGATCTGGAAGGAACTAGATGCCAGTTTCCTTCGCCGTATTTCTCAACGCATCTTTGAAGCGAAACGTCCTCCTCTTTGCTCCATGCGCCCCTTCGAATGCCTGAACTGCACGATGGTTGAGCCATCAGAACTAAATTGTGAATATGGGCGAAGCAATAAGTTATACAACACCCATCAACCTTTTTGCAAACTCTTCCTTTAAAGCTAGCCCAGAGTGTACGATCGATGAAGACATTCGCTTCTCTGCAGCAATTATGCATAATTGATTTGCGAGAATGTGCCAAGAAACATTACATAGAACGCATAAAGCTGTTCTGCAGCAATTATGCATAATTGATTTGCTAGAATGTGCCAAGAAACATTACATAGAACGCGTAAAGCTGTTTGTACCTTTCTCTTTGAAGATATTCTAACGACGACGTGCTGCGACCTCAGCCATATCTACTTAAGCATTGTCGTCGGACTCTTGATTTGTGTGGTGGATCTGCAGCGTAATTTGTACTGAAGATAAGGTTTTAAATCCGGTTGATGATCAGCTACCATTCAAAGCTGAAGAAGATTGCACAACCTAGTTATTTCGTACATTCTCTTCCCACTGTACGAAGTATTTACACACACAAATGTGTGTGCATGTTAGCGTGGGATTTCCTTTTGATAGTAAGTCTGAAACGGGAACACATCATACACATTTATTAGTTTAGTGAAATTGTTGTGTCATCTTTTCCTATAAATTTTAATACATAAACCAAGGGCCTCCATATAAAAGTTAGGACCACGCTTGGTCTGCCACGAGTCGCTTGTGTTTACACCTGGGCGTCATTGTCTTTGAGTTCTACGTTTCTAACAAAAATATTGGACGAGGTCGACCGTAACGTATTTATGTTATAAATATCTTATACCTGAACCGAGGAATCTTATAAATATCATATACCTCTTCCGATTTCAGTCATATGTATATCACACTTATATCACAATATATTGTACGATACAACTCATATAACACGATACAAAGTATTACGATACGGTACAATTATTACCTATCGATGTCCTGTACAATATAGGCTAATTACAATTGTAATTGCTTAAAAAAACCACGTCCCCAAGATCTCCACTATTAACAAACATTTTGATGGTGAGATAACATGATTCCATGCATTTTCGATCTACAAGTTGTCTGTGCTGATGCATGGAAGTCAAAAATGTCGGCTGTAATAAGACTCATTAAATGAGTATATGTTAGAAGCCAACATTTTAACGAAATGAAATAAAACAAAGTAGAGAGAGGATGGAGAAAATAATTGCGTGTTTCGTACTCCGAAGGAAACGGAGATGCCGAACCACAGAGTTCTCCACTTTGCATCCAGAGCCTTTAGTTCACCGGTAGGGCCTTCTGACGCCCACAAGTAGAACGTTCTCCACTTTCCACTCAGAGTCGTAGCTCACTATTAGGGCTCACTGGCGCCACCCTCGTAGGTGGTCGGTTTGATTCCCGGAGGGTGCATGCCTGTGTGTGTTAGGCTAGCTTCGGCCTCCTATCGTAACCAAGAAAAAGAAGAACGTTCTGGTCTCTCTTTTTTCATTTTCTCCAGCGAGAAAATCCCTACCACTGCTGTGCCTTTAAAGTTGTGTTGGATTCGACTGCTTTGTTGCTTTCACGTTGAAATAAACAGAGTAATTATCAGTTAATAAATTTCTTAGCAATCTCTTTAATTAGGTGGTTATTTACCTTCATGCTGCTGAGACATCCATCTTCTTGAGCATTCCCGGTGAGGTGGGATACTGCAGAACTGCTTTGTCGGCATCGTGATGTTAAGTGATCGAAGAAGTGATGAGAGAGAGAGAGGAGAATTTTACTAAGCAAAAAGAGCATGGTCGGTGGGGCATCCATTTTACTGATTGTTGCCTAGGAGAGAGAAAAAACCACAACGAAACCGCAGTTAAACCAGCAATTTCACAGGTTTGAAAATGTACTTGTGTTTACAAATGGTCAATTTCCAAAGTTCATCAGGTTGGTTGAAAATCAACGATGCCGTTATGTATAGTCCGACATGGTTGTTGGAAATATGTACCATACTGGCTATAGTGTGACATTATCCATAAGTGGCCAAAGATACGGATTTTCTACCACTCAACTTATATTAATGAACTTATTTATTTTTCCGCTAAGTCTTTTTCCAAAATAAATGGGGTGAGTTATATAGAGTGTTTGTTTTCATAGAGTTTGATTTTGTGTCATGCTAACAATTAACTCAATATAAGATAGATCATTTCTTATTGTTTCCTTTCAACACTACTCTACTGTTTTACCTTTCTAACATATTTATCTTATGATTTTATAGCTTTTATAAAATTTTCTTTTCATCACTTGTTCACATGTTCGAACCATCTTAAACGTTTTTTTTCATTTTCTCATTTATTGATACCACACTCAATGTGTCAATGATAACCTCATTAGGGATATGGTCTTTCCTAGTGTGACTGCACACCTAATTTAGCAATTTCATTTTTATTGTGTCATCTACAAACTCAATGCAAGATAGATCATTTCTTATTGTTTCCTTTCAATACCTTTGTAGTACTCTACTCTTCTGTCTTTCTAACAAATTTATCTTATGATTTTTTATACCTTTTATAAAATTTTCTTTTAGTCACTTGTTCACATGTTCAAACCATCTTAAATGCTTTTTTCTCATTTTCTCATTTATTGATTCCACACCCAATGTGTAAGCGATAACTCATTAGAGATATGGTCTTTCCTACAGTTTCTTTTTGCCACTTCAGTTTTGCTACAAATATCTTTTGCACATAATGATTAACTACTTAGTAACGAACATCAAATAGCATAGCAGCTGCTTTATAATGTTTATCTTTCAAATTTAATTGTACCTTTTCATCTCATAGAATATATAATACACGTGTCCATTTTAACCAAACTACACTAATTATGTGTGGCATCTCCATCAAGTTTTCTATCGCTCTAAAAATTTGACTATAGGTACTTTAAACTTTCCTTTCAAGGGATGCTATGTGCATCAATCTTCATTTCTAGCTTTGTCCTACTAATTCAAAAGCATTTATTTTCTAATATTTTTTATTGTTCCAATTTCTTGTTAGCATTTTTTCAAACTCATCCATTAACAGAATGTCATCCATGAACAACAAACACAAATATACTTCATCTTAAATATCCTTTGTTAATTCATCAATAACAAGACAAATAAATATAGACTTACACTTGAACTTTCATGTAATTTAATATTAACTTCAAAAAAGTTATCATTCATTCCTGAGTCCTCACACATATTTATGCAGTATCTTATATATCTTTTATAAGAGATATTTCTCTTTCCCAATGTTTGCCAAAAAGTCTCTTTTAATGTCCTATCATAAGCTTTTATAAATCAATAAATACCACGTAAATGTTTTTTTCTTTTATTCTAAAATATTCCACAATACATCTCTATAGGTGAATAGCTTCATTAATAGATCTCGCTATCATCAATTTAAATTAGTTATCCATTGTATTTGATATTTGTCTCAACTTTATTCAATAATTCTTTCCGATAATTTCATTGTATGGTTCATCAACTTTGTACCTTGATTACTTACATTTGTTCATTGTAAGTGTTACCCGTTTCTCCTAAGATTTTTCATGTTTATATAACAATATTATTTAGTTCTACAAATTTATCAACCTTTATTAGCTTAAAATACTCTTTGATTTCATTCTTTCAAATATATTGATAGAAATTATGAATTATATATTATTTTGAGTTTACTAGCTTTCTTAAGCTAATACTAGTATATGTATTTTTATTAAAAAGCTTATGAAAGTAACTTTTTCATTTATATTTGATATCATTACTTGTCACTAAAATCTTCTCATCATTATCTCACAAACATAAGATTCTTAGTTTTTCTATTTCTAATTTCAGCTATCATAAAAATATCTCGCTTACCTTTTTTGAGTTGAGCTTTTCTAAATTCTTTTAAGTTTAGGTTTCTGCTTCACTAATGGTCATTTTATTTCTTCTTTTACCTTCTTATAAGCTTTCCATGTTTCATCAATATCATTAGTATAATGTAATTTGTAATATACTCACTTTGCCTTAATTTATCTTGTACAACATCACTCCACCACCAAGATAGTATATTTCCTTAGATTTACTTAATAAATATTTTGTCATTTTAGTAATATGAATTGCTATATTATTCCATATGTTACCAGCTATGCCTATAAAATTCCAATCACCCCTTTAAAGAACTTTCCTTTTAAATAACCTTCTTTCTCATTTTTTGGGTTTCACCCATTCATTTCACGTAGATCTAACATTATTTGCCTCTTTGTTGACTTTCTTACATGTAAATCCACCAAGATAGTATATTTCCTTAGATTTACTTAATAAATATTTTGTCATTTTAGTAATATGAATTGCTATATTATTCCATATGTTACCAGCTATGCCTATAAAATTCCAATCACCCCTTTAAAGAACTTTCCTTTTAAATAACCTTCTTTCTCATTTTTTGGGTTTCACCCATTCATTTCACGTAGATCTAACATTATTTGCCTCTTTGTTGACTTTCTTACATGTAAATCCATTATTAAAAGTCAATGTTAAATAGTTACAGGTACCACAGAGATCAATTGTTAGTGTGAGAAATCGAAGTAATTTACAGGTACCACAGAGATCATTATCTAGTTTTTAGAAGACAACATTTTAATGAAATGAAATAAAACAAAGTAGAGAGAGGATGGAGAAAATAATTGCGTGTTTCGTACGCCGAAGGAAACGGAGATGCCGAACCACAGAGTTCTCCACTTTGCATCCAGAGCCTTTAGTTCACCGGTAGGGCCCTCTGACGCCCACAAGTAGAACGTTCACCACTTTCCACTCAGAGTCGTAGCTCACTATTAGGGCTCACTGGCGCCACCCTCGTAGGTGGTCAGTTTGATTCCCGGAGGGTGCATGCCTCTGTGTGTTAGGCTAGCTTCGGCCTCCTATCGTAACCAAGAAAAAGAAGAACTTTCTGGTCTCTCTTTTTTCATTTTCTCCAGCGAGCAAATCCCTACCACTTCTGTGCCTTACTTTAAAGTTGTGTAGGATTCGACTGCTTTGTTGCTTTCACGTTGAAATAAACAGAGCAATTATCAGTTAATAAATTGCTTAGCAATCTCTTTAATTAGGTGGTTATTTACCTTCATGCTGCTGAGACATCCATCTTCTTGAGCATTCCCGGTGAGGTGGGATACTGCAGAACTGCTTTGTGGGCATCGTGATGTTAAGAGATCGAAGAAGTGATGAGAGAGAGAAAGAGGAGAATTTTACTAAGCAAAAGGAGCATGGTCGGTGGGTTATCCATTTTACTGATTGTTGCCAAGGAGAGAGAAAAAATCACAACGAAACCGCAGTTAAACCAGCAATTTCACAGGTTTGAAAATGTACTTGTGTTTACAAAGGGTCAATTTCCAAAGTACATCAGGTTGGTTGAAAGTCAACGACGCCGTTATGTATAGTCCGACATGGTTGATGGAAATATGTACCATACTGGCTATAGTGTGACATTATCCATAAGTGACAAAAGATACGGATTTTCTACCACTCAACTTAAATTAATGAACTTATTTATTTTTCAGCTAAGTCTTTTCCAAAATAAATGGGGTGGGTTATATAGAGTGTTTGATTTTGTGTCATGCTAATAATTAACTCAATATAAGATGAATCATTTATTATTGTTTCCTTTCAACACTACTCTACTCTTCAACCTTTCTAACATATTTATCTTATGAATATATGTAAGTAACTTTCATATATTGATAAAAATGATGAAAGTAATACTAGTATATGGTTGTGAGTAACTTTTCTACCACTCAACTTAACTCAATATTTTTTTTCATAGAGTCTTTTCCAACATGGTTGTGTCATGCTAATCAGTTACAAAGGGTCAATTTCGAATATATTGATAAAAATTATGAATTATATATTATTTGGGGTTGACTAGCTTTCTTAACCTACGTTCGATAATTCTTTCCCATAATTTCATAATATGGCTCATTAACTTGATACCTCGATAATTCGCACAATTTTGAATGATAATACCAACTCCATTTCGAGCCTTTTCTTTACTTGAGTACTATAATTTAAAACCTGTATCCTCTATCTCCTTTGCTTTTTCTCCAACCCATTTTGTCTCTTATAAACAAAGAATATGAATCTTTCTCCGAATCATAGTATCTACCACCTCCATTAGCTTACCGGGTAATGTTCCGATATTTCAAAAACCAATATGAATCTTATTATCCAGAACTAGCTTCCTTACCCCCCCGCATCCGTCCATAATCAAAATGCGAATGCCCTATCTGAAAATTTTTCACTACATTCGGGTGACAATGTAGTGGGACTAACTTCTTTACCCACACCCGTCCATGATGTGGGAACCCTCTCTACAATTGATTCACTACATTAAGGCAAAAATGTAGTGCCCCTTGCTTACTTATTACTGCATTCGGGCTCTATAGCACGTCGCGAGGCGGGGACGCCCCAAAGCAATGCTCATAATTTTTGTAATCCATGTTATAAAAATCTGACGAAGTTTTACACTGGTTGTCGGAAGCCTAACACAACCCTCCTCCTATATCCGGGCTTGGGACCGGCAATGCAAGGGTGATCCCTTACATGGGCGGAGTTCGAATATAACCAAAAAATAAGAAAGAAGAAGAAAAAAAGGCATTTTTTCTTAGTCGTGTCTCTTTTTGTTTCGCATGATGTTCTTAAAAATATATTCTTATATTTCTTGATTTTCTTTTTTTTTTGTTATTAATTTCATTTTTCATGATTCTTTTTTTTTGTTCAGCGAGATTTGTAAGAGTGTGTTGTCCGGTTGTTAAAGGATAACAATGGTAAAAACGAATAAAATATTAGTCATTAGAGTAAAGAGATCCAACAAAAGAGAGATCCCTCTTGGAAATAGATCGGAAAAAGAGAGAAAATAATGAGAAATTTTGATATTAAAAAAAGATTGTGTAGACAGTAAAAATCGGTCGTAGAGATATTTCGTGAAATTGGGTAGAAAAGAAAAAAGAAAATAATGAAGACTAATTTTGATATAAAAAATGGTGTGTCAATGTCAAAAGCATCAACCGAACAAATAAACCGTAGTTATCTGTTGGATTTCTTTTGGTCCAGCTGGACACAAACAATGACAAAATATGTCACATTCTCAAAATGGTGTGCCATCAACTGAACAAATAAACCGTAGTTATCTGTTGGATTTCTTTTGATCCAGCTGGACACAAACAAAGACAAATATGTCACATTCTCATCGTAGTTGTACCTTCCAATGGTGAAAAGTTACATCCACTAACCATGTTAAAAGCGTTAAGCGAGTGGCTTGAATATCTTTTCACCTACCCTAAGGGTCATGGAGGCTCTTGCACTCGTGACCCTGTTCAGACTTCCATGGCCGTCTGAGTTGGTCCTTCCGTGAAAGCGTTCTTTCCACTTTGGGTTGGCAGCCAAATAGTCATTGGGATTCAGCTTTCCCGTGACATTAAGCCATTCAATCATGTCATTTCGTGGATGTTAATGACATTGACCCAACTAATTTTGAAATAATCTGCCATCAATTACCTCAATAAAGCCAGACAATGTTGTACCTTGAGGCAAGCTGAAGAGACATGAATAGACTGGGCTCACTAGCAAATGCAGCATTACCATTACCAAAGTACTTTTATCTTTTTAGAGGCAATTTATTTTAGATAGATTACCCGTCAAAGAGAGAAATTTACTGAAGTAAAATTGAATGTCTATCATTGCAGAGAGTACTGTCTGTAATGCTGCAGCACCCATTTCTAGGCCTTCACGTTAACCAACTGCTTCCATTATGGAATGAAACCCAAAGCTGTGAAACCATCATCCAAGTCTCCCCAGTCAAAATCTGGCTTATCAATGGAGATGAAATCCTCACCATCACTGACCAGGTTTAGCATCTCATGTAACCATGAATTCTCTTGAGCTTGATCCGGGAAGAGTTGGTGTCCCGACGTTATAACGCTGTGATCAATCCAAGGAGCGTTTGTAGGAGGATTCTTTGAAGGCTGTGGCTTTGGTGATGAGAGGGGAATAGGAGAGAAGGTGCCGAAATGGGGTACCACAGCTGTGAATCTTCGGGCTTGGGGCTTTGTGGGAACCACTACTGAAGGAGACGGAGTTTCATCTCTCACTGCTGGCTGGGAAGTCATCTTTTTGTTCAAGTGACAATTCCAAAAATTTTTTACGTCGTTGGCTGTTCTTCCCGGTAATCTTCCTGCGATCAACGACCACCTGTTAAAAATTTAAGACCGTTTATCATGATCAGATTACCCTTTTCAAAAGAAAGAGAATCAAGAGTTCGGTAACATATAATATATAGGGAAAACTGATAAACCAAATACATGCTAGGACTCGTTTAATCTAATATTTTGATGAACTACCGTTTTTGAGAAAGACCTCTCAAGCAACCGAAACAATACACCTGCTACTGTTCTTTAATATATTATTTTAATGAATTATGGGTTTTTAGGAGAAGACTTCCCAAGTAAGCAAAACAATAAAATATGTCTTGTTTTCTCAAGTTAAGCATTAATACAACATGAGACTTAGCTCAAGCAGAAAGTAGCTGTAGCTGATCCTAATAGTATGGAAAACGATTTCTAGTGGAGGTTATTATATGGTTTAAGGAACGCCCACAATGGAATCTGATAAGTGAGTTGCATAGGACTTGGTGATGTGACCTGTTTCCCAGAAGTTCATGCATCCTGATCATGAGGTCCACTTCATCGTGTGAAAAGTGACCGCGTTTAATTTTAGGGCTAAGGTAGTTGAGCCATCTCAATCTGCAACTCTTGCGACATAAAAAAAGGTAATTTCTGTCTTTATTTCCTTCTAACTTAACAAAATGACCACTATAATTATTTATTCAATTTGGTTTAATAATAAAAAGAATACATGAAAACTCCGCCCATGTAAGGGATCACCCTTGCATTGCCGGTCCCAAGCCCGGATAAAGGAGGAGGGTTGTGTTAGGCTTCCGACAGCCAGCGTAAAACTTCGTCGGATTTCTACAACATGGATTACAAAAATTATCAGCATTGCTTTGGAGCATCCCCGCCTAGCGACGTGCTGCAAAGCCCGAATGCAGTAAGAAGTAAGCAAGGGCCACTACATTTTCGCCCGAATGTAGTGAATCAATTGCAAAAAAGGTTCCCACATCATGGACGGGTGTGGGTAAAGAAGTTAGTCCCACTACATTGCTGCCCGAATGTAGTGAAAAATTTTCAGAGAGGGTCTCCGCATTTTGATTATGGACGGATGCGGGGGGTAAGGAAGCTAGTCCTAGATAATAAGATTCGTATTGGTTCTTGGAATATCGGAACATTATCGGGTAAGCTAATGGAGGTGGTAGATACTATGATTCGGAGAAAGATTCATATTCTATGTTTACAAGAGACAAAATAGGTTGGAGAAAAAGCAAAGGAGATAGAGGATACAGGTTTTAAATTATGGTACTCAGGTAAAGAAAAGGCCCGAAACGGAGTTGGTATTATCATAAATAAAGATTTAAAGGAGAGTGTAGTAGACATACAACGATATGGTGACCGAATCATGACATTGAAATTAGTGTTAGGAGCAAAGGTTTTGAATATAGTTTGTGCTTACGCACCCCAAGTAGGACTAGAAGATAGTATAAAGACAGTTTTTTGGGAAGAGTTAGATAAGGTGTTTCAAAAGATTCCACAAAGGGAGATGATTTGTTTAGGAGGAGATTTAAATGGACATGTCGGTAAAGAGGCATTAGGATATCAAGGGATTCATGGAAACTTTGGTTATGGGGATATAAACGAGGAAGGTAGGGAGATTTTAAATTTTGCTATGTCATTTGATCTCTTTATAGTCAATACAATCTTCAAAAAATGAGATGAACATTTAATTACTTATAAGAGTGGCTTATCACACACACAAATTGATTACTTTATTTGTAGAAAAAAAGATAGAGCGTGTTGTAAAGATTGTAAGGTAATTCCAGGAGAAAGCTTAACCACCCAACATCGACTTTTAGTTATGGATTTACAAATAAAAAAATGGACAAAGAAGAAAAGAGTGCATCGAGCTATTCAGACTAAATGGTGGAACCTCAAAAGCGAGAAAGAATGTATATTTAAACAGAAAGTCCTTCAAGGAGATGTTTGGAATTATGTTGGCACACCCTCTGATATGTGGAACAATATATCTATACATATTAGGAAAGTGGCGAAAGATGTGTTAGGGGTATCTAAGGGAGGTGTACCGGTACAAAAAGAAGCTTGGTGGTGGAGTGAAATAGTACAAAATAAAATCAAGGCAAAGAGGGCATGTTACAAATTACATTATGCTAAGAAAACTAGTGAAACTTTAGAAGCTTATAAGAAAGCAAAGAAGGAAGCAAAAAAGGCCGTTAGTGAAGCAAAAGCTAAGATTTGGGAGGACTTATATACAAAACTCAACTCAAAAGAGGGTGAAAGAGATATTTTTAGGATAGCTAGGGCTAGAGATAAGAAAACTAAGGATCTAAATTTTGTTAGATGCATAAAAGACGAGGATGAAAAAATTCTAGTGGCAAATGATGATATAAGAAATAGATGGAAAAACTATTTTTATAATCTTTTTAATGAAAATAAAGATGTTAGTATTAGTTTAGGAGATTTAGCCAAGTCAGAAAAGTATATAAACCACAATTTCTACCGACGTATTCAAAAGAATGAAGTCAAAGAGGCTCTTAAACATATGAAGAGTGGTAAATCGGTAGGACCAGATAATATTCCTATAGAAGTAACAATATGGCTATACATATTAGGAAAGTGGCGAAAGATGTGTTAGGGGTATCTAAGGGAGGTGTACCGGCACAAAAAGAAGCTTGGTGGTGGAGTGAAATAGTACAAAATAAAATCAAGGCAAAGAGGGCATGTTACAAATTACATTATGCTAAGAAAACTAGTGAAACTTTAGAAGCTTATAAGAAAGCAAAGAAGGAAGCAAAAAAGGCCGTTAGTGAAGCAAAAGCTAAGATTTGGGAGGACTTATATACAAAACTCAACTCAAAAGAGGGTGAAAGAGATATTTTTAGGATAGCTAGGGCTAGAGATAAGAAAACTAAAGATCTAAATTTTGTTAGATGCATAAAAGACGAGGATGAAAAAATTCTAGTGGCAAATGATGATATAAGAAATAGATGGAAAAACTATTTTTATAATCTTTTTAATGAAAATAAAGATGTTAGTATTAGTTTAGGAGATTTAGCCAAGTCAGAAAAGTATATAAACCACAATTTCTACCGACGTATTCAAAAGAATGAAGTCAAAGAGGCTCTTAAACATATGAAGAGTGGTAAATCGGTAGGACCAGATAATATTCCTATAGAAGTTTGGAAAATACTAGGAGAAATAGGAATCACTTGGCTCACAAGACTATTTAATGAAATATGAAAAAACCAAAAGATGCCCGAGGAATGGAGAGCAAGTACACTTATACCCGTATATAAGAACAAGGGAGACATTCAAAATTGTGTGAATTATCGAGGTATCAAGTTAATGAGTCATACTATGAAATTATGGGAAAGAATTATCGAACGTAGGTTAAGACAAGTATCAAGTACAACAGAGAACCAATTTAGATTTATGCCAGGTAGATCTACTATTGAAGCGATTCACCTTCTGAGACGTCTTATGGAACATTTTAGAGCAAAAAAGAAAGACCTTCACATGATATTTATTGATCTAGAAAAAGCTTATGATAGGGTACCGAGGGAGGTTCTTTGGAGAACTTTGGAAAAAAGAGGTATCCCATTGACATATATTAACCTTATAAGAGACATGTATGATGGTGCAAAAACATGTGTGAGGACTCATGAAGGAACGACAGACTTCTTTGAAGTTAATATTGGGTTACATCAAGGATCAACTTTAAGTCCATACTTATTTATAATGGTGATGGATGAGTTAACAAAACATATTCAAGATGAAGTACCTTGGTGTATGTTATTTGCAGATGACATTGTATTAGTGGAGGAGTCTAAGGAAAAAGTTAATAGAAAATTGGAACTATGGAGAGAAACATTAGAAAACAAAGGCCTCCGACTTAGTAGAACAAAGACAGAATATATGGAATGTAAGTTTGATCATTTGGCTACTTCAGAGGACATAGAAATTAAAATTGGCACACATTGCATTCCCCAAAAGGAAAGTTTTAAATACTTAGGGTCAATTTTTCAAAGTGATGGAAGAATTGATGGAGATGTTACACATAGAATTAATGCTGGTTGGTTAAAATGGAGAGGAGCATCAGGTATTCTTTGTGATAAGAAGATACCATTAAAATTAAAAGGTAAATATTATAGAGCAGCAATTAGGCCTGCCATGTTTTATGGTTCTGAGTGTTGGGCAGTTAATCATCAACATGTACAAAAGATGTCTGTGACAGAAATGAAGATGTTGAGATGGATGAGTGGCCATACAAGAAAAGACCGTATACATAATGAGGTTATTAGAAACAAATTAGGAGTGGCACCAATAGAGGATAAAATGAGAGAACATCGTTTAAGATGGTTTGGACATATAGAAAGAAGATCAAAAGAAGAACCTGTAAGAAGGTTAGAAAAACTAAATTTGGAAAGTATTAAAAGAGGTAGAGGACGACCACGAAAGAAACAATAAAGAATGATCTAGTTTATTGGGAGTTAACTGCTAACATGGCACACGATAGGGATCTGTGGAAACAAAGAATCCATGTAGCCGACCCCGTCTAGTATGGGAAAAGGCTTAGTTGTTGTTGTTGTAATAAAAAGAATACATGAACCTTTGACATGAACACCAAAGCTTGGGAGAGCTGTAATCCCGTTCCCAGACCTGGTTCGAACCGGAACAGTCAGGGTGTTTGTAGGCTTCCCGGTACCAGTGGATTCTCACCAAAAAAGAAGATTGTCACATGAACAAAATATCCAGAAACACCAACATTCTTTATTGGTCATTTTTGTGAGAGAACATCTAGCGGATCGTGTATTTCGTATATATTAATCATTGTTTCTGATAAATCATGAAAAAATTCATAATTTATAAAAAGGAACGCGTAAAGGCATGACCCAAGTAAATTCATAAGTTCAGTGCAACAGGTTCATAAATTTGATGCCACCATTACCGTCTTATAGCCAAAAAAAAAAAAGGAAAAAAGAGGCAGTAGCAGGAGGAGAAGTATTTGACTGTGCCTGATCTTGAAGGAACTAGATGCCAGTTTCCTTCGCCGTATTTCTCAACGCATCTTTGAAGCAAAACGTCCTCCTCTTTGCTCCATGCGCCCCTTCGAATGCCTAGACTGCACGATGGTGGAGCCATCAGAACTAACTTGTGAATAACTATTTCGCTATGAAGGGCGAAGCAACAATTTATACAATGCCGATCAACCTCTTCCTTTAAAGCTGGCCTAGAGTGTACGATCGATGGAGCTATTTGCTTCTCTGTAGCAATTATGCATGATTGATTTGCGAGAAAGTGCCAAGAAACACTAAATAAAAAACGCATTAAGCGGTTTGCCGACGACGTGCTGCGACCTCAGCCATATCGTCGGACTCTTTGATTTAAGTGGTGGATATTTAGCGTAATTTGTACGAAAGATAAGGTGTTAAATCCGGTTGATGATCAGCTACCATTCAAGGCTGAGGAAGATTGCACAACCTAGTTTGTACGTACGGATTTGTCGATGTTCTCTTCCCACTGTACGAAGTATTTACACACAAATGTTAGGACCTCCATATAAACTTTAATACTTAAAAAGGAATGTTATAAATATCATATACTGAACCGAGGAATGTTATAAATGTCATATACCTCTACCGATTATTACGTATCGGTGTCTTATACAATATAGGTACCGATACGCTAATCACAATATTGCTTAAAAATCCACGTCCCCAAGATCTCCACTAGTAACATACATTTTGATGGTGTGGTAACATGATTTCATGCATTTTCGATCTACAAGCTGTCGTTCGTTATGGTAAGTCCCAATGGATTTGTCTATGCTGATGCATGGAAGTCTAAAATGTCCGCTGTAATAAGAACTCATTAAATGAGTATATGTTAGGTACCTTCGATTAAATGAGATCAATTGTTAGTGTGAGGAATCGAAAGTAATTTACAGGTACCACAGAGATCATTATCGAGTTTTTAGAAGCCAACATTTTTAATGAAATGAAATAAAACAAAGTAGAGAGAGGATGGAGAAAATAATTGTGTGTTTCGTATGCCGAAGGAAACGGAGATGTAGAACCACAAGTTGTCCGCTTTGTCTTTAAGGTCAATCTCTTAAGAACAACAAAAAAACTCATGAGAATAAAAAGTTTCTAAGATTTTCGTGAATGAGAAAGGCAATTAACTTAAACAATTGACCAGTTATCATCAAGTTCAGCTTTGATAGGTTTTCAAAATTTTCAACAACTAGAAACACAATTAACTTAAGTAACTTACCAATTATGATCACGTTCAATTTTAGTAGGTTACCCAAAAAAATAAGCAGTTTTCAAAGTTTTAAAAAATAAAACAAACAATACCAATTAGTACCATATCTAACATTAGTACCACAAATTAGGAAACTAGTCTAACTTAAAATAGTTTTTTATTTTACTGATTTTTTAACTTTTATTATTATTTTTTTTAAAGTGACTATATGATACAATACGATACGATACACCCATATCATAGAGAAAAATGATACATGATACGGTATGATACAAGCAACACTGATGTTAATAACCCCTAAGACAATGATTTGATGAAATGTGATTGCAATATTCATCTCAAATGTAGTAATGTATGCCTGCTCTAGATCAACGTTGTTTGCAACACTTACACGGAGTACTTTTAGTCACTGACAGAATGGGTTCAACAATAGTCTTAGATTCATCTGATAGTGGTCCATTTTTCAAATAAACCAAGGAATTACAACATCCTTATTAGACATTAAGTAGCCCTTTCTTTATTGTATATAGTTGGCCAGCATGGCATCTGATGAATAATTATTGAACAATTCTACAATGAAACTAGTATATCATAATATTATCATGCTTTTGTTGATATAGTCTCCATACAATAAAAAACTATATTAATTATATAAGCGACACAATATGTTGCTGAAAATTCAATTCTTTGTCATATCAAGAACATTTCGATTTGGAATCTCTTAACATCTGCGATTATTGCCTTGAAAGAAAAGGCATTATAAACAATCCCAAAATGTAAATTTGTGAAGGCACTCAAGGAATCTCTTAACATCTACTTCCCATACGATCACACATTACTTAAATTTCTATCTCAACTCAAAATATAAATGTGCCTAGCATACCACAAATATATAAGAGAAAAAGGTTGCACATTTGTGAAGGCACTCAAGGAACATTATATGTAAATCCAGTTTCAGAAGTCACTAAACTCATTACAAATTTTTGAGGAAGTTTTAAGTAGCTAAGTTAGCTTATTGGGAGTTAACTGCTAACATGGCACACGATAGGGATCTGTGGAAACAAAGAATCCATGTAGCCGACCCCATCTAGTATGGGAAAAGGCTTAGTTGTTGTTGTTTGTTGTTTTAAGTAGCTAAGCACAAGAAGAAACAGAGACAAAATCGCCTAAAAATATCCCAAAATGTCGGGAGAACTAAAGCCTAAAACAATTATACTCGAGAAAATCATACCGTAATCATCAATAATAACCAAGATTCAAAACATCTCAAAATATACCAGAAACTAATGTTAAACCGACAAAAAGAAGCAAATGGAAATGGCATACCTACACTTCTAACTTTCAAATGAAGGATTCTATGAATAAGCACCAAATCAACGAGAGAGAGAGAGAAATGATCTGCCTGTGCCTGTGGTTGAGCTTCTCCCTGCTGCGCCCTTAGGGTTCTTCACTTAATTGTTCGTATGATGAATAGAATAGGAGCATACTGGGAGGAGGTGTTTTAGTTTTATCCTTTTAGGGTTAATATTTGTGGTTCAGTTCTTAACTTGGAACCGAGAACGAAACCACCTGTTTTTTGTCCGATAAGAACCCAACTGAACCATTTTATTTTCAGAACCGAACGGTTCTAAGTGGTTTGGTTTGGTTTAATCGGCTCAGTGAACACACTTAGTTAATACATTAGTTCGATTCTATATGTCACCCTTCCAAGACTAAGAAGAAGGTTGTTCTGTGGTTGATTGGTTTCATCAGAGGCTTAATTACTAAATTTTATGACAAGCGTCTAATTCATCGTATGACATTCTGGTTGAAACAAATGAATGCTTTCAACCGGCAGCTTGATCGTGTTATATCTATATCTGTATATATAGAGAGAGAAAACAACTGAGTTATATTTAATACATGTAATATTTAATTGGTACTTAAACAAATGAGTTCCTCAGTAATAAATGTGGTAATGCCATTATAGGTATCAATTGAGTTAGTATAACACATCTATTTCATATATTATAATAATAACATAATAATATAGTTTTTATTTTAATATAATATAATATTGTTTATGATAGGTAGTGATAGTTGACTAGGCTTAGGTAAGTTTACGTGGGCGGTATTTATTGAAAACTTAATGTTGTTAGATATGAGGTGTCTAATTGATTTGACAATTAAAACTTCAAGTTCTTCGTAAAACTCCCAAAAAATTGGGTCTCACAGTGTAAAATCAGGAACCAAATGTTGTTGTTTTCAAATTTTTCAAAAGTTTTTAAAGTTGGAATCAGGTTTCAGTGATGTGGGGTCGTTCTAGTTTGGTTTGTGCTGTGTAGAATGACCCTAACGGATCCGGACTTGCTCAGGGTTGACCTTTTAATTTTACATGAACTAAAAATGTCACAGCTTGAGCCGGACTCACTTACCCAATTTCATCCATTTATATACATATATATATATATATATATATATATATATTATATGCCAGCTGTAAGTCGGATGAGTTGCTTCCATTTCTTGCCTCTTTTCTTTCATTTAATCAAACAAAGTCGATTCAAAAGATTATAAAATCATTATTCAATAAGAAAGAAAACTAACCCAAGATTAAATGCGAGGGATCTCCGTTTTCGTAACATGAATTTATCCATGTTCTTCTCTGTTGAAACGGATTCATAAACGAAACTCCAGAAAGTATTCTTTCTAACTCTTACATTCCGGACGTCTAATTACCAAAAGAATCTTGGCATGCTTACACGAAGAGTTGAGTAGGGCTTTCATTATAAGATACAACTAGGAGAAAACGAAATGAACATGACCCCAAGAGTTTCTGTGGATATACGTAAACTTTCATGCACGAAGATAGGTAGCTTTACGGTTGACCTGTTACTGACGAACATGAAACGACACGAACACGACCTTCTAGTGTGTTCACCATTTTAGTTATTTCCCTCGGCAAAAGAAGAACGTTGTTGCTAATAATGCAAATGTGTTTTGGTTCTTCTACATCTGATCCAGAATAGTTTTGATGAAATTGTGAAATCCTCTTCTCGATTATGTGTTTGATAACGAAAGTGCACATCTCACAGGCCTTTGCCTCCTATTTACCAATAAAAGAGAAGAGGACAACCGTGATTTCTGGTTAGTTTTCTGAATCTTTATTTCTTATTGACTTTGATACCTTTTCTTGGAAAAAGTTCTTTCGAATTCCATTTTAAGGCTTAAGCTATCTAGTTTAAGTTATGGCTTAACCCCTCATTCTTGGTTTTTACTCATGTTGAAAACTATTTCTTAACTTCTAATGATCCAAATTTTCAAAACCAAAAAACATACCTTTGCCATATATAAATTGGTAAATGTGTATATCTCATTCCTTAAAGAACTTAACCGTTCAATCGATGATATGAATAGCTAATTCAAACTTTAAAATAAAAAATATCATGACTTTTTGTAAGTATATTAAATGCATCTAGTACTATTCACTTTTTGCTTTAATAAGTACGTACATAGATTATAGCCTCTCTCTCTCTCTCTCTCTATATATATATATATATATATAAATTTTTATTTACATTTTACAAACTGGTGGTCTCACTGCCGCTGCAGTTGTGCCTGCATGTCGCATTATTGCACATTGTGCAGACATGACAAATCCTCTCTCTCTTGATATTATGTATATATGAACATTCATGTAAATAAAAAATATGAATCCTACAATCTTTTAAGGATTTTATAAAAAACAATTTTGTTATAATATTATGGTCAAATTTAAAGGTAAGAAAGAGTATATATATATATAAGAGGTTGTGGGACCCAATGACTCTCTTCTCTCTCTATATACATATATATAGATAGATAGATAGATAGTTAGAGAGAGAGAGAGAACGAGGTTAAATATATTCCAGAGCCCAACTTGGCTAGCTCAACCTGACCTGTTTAAACAGGACTAGACCATGATGCTCATTGTCATGGGTGCTTTTGGGTGGACTTTTACAGCCAAAACTAGTCTAAATTAGATCTTAGCATATTTTTTTTATAGCTTCTTATTATTGTGAGCTGAGTTTAGGTCGGCTTTTGGATGCATTAATCAGGGTCAAAAAGATCACTACTTCCTAAATAGCCCTTGGAAATGCAGAATCGAGTATGATATATAAATAGTTATAGCTGAGTTTAGTTCGGGGCTTGCTTGCTACCTAAGATCTAGTTCTTATCACTAATGTTCAAGATCGAATTCACACACGAATACATTTTTACTTGCGTAAGCAGGGTTCAATCAAGTTTGAGTTTAGAGCGAGTTGAGCTTGAGCTTGAGCTTGATCAAGACAGGCTTAACCAGTTTATCGGTTCGGTTTGGTTTTAAGATTTAAAAACCGAATATAAATATATGTATCCGAATAATCCCTCCGCATAAAAAAATCCTAAGGAGCCTCATCTTGTCCAGAACATTGAAACCTGACTCAACATAACCGAAATACGATTGATTTTGAATCGTTGATTTTGGTTTTATTAAAGGTACCGAATCGGGCGATTCTTGGTCTTTGGTCCCGTCTCACTTTCGATTTTACCGGTTATAGATTCAACCAGTTCTTAACTCGATTCGATTGATTGGAACTGCTGAATCGGTCATGTCGGGGTGATGAACTTTTTATTCTTTTAAGCCTGTGCGCTCAAAGACAGAATGCGCTGAACCACGGTGGGCATTTAATTGGTCTTCACCGGGAGCAAACTCACAAGTTATTGTTGATGGAGTTGGCGTTCCCCACCACAATCTACTTTCCGCCGTGTGCGTCCACCAAACTCCCCACAACAAGGCTCTCGCTTCTTACCTTACATCCACCAATCTCGCACATAACCGAGAAGACCAAGAAGTTCTTTGTCTGCAAAGTCTCTTGCTCCTCTTCGAACCAAAGCCCCAATGCTTCCTCCTCATCTGCTGCCGCCGCCGCTCTGCTGGAGCCTCAACGCAGTGAGCGCACCCACTGGGTTGTTGTCATGGAGAAGCCCAGAACCGAGATCTCTTCCAAACTGGACGCCCTTGATCACTTCGTTAGGACTCTAGCCAAGATTTCGGGAAGGTGCTCCTCTGTTTTCCGCTGTTTCTTTCTGTTTTACCTTGATGTTGTTTGTGCTTGCTGAGTTCCGATGTGGTTTGTGCTTATTTGGTGCTGTCTTGAAGCGAGAGGGACGCCCAGATGTGCATCTACGACGTTTCGTGGGAGACCCATTATGGGTTTTGCTGCGATATAGGAAGAAGACGCGAGGCGGCTCGCCGGTGAGTAAAATTTATTTTGTTGACCGCAATCGCCTTTCATCTTGGAACCCTGGATTTCACCTGGTTTGTTGTCCATTAAGTTCATCTGCTGCAGCCTGTAGCTATTTTCTAGGACATCTGATTCGTTTCCTGAAATTGGTAATCTGTTCTTCTCTTTTTCCTCCACAAAAATGGATTTCCAGACCCCCTTCTCCTTCTTTTGTTGAGTTCTCCTTCTGCGCACGTTTGAGTTGTTATAATAGTCATGGCTGCCACTGTTGTTCTTCCAGGGTGATTCCCTTGTGATTTCTCTTATATTACTTTTTTGTTGACTACGGGAAATATTTGTCTGGTTTTGTGATTCAAATTGCTCCAAGGTTTTCATACAGCGGTAGCCTAGCTGATATAACTTAGAAATGTGTGTGAGAGTGTTCTCATAGCTGCTTTAGATTTATGCTCTAAGGCTATGTTGTTAATAGCAGTTAACGCTGCTTATTCGGCCAAACCCCTATGAGGCGCCTCTAGTACGGATTTAGCGGGACATAAAATATTAAAAGACGAATATTTATATAGGTGTCAGTTCAATATATTTAATGGATATGAATCAATTTAAATAATAATTAATAAACATATGTAACTTCGAAAGATCTTTACGAAGCATAAATAATCACTAACTATAGCATTTTTAATTATTTTATGGAACCCATATGTATTACAAGTATCCAATATGCTACAATTACCAAGTACACCATTTATGGATTCGGAACTTGCTCGCAATACATTGGAACTTCAATCTAATAAGTAAATGCTTATAAAAGTACAAAAGAAAGAAGAAAGAGACAACGCATCCAAGAGAGAGAGAGAGAGAGAGAGAGAGAGAGAGAGAGAACAAACTCATAGGAGGATAGGGCATATAACTTCTTGGAGCTTATGTATTATAGTTTCTTTAAGTGGACAACCCGCTGAACAAGTGCTCTTAAGTCCACTATGTTAGAGTGTATATGCAGGCGCATATATCTCGAATTTGACAACATAGTTCTAAGGGAAAATAGAACTCTATTTTTATCTTCCTGTTTTCAAATTTTAAGAATTTACCTACATTAAGAAATTTGTAGATTATACTGAAAAAATGCATAGGAATTATGCTGCTATTCCTGATGGTGGATTCTGCTTCTTCATCCTCTTATTATATGAGTGTTGATTGGTTTTGTTTATGTGGTATAGCGCTGTCAGGCGTTTTGTCTGTTAGACACGACAATGATTTTGAATCTCTGAAGAAAGACTACAGCATTAGTTTCGGAAACACAAGGGGCCCTGGTTTTGATTCTTCTGTCCGTGGCAAAAATGAGAAGAATGAAAATTGTCAACTACTGTTTACTTCTGAAACAAAGCATTGGCTTGTTCGAATGGAGAAACCTGGGGTTGCAGTGGTTACGAAGCCACAGATGGTGGACTATTATGCACAAGCTTTGATGAAGGTGTTGGGAAAGTAAGCCTCTGCTTTTTGTATTTTCCTGAACTATCGTATTTGGTTTTTCTAAGCATTTAATGTTGTATGTATTGAACATTAGTAATTGTTGTTTGGGGTTTTGGTGTACACATCTTCTGTTGGGTTCGTGAATTTGTTTAGTGAGCAGGACGCTCAGATGTGCATATATCATGTTTCATGGCAAAACAATTATGGATTTTGTTGTGAAATTGATGAGGATGCTGCCCGAGATCTTGCTGGTGATGATAGTGGATATTGTAACTGCTGATTTAGTCTTGGAGCCTATACTGAATCATCTAACTGTTATTATTTGGTGCAGGTGTGCCAGGTGTAATTTCTGTTCATGTGGATACAAACTTTGAGACAGAAAACAAAGATTATGGAGGTTGTTTTTTTCAACTTTTTATAGTAAATTTCATGTTTCCGGCTACAGTTGCTCCTGAATTTGCGTTTAGTGGTGGTTGGGCATGAACAATCATTACCATTCTAATTTACATGGTGAAATCCCTTGGTCTTCATTTTATTCAAGTTGATTTTCAGGTAACTTGGGAAACAACTGAATGTGCATAATCTGTATATCTTAATGTCCGTTCCTCCTAATATAAACATGTGATCTGTCACCATGTTTAGAAGATGTTTATGATATGTAATTATGGATGCTCCTTACTGATTTAGAAGTTCAATGAGTGTTTTGTTCTGGGAGTGGAATCAAATATAAATCATTATCCATCTCTTTAGAAGCTTTTCTTACAAATTAAATCATATTTACTGCTAACTTAAAGTTCTACTTGCCAGTGCTAAATATCAATAATATCACAATGCTTTAACAATGTGTAGTAGGAATTTTTGTGTACATATGCATGCCCTGGCACATGTACATGGATAATGCCAAGTTTCACTAACGGTCTTTCTCGCTTTTGAAGGACTTTTTGTAACATTTTTTTAGTTATGGATTTACAAATAAAAAAATGGACAAAGAAGAAAAGAGTGCATCGAGCTATTCGGACTAAATGGTGGAACCTCAAAAGCGAGAAAGAAGGTATATTTAAACAGAAAGTCCTTCAAGGAGATGTTTGGAATTATGTTGGTACACCCTGTGATATGTGGAACAATATGGCTATACATATTAGGAAAGTGGCGAAAGATGTGTTAGGGGTATCTAAGGGAGGTGTACCGGCACAAAAAGAAGCTTGGTGGTGGAGTGAAATAGTACAAAATAAAATCAAGGCAAAGAGGGCATGTTACAAATTACATTACGCTAAGAAAACTAGTGAAACTTTAGAAGCTTATAAGAAAGCAAAGAAGGAAGCAAAAAAGGCCGTTAGTGAAGCAAAAGCTAAGATTTGGGAGGACTTATATAAAAAACTCAACTCAAAAGAGGGTGAAAGAGATATTTTTAGGATAGCTAGGGCTAGAGATAAGAAAACTAAAGATCTAAATTTTGTTAGATGCATAAAAGACAAGAATGAAAAAATTCTAGTGGCAAATGATGATATAAGAAATAGATGGAAAAACTATTTTTATAATCTTTTTAATGAAAATAAAGATGTTAGTATTAGTTTAGGAGATTTAGCCAAGTCAGAAAAGTATATAAACCATAATTTCTACCGACGTATTCAAAAGAATGAAGTCAAAGAGGCTCTTAAACATATGAAGAGTGGTAAATCGGTAGGACCAGATAATATTCCTATAGAAGTTTGGAAAATACTAGGAGAAATAGGAATCACTTGGCTCACAAGACTATTTAATGAAATATGGAAAAACCAAAAGATGCCTGAGGAATGGAGAGCAAGTACACTTATACCCGTATATAAGAACAAGGGAGACATTCAAAATTGTGTGAATTATCGAGGTATCAAGTTAATGAGTCATACTATGAAATTATGGGAAAGAATTATCGAACGTAGGTTAAGACAAGTATCAAGTACAACAGAGAACCAATTTGGATTTATGCCAGGTAGATCTACTATATTGAAGCGATTCACCTTCTGAGACGTCTTATGGAACATTTTAGAGCAAAAAAGAAAGACCTTCACATGATATTTATTGATCTAGAAAAAGCTTATGATAGGGTACCGAGGGAGGTTCTTTGGAGAACTTTGAAAAAAAGAGGTATCCCATTGACATATATTAACCTTATAAGAGACATGTATGATGGTGCAAAAACATGTGTGAGGACTCATGAAGGAACGACAGACTTCTTTGAAGTTAATATTGGGTTACATCAAGGATCAACTTTAAGTCCATACTTATTTATAACGGTGATGGATGAGTTAACAAAACATATTCAAGATGAAGTACCTTGGTGTATGTTATTTGCAGATGACATTGTATTAGTGGAGGAGTCTAAGGAAAAAGTTAATAGAAAATTGGAACTATGGAGAGAAACATTAGAAAACAAAGGCCTCCGACTTAGTAGAACAAAGACAGAATATATGGAATGTAAGTTTGATCATTTGGCTACTTCAGAGGACATAGAAATTAAAATTGGCACACATTGCATTCCCCAAAAGGAAAGTTTTAAATACCTAGGGTCAATTTTTCAAAGTGATGGAAGAATTGATGGAGATGTTACACATAGAATTAATACTGGTTGGTTAAAATGGAGAGGAGCATAAGGTATTCTTTGTGATAAGAAGATACCATTAAAATTAAAAGGTAAATATTATAGAGCAGCAATTAGGCCTGCCATGTTTTATGGTTCTGAGTGTTGGGCAGTTAATCATCAACATGTACAAAAGATGTCTGTGACAGAAATGAAGATGTTGAGATGGATGAGTGGCCATACAAGAAAAGACCGTATACATAATGAGGTTATTAGAAACAAATTAGGAGTGGCACCAATAGAGGATAAAATGAGAGAACATCGTTTAAGATGGTTTGGACATATAGAAAGAAGATCAAAAGAAGAACCTGTAAGAAGGTTAGAAAAACTAAATTTGGAAAGTATTAAAAGAGGTAGAGGACGACCACAAAAGTGTTGGAAAGAAACAATAAAGAATGATCTAGTTTATTGGGAGTTAACTGCTAACATGGCACACGATAGGGATCTGTGGAAACAAAGAATCCATGTAGCCGACCCCGTCTAGTATGGGAAAAGGCTTAGTTGTTGTTGTTGTTGTATGCATGCCCTGGCACACCATATACACACGTACAGATGCACAAGCATGCACACACGTGCACAGAAGCATTTACTATTCTTTATTAAGTCAGTTATCAAGGTGAAATTGGCTGCATTACACTGGGAAAGCATGTTAGGTTCATATGTTTGAGTTAAGGTTTGATTCTCCAGGTGTGGATCCGTTGCAGAATCAAGCAGGTTTCACTGGCTGTGATTATACTGAACCAACCCGTCTGGACAAAAAAGCTTTTTGTTACCGGTAGGGGCATGTTTCCTGCACTTCCAATTATATTTGATTTGAGATTTTGTTTCACAAGTATTTGCTCAGCATTGCAGTGTACATGAATTTTCAATTGGTCCTTGTATTTACCAAATGCAAGTTCTGGGTGTAGTATCTATCTTATACCTTCCCAGATTTATAATTTTATGGCGCTTCTGGTAATCCACTCATTTATGAGCAGAGTTTCCATGTGGTAGATGGAATGTTTTAGCAATTAAATATTTGTACACCTTTCTGATTGCATTTGTTGCATGACAGGATAATCATTCTACACATCTGAGAAAACCTTGCGTGCTGCATTTGAAGGTTTTGGCGAGCTTGTTGAGGGTAGGACTCGTTTTTCAATATGTATGAAATTGTATATATGTCATGCACCTTGGTAATATGTTTCTGCTTGCAGTTAAGATCATCATGGATAAAATATCCAAGCGCTCGAAAGGTTATGGTTTCATAGAGTATACTACAGAAGCGGCTGCAGCTGCTGCACTAAAAGAGATGAACGGAAAAGTACTGCTTCTGTCTGTACCTTTGTAGTATACCACCTTTGCAAATTTAGGTACTTAGAATAGTTGCTCTTATTGCAGATCATCAATGGTTGGATGATAGTTGTTGACGTTGCGAAGAAGAATCCTCCTAGGTACAGCAGGGAACGTTACGTTTCAAGGATGGACTAACCTTTTCTAGAAACTAAAGCGATATACACATAAACCACTTGAGCTTCAAAATTGCATCATAATGATTAGCAACAATGTGTATAGTTCCTATAGCAGATTCTGCAGGAAAAACCGGCCAATCTCAGAAATGGAGATAATCACCTTCTGAAAGATTGGCTAAATTTATTGCCGTTGTAATTTTGCAAGACTAATTGTGGTTTCTTATGTAATGAGCTGCTCTCTCTCTCTCTCTCTCTATATATATATATATATATATTAATATATGAAGGCTCCCTCTTGTGTTTGGATATTACAGGTTTCCAATTGTCATGTTTGTATGCATAACTGAATTCAAGTTAAATGTTGAAGGATTTTGCACTTCTAAATTTATGGACACTTGAATCGCATGATTGGATTCTTATTTTGATGAAAGCTATGATCAAATATAATGACAGTTCGTCAAGATATGATAGAGTAGCATCATTCAACAACCTAATTGTTGAAGATATAGTTGAAAATGGGCATTCTGCAAGAATCAGCACATACGAGATGAATGTTAACATAAATTTTACATGACCAACAATTATGTATGAATGTTGCATCCAGAGCGTTAGCTCAACCACAGGGCTCTCCGACTCCCACACTGAGTGGGGAGTTTGATTTCCAGGGTGTGCATGCATGTACGGGTGTGTGAGGCTCAGGCCTCCCTCTGCAGCCAACAAAACAAAAACAATTATGTATGAGTGTTGGAATTTATGTTAGCTGAAATCAATCTGCAAAAGATTGGCTAATATCAAATTTGTATAATGCTCAAGAAAAGAGTAAACTGTATGTCATCATTTGGCCGAGAAGTCACCACTAACAAATGTGGGATGTTGTCATGAATGGCCAAAAAAGAACGTATTCAGCTGAGGGGCATCTTAAACGAAACTTATATGGGCAACGCCAAATGATGATATTTGATAGTTTGTTGAACTTCATAATTTCAGAAGTTAGACATATGTGGTTTACTTTGCAGTTAGCTAGATAATTAGCCTAAACCAAAATGCCTGAACAAGAAAAATAAACATGAAATGTATAATATGAGAATGACTCCTTTAGGTAGACATGGCCCGCTCCAGTTCTCCTCTAACTAGGAACCACAACCAAACCAGGACCGGGCTGGTTCTGGTTTTGGTTCAACGTTTAAAACCGTTCAAAAAGAAAAAATTAAATTTTTAAAATAGAAAAATAGCAGAACCACAATGTGGATAGAAAATTCAACTAAGAATTACCAATTATGAATGGAAAACTTTGACCAAAATCATGGTTGTTCAAAAGTTGACGGCAACTAAGAGTTATCAATTATATCCGCATGGAGAACGAAGACCAAATTGAAGAATTTTATATTCAACCATTCAATTAGTTCCACCTTGTTCAAACCCCAATGTGGACACAAAATTTAACTAATGCCGGGACTTTATTAATTCAGATTGGCAGTGCACAAGTTCCACTCGCATACTTCAGCTGTACTTCTAAGGAAACAATTTTCAATCAGTTTCTTACCTTGGTTCAGATAATACCTTGGTTCAATTAGTTCGACTCCCAGAGGGTGCATGTACGTGTGTGTTAGGCTTTGGCCTCCTCTTGTAACAAAAAAAAAATCATTAATTCATGATGGAATATTATTTAAATTTGCACTTATGAGAAACAAATGACACGACTTATAACCACTTCTTTAAATTTGATGTAATCACTCTTTGCTTGTAATGAGAACCCAAATGTGTACATTGCACTTTCGCATACACAATAAACAAAGGGTTTGACATAGTGAACCAATAACAGAATTTTATATATTTTAGTGATCAAACTAGAGGTCTGTACACATACTAGAGTTAAGTCAGCATGCTACCTTTGGGTAGTACATGCTTTATGGGATAGTGCGCACTCCAACCATTTCATCCTATTTAGGCACCCGATAACATGGAAAGCTTACCTTTAGGTGATTCAAATCATTTCAATGCGTTTGAACACGATTTGCATTGTTAAACTATACAATCTATAATTCAGATCCAAATCCAAAATGACCTAAATCCAAAGTCCAAACACAAACTCAACAAATATAAGATACATATCCAAACCCAAATCCAAGAGATCCAAAATCCACAGGCCAAAATTAGACTAAAATCTGATCCATAATTTAAGATGGATCAGTAATTGGATTCTAAATGAGTCTGATTTGAAAAGTAGATTCAGACTCTATCCTGATCCAAAGTAGAACGAATCAAAACATCTAAATTGTTGCATGAGTGGATTGGATCCGAACCAGAAATATATTGGATCTATAACGTATATGAATCTGACCAAGTAGCCGGGTTCAAATTCAAATAGGCTTTAATGAACTGAATCCCAATCACAAATGGATCAGCTTCATAATTAATTTGGATTTAGAAAACAAAGGAATCCGCACATAAAAGACATGAACATGAACCTAATATATATGAAACTGTCTGGATATATGTTTACTTTTTTATGCATATGGATATGCGTAAACCACGATTCACAATCATAACTATTAAAAGAACAGCAGTTATCGCAATGAATCAACTCCATTATATATATATATATATATATATATCTTCGTTATGCCTTAATCAGTAAGTAACCATAGCGAGCCACAACAAATTCCGGCCAAAAAGGAACTTCGTAAAGCCAAGGTTCTGGAAGAAACCGTAAGGCATTCACCAAACAGGATATAGATATATATATATATATATATATATATATATATATATATAGATATATATATATAAAGAGAGAAATAATAGTTTATGTGCACATGCTAAAATCTCTTTAAAGTTTTCAATCCTTTGATGTTTACTACAAGGGCAAAAAAGAAACTTAATGAAGCCAAGTTCACGGAAGAAGGTATTACCATCACCAAACTGGATATATTTATATATAGAGAGAGAGAGATATAAAGAGAGAGATAATAGTCTATGCACATACTAATACATGCTAAAATCTCTTTAAAAATTTTCATCTCTTTTTACTTTAAAATTTTAAATTTTCAATCATTGATCTTACCAATCAAATGTTTGGTTTACCATGTGTTTACCTTAAAGTCTTACATGTACTCATACATTCTAAAGATCAATAGTTGAAATCATTAAAAACAAAATAATAATAAGTGCATGTACATGATGGTACTTGATGACTTTTTTAATTAAATTTTAACTATTAATCTCACATATGAAACAGTTGTGATGTTTGAAAAACGTTTGTACTAACAACCATAACCAACGTTCAAAAGAAAACCGCTGCCGCTATCGACAATGCCAGCTTCTTTCCTCGCCCTAAATGGCACCACTCAGCTCGACAAACCCAGCACAGGTGACTTGGCCGGTGCAATAGGCATACCCAACGCCACTATTATTTGTGCCGAAGAAATGGGTAAGGCAAGAATTTCAACGTCGATGAAGAAAACGAAGCTGCCAAAGCAGGGATCCAATCCCAAGCTGAACAGCCGCAGCGGAAACGTTGTCCAACCTGTCGACACAAAACGACATGGCCCTCACTTAGAACGGCCAGTATGGTCGCCCAGAACGTCCCTGTTACCTTATGCGCCAGCCCGATTGCCTTTCCGGCACGGCAACTATTCAGGCCCATCGGGCTCCCGAAATCCTTCGTCAACCTCACTAAAAGAGGGTACAGCCTGGGCAGATGGTGGTTCCTAACTTCCTATTCCCTCGTCAAAAGGAAACAAAAGTGAAACAGAGAACTCACACATCGCCATCTTCATTGGCGGCTTGATTTTCCACATCATAAACCAAAGAAGGGAAACACTACGCAACGAATCAGGGGTAGCTTTGCAAGGTTATATGTTTCTCTAGTGTATATTGAAAAGCAATCAATGATGCATGCTAGCCAGCTGTGTGCGCCTTAAAAAATCTGATAAGTGATTGTCATGATCGTCGTCGAAACGATTGGTAGGTTGCTTGCCTTCCGGCCTAGATTACCATCCAACGTCGTCGCTGTAACTCAGTATTCATGCAGCGAATGCTGCTCAAATCGTCCGGGTCACTATTACAAACTGATTGTGACAACTCAGTGTGATTATCACAATATGTAACATTGTAGCGACTTTCGCAGATATTGCACTGTCGATGAGGTTAAAGATATATATATATATATATATATATATATATCACAACTGCTATATATCTCTCTCTCTCTCTCTCTCTCTCTCTCTCTCTCTATATATATATATATATATATATATATATATATATATATATATATATATATATATATATATATTTATATACTATTGACCTCGTATCCTATAAATAAATAAATATATGCAGTGTATATGTACGTTTGTATACCAATAATTTATGATAAAATCATTAAATATACTCGTGAAGATACTTTAGATAACAGAAAGAATAAATATCATAAGCTAAAAAGCATATAAAGTATTTAAAATTATCGAATCCTACTAAAATTTTCAGAAACCTTTCTCTGGTGATTTTAATCTTGACAAGACATTTATTTGTTTGACGCGTTTTCTACGGCAACTCCGATAAGGAAAGCCCATAATGGATGATTTTAGCGACGTTTGATTTTATAGGCAATGCTCAAGGCTTTTTTTGTGCAACACCCTAGTTTAGACATGGCAGGTTTCGATCTTCCTGCTACCTCAAACTGCAATGGAACTAATGAACCGGCCCTGCTTTGAACCGATAAATATTATTTAAAAATTTAAATTAAAAATAAAAATATTGGAGTCGTTTTCTGTTTGAGCGAGTTTTGGTTTCATGAAAAGTGAAACCGAAACCGAATTGGATGGTTCCTGATTTTGGGTCTGATTCCAATTTCAGTTTCATCAGTTCTGGTTTCAACTAGTTTTCAGCTTGATTGTGTTCCGGTTAAAACTACTGTCGGACAAGTTTGCATCCGGCCGTGTCTACCATAAGAGGCTCCATTTGCAGCTTGTTGGCGACCCTTTTGAATTAAAAAGGAAAGGAATATAACTCTGGAATGTTAGGGTGTTATATATCATACATATACAGAAAGAAATACAAGTAGACATGTTTCCATATGTTTACAAACGCATAATCACATAAGAGTTGTATACATTGAACACAAACAAAAAGCTAGATAATTGTTAAATCAACAGCACGCCATTATCGGCGTTTATGAAGCGAGACAGACAGTGGGATCCCCTCTTGATTGCAGCCTACTATTGTTATCACCAACCTACCAAAAAGAATAAAATAGACGCACATAATTTAATTACGAGCAGACATAAAGCATTGACTGTGACTGGGAATGATCTGTGAAGCTCCTCCGAGAAGATTTATGGATACAATTTTACAAGTATCCATCTAAGCTGCTAACCGAACCAAGTTAGGAAGGGTTGCGTTCAGCTAGCGGCTCATGCCGCCTACCATGCCTGGGGCTGTTGTGGATGTTCCGCGGGCCTGATTCTCAAGATGCCCTTGCCAACCTTTCATTTGTGCAAGAAAAGAATCCCTTCAACACACTATATACACCATAGACTCGAGCACGCACGCACACAAACATACCAACACACACATATATGTATTTATGAGAGAGAGAGAGGTAAAATAGCTATTTACCGAGGGCCATGTCGAAGCCACGGATCTTGAGCTCCCTGTACTCCTGGCAGAGCGCACACTGCTCGCAGAAAAAGTGGACCAAGCAATCGGCGCAAGGGGACTCGTGCAGTCCATACTGCGACCTCAGCTTGGTGCGGTAGAAGCAGGAATACAAACATCCGCACCCCGTCAAGTAATTGATCAGAAAGTAGAGCGCCCCGCTCAGCGCGCACGCTGTTTAATTAATACCCACAAAGCAAAAACATGAGATTTAGATGAGATCATAACCAGAAGACTCAGTAGCTAATAACTTATAATTAGGTACAAACATATATATATATATATATATATATATATATATATATATATATATATATAGAGAGAGAGAGAGAGAGAGAGAGAGAGAGAGTTACAGGAGGAACCACGATCCGCAATGTCAGCAATCTGGCCGAAGGTAATGCATGGGCACCAGCATGTGATGCAACCTATATATCATCAATTAAAACACACCAAAATGTGTTGAGAGAAAGAGAGAGAGGTTACAATTGCCACAGTCATAATCATGACATCATCAATTAAAACATACCAAAATGTGTTTGTGTGTGAATGTGTTGAGAGAGAGAGAGAGAGGGGTTACAATTGCCACAGTCATCCATGCAATCGCAGAGGCCGGTAGTCCAAGGGGCCGGTGCCTGAGATTGAACATTCATGGGCAAAGGAGGTGCCGAAACAGCCACCGGTATGCCAGTTGACTGGTATGGATATTGCTCCGGCGCGCCCATCTCCGTCTTCTTCGGATACATCGGCTACCAACCAAAGCCTCTCTTTCTCAAAATCTCTCAAAAGCAGTGGAAGCCATCTTGAGGAGGTGGGGTGTGTTTATAGGCAAGGAGATATGCAACATTGCCCTGGTCAAGAGTTCCATCTGGTCGTTTTTGTCCAACGAAAACACGGTTCCAGCCAACTATGTACAGTGGTTGACGAGATGACAACGTTGATTTTTCCTTCACGGTACCATTTACTTGGTTGTCCGGTATGGTTGACAACCTACCAGAGCCTACAGCGTACGAAATTGAGTTTTAAGGATTCAGTTGACCAACGAAGCTGACAACAAATAACACGCGAAGAGGGTTACCTCACCCTCACGGGGACTCCACTTCCAAGATGGATGGTCGTCAGAGGGGCGCATATACCTGGTTAGAGCTCATGAAATAAAACCTAATTTATGTAAAATGCATTGGAACATATTATTACAAATGAAATATGAGGATGATGATGAGTTCATGATTCAAAAAAAAAGTAATACTTTATTTATTTATATAATTTATTTTATTTTTAGATGACCCTAACTTTGTAGAACCAATTATGGGAAGGGTCGGGGCCATGTTTGCCGGGTGAGGACCTCTTATCCCATCCCCATCTCCGTTTCCGTTTTCACTCTCCAAATTCATCCTGTTCGGAACGGGTTCTTAGAACCGGGGATCGGAACCTAGCTCTCTCTCTCTCTATATATATATATATATATAGATTACAGATAAAAAGTCCTTTTATTGGTTGACCGATTATTGTTGGAAATGCTAGAGCTTGTGCTGCCGCCTCGCTCGCGTTGAAATAGGGTTAAAAGAACAGTCAGAGTATTCTTCCCTAAGAAGCGCAATGCTTGTCCTCCGCATGGGCTGCGCGCGCAAAATCTCGCCCCTCGCAGGTGTGTACCCTCGGTGCGCAAGTACATCGATCATTGGTTCCTTTCACCCTCACCAGTTCCATATTGGGCTACACTTTAGCACTCGGCTGGCCCCTGTTCGCACCTTTCTGAATGGACTACAAGTCTTGCATGCAGCCGGCCTGTTCACGGTTTGCAAGTATGCTGCCCCACTTTTGAAGTTTGGGCGTAGATACTCATGACCTACCGCCCAATATGGCCTGAGACTAGAAGACATCTCGCCCTTCTTTGCTCTAGCCTAATATAAAACCAAGATTACCATGTTATGCTTGTCCTCATCCTCGAACTGTAAGCCCTTGATCAGACTGAGCCGCTTGCCGCCGGTCTTGTGCAGCGGTGGATCTACATTGAGGCGAGTTCTACGTGAAAATATGAAAACCAATGAAAAAGTTACAGAGGACGATTGAATCCATGACCACTATACACAATTCACTTCATTTCATCTCAAATGATCGAATAAGAAATTTGCCCTACCTTATAAAAAATTCTAGGTTCCTTACTCGTCCTTAATCGAAACCCCTATCAAGTATATCAAAAGATAATGTGTACTATACATACGTGTGGAACCATCCTTTTACAACTTCTCTATCTTTAACTTAATTTCGGCCTATAGGTATGACCATGCATATGTCAACCTAGTTTGTACGATTATACTTTATAACTTTTTTTTATCTCCAGCTTAGTTAATTTCACTATAGGTACGAAATTAGATATCCTTTTACAACTTCTCTAGTTTTAACTTAGTTAATTTCACCCTATAGGTATGATCATGCATACGTCTAGATCTCGTTTGTACGTTTATACTTTATAACTTTTTTTACCTCCAACTTAGTTAATTTTGCTATAGGTACGAAATTAGATATGAAAAAAAAGAAACACCATAAAAGAATGAATAAAGTCCTTGGGTTATGGCTTTGATCGATAGCGGATCTATGATTTTTTGGGATGAGGTACACTTTTATTTTAGGTGATAAAACACTTATATTTTTCCATGTTGAACTTAAGAAATTTTTAGATTTCGAGTGAGAAACATGTCTCACCTTATCCTAAAGTGGAAACTTGTCTCACCTTATCCTAAAGTGGATCCGCCACTGGCTTCGACCTTTTGGCGGGTACAGAAACAATCTCAACTTAGATGCCGAGCTCACCCAAAGCCACCCCTATCGCATGTAGTAGTAAATTGCATTTCCTTCTGTGGATGAGTGGTTATTTGAATTTTCGATCATAGGCTAAGTCAAATATCCCGACTTATCCCGTTTTTCTGCCTCAGTGGGGTTTATCTTCCAAAACTCAGAAAACACCTGAGCTGGACTAAAGGGCGTTAGGCGGGGCAAACTACCGATAGACGGAGACAGGAAGAGGGGAGATTGAAGAAGAGCGGAAACAAGAGCAAAGGAAGATGAACACGGACATCACCGCGTTAGCAAAACCAGAATACCCGGTGGTCGATCGGAATCCTCCCTTCACGAAGGCGGTCGCCAATTTCAACACCCTCGACTACTGTCGTCTTCTCTCCATCACCGGCGTCTCCGTTATTGTCGGATATCTCTCTGGTCGTCCTCCAACTCGTCCTTGGTCATTTTTTTCTTATGTTTGATCTTTTCTATTGATTCTTGGGTTTGATTCGTTTTGGATATTGTTGATTTTAGGGATCAAGCCCAACATCAGGGGGCCGTCGATGTTCACCGGCGGCTTAATCGGGCTGATGGGCGGGTTTATGTACGCGTATCAGAACTCTGCCGGGCGGCTCATGGGTTTCTTCTCCAATGACGAAGAGGTAGCTCGGTACAAGAAGTCTAGGAACTAGGAGAAGAATTTTATGGTTAGACCCTGCATGATTTTGAATTTTGTTCTTATCGCTCATGTCTCATGCTATTTCATTTTCTGGATCACAAGATTATTCTGCTTTTTGGTGTTTTCTTCAATTGAGAATTTGGAAGAAACGGGCAACTGGAAGCTTTTCCGCTTGAATAATACGCTGATGATAGGCCATGTGCATTTTGCTTGACCTCTTGCAAATTCCTGATTGGTTGATTGTCAAATTGCTAAATGGTTTGAATTTCGGGAATTGTGGATTCTTTTCTGGTACATTTCATACTCATTGGAGTTATCTGCAGGCTTTCATTATTAGGCTAATCCTTTTCTTCTTCTTCTTTATCTTCATTCTTAAGCTTTCGTATAAGCCGCAATATTTGTAGGAAGATGCCTACAAATACATGTCATTCGTGCACCAGCCAGAAGGTTTATGTAGGCACCCTGGTCTCCCAGTTGTGATCATATTATTATCTCGACTGAAGAACATGCTCAGGGTCAAATTCTTTCGACGTATAGTCTAATCAGGACGATTTAATGAAAGATGATGCAATGTGTTTATTGATATTCTAGTGCTAATAAAACTTCACTATATACTAAAACATCACAAATTTAAAATAGGTTTTGTTATTATACCATAAAGGTTGCCGTTTTAGTTTGAATCTGCAAAAGATCTCTCCTGATAGTGTTGTTAATCCATCAGTGTGCTTTACGTAAGGTATAACATTCTCTTTGTTCTTCTCTTTGGCAAATTTTTTTACCTGTTTTGCTCAATCTTCAAATTGATGTTGTTTTGTGGTAGGTTATGCTGATTTGTTATTTTATCATGTATATACATTTTAACACATATTGCTCACTCACATTATCTCCTCCTAGTCAACGCCTGGGGGTATCTGTGCTTAGAATTGTAGGACAATATATTTTTGCCAGATTCTCATAAAACCTTACAGTTGATCATGAAATTTTGTCGTTTGATTAGATTAATTTACTTTATCATGCTATCACAGATTATACTATGACTGTTTTCAACAGACATGTGGTCTTGATGCCTAGTAGGACCGAATACCTTTTCTCCTTCTATCTTTACTGTGTCAAGGTTACATAAGAAAACATATTTCGGTTTCATGTTCACCACATAATTGACAGATTTACAGGAAAACATGGGCACAATGATTAGTATTCTTTAGTCGTTTAAATCCTAGAATAGCTTCTTGGAAACCAGGAACCTCAAAATGGTACTTATTATTAAAACAGCTGCTGTACTCTTTGTATGTTTACTGTTCATGTCATTGATTTTTTATCTCACATAGAAAGTGCCGCCAATGTGGTGTGCCAATGTGACCTAGATCTTAGCTTCTTATCGACTATTGAACTTCATTCACTGTCACTGTTCTACTTATTTTCAAGCGACTGTTTTGCTAAGATGCTTTGAGCAAAGTGTTGGAGTCATGGATCCTGTGCATTGTCTCTTCCTTGTACATGCTTATCCACACCTTGAACTTCATATCCAATTCCTTTTTGAGAAAAGTGTTTATTATAAAAAGATTGTCACAGAAAAACAACCAGTGTTGCGTCTCATTTTTGTTCATAAGCACTATAGCTCCATAGACTTCATATACTTTAAAGCATCCTCTCCCACATGCGTATCGTATCTTGCCCCAAGCAGTCAATTTCTCTTCACGCGACTTCTTGGATTACTTCATCTAGCTCTTGCCAAAATTCTTGCTTACACATTATTTTGATCCAACTTGGTGCAAATGATTTCAAGAATATCTTCTCTCAACTATTTAGTTGACTTTTATAACTCAACCAGAAAATATTTTGGTGAATGAAATTCAATCCCATATGTGTCTTCACCCTCACAATTCTCCTTCAAATAAATATGTGCAACAATGTCAACTCTTTTTCAAGCTTTCTCTTTTCTTATGTACGACATTCCAGATCCTGTCCTGTCAATCTGTTTAGATTTTTGTTTGACCTGCATTGTCTCCTGTAGACAGAAGACATGAATTGTCAACCATTTTATTACTTTGCCAGTGATACTGTCAATATTTAACATACCGCGTTACGTCTGATTTTCTTGGGCAGTTACGGAGTATCAACCTTCTCCTTTCTTAAGTCCAGACATTCCGGAACCCATCCTTTCAATCTGTTTAGCTTTTGTTTGACCTACATTGTCTCCTGTATACAGAAGGCATGAATTATCAAGCATTTTTTGAGTATACCGGTGAATTTGTCAATATTTCACGTACCCGTTCACATTCTATTTTCTTGGGTAGTTGGGCAGCTTCTTATTCTCCACATCCCTCTATGTCATGGAAGGGAAAACCTGTAGCATATGCAGATCAACGATGTCAACGTTCAATTTGTATGCATACTAAGATGTGCACCAGCAGCTTTATGTCAACATGAAATGGTTTATAATTTTCTCACATTTTCTATTTCCTAGTGAATGACCATAATGTCCTTGTCTGACCTATGTGTTTTCAACCGATGTTCTCCCGGTCATACCATCCTCTTCCCCACTTTCTCTCCCTGCCTCCTGCCCTCCTACAAAAACATTTGGAAAAATTTCCAATATATTTCCCCATTGGATACGACCTCCAGATTCTCTCTCTCTCTTTGAATTATAGATGGAAGCACATTCTTGTGAATAAATGTTGCCATTATTGACCATAAGATTATCAGAATTGATAAAGGAATGGAGTTGCCCACAGCCCGACAGAAGACTTTAAGGTTTTTGTTAATCATTATATATGAATGCCAATAACATATGTCCCCATGTATGTGTGCTTGTGCATGTGTGTGTGTGTGAGAGAGAGAGAGGTGGAAGCAGTCAGTTCTATCAAGGTGATTGAAGTGTGAGGCATGACTGAACAGGTTTGCTGGACCAGGCCTTTTGTAGGTTTGAAAATACAGTGGAAGACGGAAGAGGAATATGTTACATATTTGACACGATGGCAGTAGTAGACCACCCACTATACTGCATCAAGTTAATTAAGTAAATCGATTTTGGGAGTGATATAAGGGCATCAAACATCAGTGACTTGAATGTTGTAATAGGCAAATGGAACTTGCATCTTTCCTGCTCCTTGAGAATTTCTTAAACGGTATTCCTATGGTTAAGACTGTGATTTTGTTAGTTTCCATGGCTTTGATTGTGTGGAATTATACCTTTGCCATAGCGAAATGCTCAATTACCCAGATTATGAATATCTTGATGGAAGTTATTCAAATTGATAACTAATATGATCATGCTAATGGATTCCTTAAATACTTCTTTATTCCATTAGTTTATGTTGATTGGTTGGTGACTACATATTAAAAAAGAAGCTTGGTGGTGGAGATCAAGGCAAAGAGGGCATGTTAAAAATTACATTGTGTTAGGAAAAATAGTGAAACTTTAGAGCCCATAAGAAAGCAAAGAAGGAAGCGAAAAAGACCGTCAGAAGCAAAAGCTAAAATTTGGGAGGATTTATATAAAAAACTCAACTCAAAAGAGGGTGAAGGAGATATGTTTAGGATAGCTAGGGCTAGAGATAAGAAAACTAAAGATCTTAATTATGTTAGATGCATCAAAGACGAGGATGAAAAAATTCTAGTGGCAAATGGTGATATAAGAAATAGATGGAAAAACTATTTTATAAGCTTTTTAATGAAAATAAAGATGTTAGTATTAGCTTAAGGAGAGTTAGCCAAATCGAAAAAGTATATAAACTACAATTTCTATCGACGTATTCAAAAGAATGAAGTCAAAGAGACTCTTAAACATATGAAGGGTGGTAAATCGGTAGGACCAAACAATATTCCTATAGAAGTTTGGAAAATACTAGGAGAAATATAAATCACTTGACTCACAAGACTATTTAATGAAATATAGAGAAACCAAAAGATGCCCAAGGAATGGAGAGTGAATACACTTATACACATATATAAGAACAAGGGAGACATTCTAAATTGTGCGAATTATCGAGGTATCAAGTTAATGAGCCATACTATGAAATTGTGGGAAAGAATTATCGAACGTAGGTTAAGACAAATATCAAGTACAATAGAGAATCAATTTGAATTCATGCCAGACAGATCGACTGTTGAAGCGATTCACCTTTTGAGACGTCTTATGAAATATTTTAGAGCAAGAAAGAAAGACCTTCACATGATATTTATTGATCTAGAAAAAGCTTACGATAGAGCACCGAGGGAGGTTCTTTAGAGAACTTTGGAAAAAAGAGGTATCCCATTGACATACATTAACCTTATAAGAGACATGTATTATGGTGCAAAAACATGTGTGAGGACTCATGAAGGAATGATAGACTTCTTTTAAGTTAATAGTGGGTTACATCAAGGATCAACTTTAAGTCTAAGGAAAAAGTTAATAGAAAATTGGAACTATGGAGAGAAACACTAGAAAGTAAAGGCTTCCGACTTAGTAGAACAAAGACAAAATATATGGAATGTAAATTTGATCATTTGGTTACTTCAGAGGACATAGAAATTAAAATTGGCACACATTGCATCCCCAAAAGGAAAGTTTTAAATACCTAGGGTCAATTTTTTAGAGTGAATGAAGAATTGATGGAGATGTTATGCATAAAATTAATGTTGATTGGTTAAAATAGAGAGGAGCATTAAGTATTCTTTGTGATAAGAAGATACCATTAAAGTTAAAAGGTAAATATTATAGAGCAGCAATTAGACCTGCCATGTTTTATCGTTCTAAGTGTTGGGCGGTTAATCATCAACATGTATCAACATATACAAAAGATGTCTGTGACATAAATGAAGATGTTGAGATGAATGAGTGGTCATATAGGAAAAGACCGTATACATAATGAGGTTATTAGAAACAAATTAGGAGTGACACCAATAGAGGATAAAATGAGAGAATATCGTTTAAGATGGTTTGGACATATAGAAAGAAGATCAAAAGAAGAACCTGTAAGAATGTATGAAAAACTAAATTTAGAAAGTAATAAAAGAGGTAGAGGACAACCACAAAAGTATTGGAAAGAAACAATAAAGAATGATCTAGTTTATTGTGAGTTAACTGCTAACATGACACGTGATAGAGCTTTGTGGAAATAAAGAATCCATATAGCCGACCCAGTCTAGTATGGTAAAAGGCTTTGTTGTTGTTATTGTTGGTTGGTGACATGGATTTCTTTAACTGCAAGAATTCCTCTTTGAACTCCTTACAGTTTTCTTCATCTACTTACTGAGCGTTACTCGTCTCAAACAGAATCCGGACAGGGTTTTACACAGAAAAAAACTGAATGGTTCAGTCGTTGGTTGAGATTTAAAACTTTCCTTCAGGGCATTCTGGTAAAGTTTTCATCACAAACTTCATTATCGGTAGTCCTTGTTTTGTAAATATTTGAATGAAACAAAATCTGCTCATATTAAATTGATCGGTTCTGCTAATAGTGTAGCAGCACAGAGTCAATGAGTCTTTATATTGCAAGCACGTTCAGCTGGCCCTTGTTTCCTTCACACGCCCTGCCATCTTCTAAATTGCAATATTTACTACTGAATCAATGAACGTGAACGATTAGAAGAAAAAGAAAAAGTTTAGATTTGCTGTTGTAGTTGGCTTCGTGGTGCGTTATTCACTAAACATAAGAATATGTACGTGGCTTTGAACAACGATACCAAATAGCATGCTTAAATTGTAGTTCCAATGGCACTCATTCGGTGTATTAGTGATGCAATGTTTGGAGATCCACACGAAGTTTGATCTTGGCTCTTTACTGCTTAACTCTCCTACTTTATGCAATCTCGGGAGCGGTTAGACAACGGTTAACCCTGATCATTTGTGGATTTCCAATCTGAATTATTGTATAACGAAGGCGATGAGATTGGACCATAGAACCACTAACATGAATGCCCATCAGTGTAGGACTCTGATTTTGCCCAAGTACTGCTTGTAAAAGCCCCACCCGTTCACAATGTTGGACACAGAAAAGATGGATCTGTAAGATACAGACACCAACGTTTGCATATGATGAAGTGAAGCTTTTAAAGTTGTGTTATCCCAAGGATTAGGCATGTCCGTGGTCTTATTTGGTTCAATTCGAGCCTCAATCTTGAACTAAACCTATTTGGTTCCAGAATGGTTTGGTTCTGAACCATGATTCTGTACATTTTAATGTTAATACGTGACAGTTGTATTGTATAACAACTAATTAACATGAAGTTATATCATGTGCAAATTATTTTACGATAGATGAACTCAGAAAGTTATAGCATGTGCTAATACAAAAAATAATTCAATATTTGCCATTCATGCTTCGCAAATGCCACAATAAGTTAGCAAGAGTTGATAGACGCTTAAGCAACAAAGTTTGGGGAGAGAAATTACTAGGCAGATTTTTTTTGGGATGATTGGTGCTTTATGGCAAAGCTCTTCATGATTCAAATGGAGGAGAAAATACCAAACCAGGAGCAAAGGAGAAGAACGGAAGAGGGAGGCAGGTCTAGGAAAGAAACTTGAAAGATTTTGAGGGTTTGGTGAAGAAAAACAAGGAACTATGGACCATCACATATTTCATATCTAGGGCGTAGATTACACACACACACACACACACACACACACACACACACACATATATATATATATATATATATATATATATATATATATATATATATATATATATATATATATCACGGAGACACACAAAAATGCACACATGGTTCACTTTCCAGCCTTGGAACTGTGAACCGAATCACAAGATTGTTTTATTGTTAGAATCAAACCAAACCAAATCATTTAACATTTGGAAATGAACTAAACCACTGGTTTCATTCAGTTCTAGTGGTTTGTTTCGGTTCCATCCGTTTCTTAAACACCACTAATGCACACATGGTTTATTTTGGTTTAATGTACATCCACATTAACCTAATACGTTGCAGAGACTAATAATATAGAATCCACAATTACAGAACCAAGAGGCAAAGCCCATGAACACAATCTACGGTGAGCCTATTTTGGCAACAGAAAGATGGGTCATGCAGTAGAACTACCACGCAGCTTCCAAAAGAAGCGAATGTGACAAATGGTGCCTGTTTTGGTGTTCTCCGGCAGCAACACTAGTAGAAAATGGGGACAAATGGTGCCTGCATGCCTCAGGGACCGAACTCACGACCTGCTATTGTGAGTCAAATGTCCAGCCAGGTGAGTTAAAACTCTGCGTGCCCACCCTCTATATTCAATTCCTGCCACATATATCTAAGGGAGCGATTGCGGACATGACAACACGACCCAAAAAGTCTTTGTTGTCCTCCCAAAGCAACAAGGAAAATAATCGAGTCGTACGTGCTCATACAAAACCTGCTTTTGACACGAAAGCAAAATGACAGGACACAAAGACTTCCCAGAAAATGAAAGCGACACTTCCTGGCTAACTAGTTCAGTAAGCTTCAAATCCACACATCGTGCGCTCACCGTGTGATGTAATAGTTGAAAAAATCCCAAGTTGGGGCATCGCCCACATTCATTTTGCCGAAAATATTCTGTGTTGCTCTCATAAGAAACCCTCCGTCATAGATGCTCACTTGGTACCCACTTTTTACAGATATGCTTGCTCATTGTCTTATGCAGCCTAAGTCAACTCACCAACCAAATGGTTTAAACTTTATTGAAGACTTCCTTTTCGTAATGGACAAATGAGAACTGGAATACGACATGCTTGCATCTTATCTTATTCGTCCTTTAAAAACGGGGAACACAGATGATAGGATTGAACTTAGTCCTGTGTTTCGGGCAATTTTAACTTTTTTTAGGAATGATACCCCTTTAACTTTCTCCTTAAGAAAAGCACGAATGGAGTAATAGGCAAGTTTATTATAACATAATTACTCTAAACATTTTGTCATGCATGGAATATTGCCTGCACAGCAGCAAGAAATTCATTAAGAAATCGATCTTTACAGTTACATGAAGAAGATGGCAGCTCGGGTTTGCAAGCCACTCACCAACACAATGCAAGTTCATTTGTTAATGAAGGCTGATACGTGGGAAATCATCTCACTGGCTCTTGATTCTGAGAAAGGAGAATTATGAAGCACTTGAAATGCATGGCCCACTCCACTGTAAATAACATATTCCACTCTCTTCCCTGCCTTTCTCAAAGCTGAACACAGCTCCAAATTCCTGTCCTTGAGAATATCCATATCTGATATGCAAACCAGCGCCGGAGGCAGATGCAATTCAGCCAGCGAAGGTGCAGTTTTAGTCAATGGGTTACACCAAGGGTGGTCTCGATTCGTACCCAGTGGTAATGCTAGCTGCCAGAAGGTGTCAGAAGTTGCCAAGGTCAGTGCCGAGTTAGCCGGCTGGTTCGCGTTCCTCTCCGATTTGACCCGGTGCTCGCCACCGAAGAAGGGCTGTATGTAGATGAGCCCTTTGAGGCACAAGGGGCGCATATCTTTTCGCAAAAGCCTGATCACCACGTTGTGTGATATGTTTGCTCCTGCGCTGTCTCCTGCAATGAACACCCTTGAGAAATCACACAAGCTGCGCCACCAAGAGTTGTCCCCCAAGCTCTCCCCTACAGCCTGCCTCCACACCCAGCCTACTGCACCGAGCCCATCCTCATAAGCCACCGGCAGCCGGTGCTCGGGTGCGAGCCGGTAGTTCACCGAGATGATCACACAATTGGCTTCCGAAGCAACCTTAGCAAGGAACTCATGGTAACACCTCCATGCCGCTGAGCCCACGCAGAAGCCACCTCCATGAAAGTAGATCAACAAAGGAAGCTTACTCATGTGGTGACCGTCTGCTCGTCTGGGAGCATAGATCCTTGCCCATTGGCCAGTTAATTTGTTGATGATCATGTCTCTTGATGTAGTATCTGTTTCAGACGTGTATCCGCCTGGCACGTTAGCGACCACCGGAAGCCGGTCAACACGGCCATCAATGTAGACCTTGATCAACCCTTCAACCTCAGCGACTACGAGCAGAGTTTGATCTTTACCACCTTGTTTATTGAATCTAGACTCGGCCAAGGCACCCATAATCTTACCAATACCTCTACTTCTGTTAATGTGTGAACTTCTCTGTTTCTTGTGGTTGATCTGCAACTCAACTGTGGTTCCCCTTATATTGGCAAACGAAGATGTGGGTGCACCCCAAGTTGTATGGAGGGGTTAACCTGCCAAATGGGAACCGAGTGCCAATCACATTTTCTCATGTGAGTGTGTCAGTCAACCATTGGTTCGGACCCACCCGACCCAGTTTGCTTTCACTTCTTTATCATCTTTTTGACTCATTAGAGCTGGAAGTCTCTTCTTAGAAGGTGACACTAATTGGTGGTGTGTCATGTGAGTGTTTGAACATGTGAGACTTTGCAGTGGATATCTTTAGTCGATTCTTTTTCTCGTCTTTTTGACCACCACCTCAGAGGTGATAATGTGTGAAAGGGCATTAGATTCTCCGGTATCAAATCCACTTCTGCTTTGATTTGGATCTGCCTTTATCTTATTTTGAATCCTTCAATTGAATCAATAGCCCAGAAAAATTATTCTCTTAAAAATGTGCTTAATTGACACTAAAAAGACAATTACACATTCTTTTCCGTATTCAAGTAAAATAATCATTTGTTATTAGATATTTAAATATGATAGATATATAACTTGCATCGACGTACCAATCTACCTAAGAAATTAGATTTGATTTTCTTGCCACTAAGTTTTAATTATTAATTTCGGTATCACTCTAAAAGTAATAAACATGCAATGCTACATCTCTAACATGTTTTGCACTATCTAAACTCCATTTTTATGGCATTATAAGTTAAAATGAAGAAAGTAAAATGTACAGGAACATCATTTAGAAGAAAAATATTGTTTAGGATACATACATTAGTTTTGAATCTATATGAAATAAAATGAAAGAGACGTGATTAAGGTGGTTTGGACATTAGAAGAGAATAGATAGAGTTCTGGATAGAAGCTGTGACAAGTAAGATAGTTGAACAAACTTCACAACGACAAAGATACCTCAAAATTTTTGCAAAAGAAAATGCTTTTCTCAACTGAGAACACGAGATTGAGCGTAACAAAGACTAAGAATCCTTGTAGTCAAACCTATTAGCATGACCAGAAGGCTTGATTTTGGTTTTGGGTTATATATATATAGTGATTGGATCCTACCCACTGTTATACCTGTCAACTCATGTCCACCCACTCCTTTTGGGTAGCATGAGTGTAATAACAATATTTTTCATAATTTTTTAAAGATCCTTAAAAAAATTTAAATTACACTTATCCCGCCCAAAGTAATATTGGGTGGACATGTCAAAGATGGGTAGGAGGTTATATATATATATATATATATATATATATATATATATATTATCTATTAATTTTTTAATTGAGTTTTACATGGCAAGGGCCATCTGGTAGTGCCACTCAAAATCAAGACAGCCATCCACAACTTTTTAGTTTATGAAAACAACAACTCGATGCATGTATATTAGGAAGAACTCAAATCCAAATTGACTATGTAAGCCATGTGAGCCTCAGCTGCCACCGAACCAAATCGCATGAGAAGATCTCTCGTGGGGCCAATGCATATTGCTCAGGTAAAGAGATTGACTAAGTTATGTGATAATTGACCACTATCAAGGTCGGCGAGGTTAGCTAGAACGTGTGCGCATAGTGCGCATACATTTCATATGGAATCTGCCGTTGACAAATCATAGAAGAATCATTCATATGGCGTAAGTGCCTGGGTGGTGACAGTTACCTGCTTGAAGAGGACAGGGAAGTCCATGGGTAGGTGCTTGAGACATGGTTAATGGTGATGATCCCTGATGAAAATGCGGCCTGGGTAAGGGTTTAGGCACACGGATCGACTCGATGAGGCCTGATCCGAGTTTGGAAAAGAAACCCGATAAAAAAAAATGTGTTAGGTTTGGATCGACCTTGTTGTAAACCAAACCCTAAATCGACCCGATCTGCCACCCCTACACATGGCTAACTCTGGTCAAGCTTAGCGTCTGTAAGAAACTGCCTAGATGTGCCTGAGGCTGTTTGTGCAACTCATGATAGAATTAACTATACAAATTACGTGCTTCACCATACGCACCCTTGACAAAGATTCAAGCACATGATTCTGCAAGAGTAGTACTCTTGCATTGATATATAGACGTCGCAGGTTCTTAGTTCCTTCATTAGAGGAGGAGCCTACACATTCTATTTTCCACCGTTCAATGTCTAATGTGCTTAGAACCGCTCATGATGGCTTTTGGGGAGAATTGATTAGTTCTCTTTCCCTTAATAAGTTTTGTCATTTTCATTTTAAGTTATTTCGGTGAGTGCCCCCATAGGATGTTTATTTGCATACATGCACACATATATTATATATAGATAAATATAAAGAGCATCTTAGCTGTATAATATTTTTTAGTGCATAATCTTGTATAAACATCTCTCTCCTCGATCTTTGAGATCAATCGTGGATATTTAAATTATTTTACATTAAATGATACGATAGGGATTTGTGGAAACAAAGAATCCATGTAGCCGAGCCTGTCTAGTACGGGAAAAGGCTTAGTTGTTGTTGTTGTTGTAAATGACATGGTGTATTAAATGAAAATTACAAAAGTATAATGATATCTTTAGTTCAAATATTTACATTTGATCTCAAAGATAAAACATTAGAAATGTTCGTACAAGAATATGCACTAAAAATCATTTAGGATATATATATATATATATATTATCTCTCTAAATGTTAATTCATATAAATCCTTTATACATGTACCCAACCACATGAAATGATATGTTACAAAAGGATATCCACATAAACATTTGTTGTAACATATATTTCAAAGTGAGTTGAGACTAAATAAAATATATAGAGAGAGAAAGAAAGAAAGGAGGGGTAAATACTTAAACTCTATTTTTTTTCAAATCTAATCAAATATCTTCATCGATTACCGTTTCATTAAGACAGTGAATGATATAGATTTGAATTCAAGTATTATTATAATTTATATTTTAAATATTTTTGTTTTATTATTTCTATAGTTTATAAGAAAGATCTAATGGTTGAGATAACAAACTATCCCTCACTCTCTCTTTATCTCACTATAAAAAGAAAAAGAGAGAAAGAAAACTCACTCTCTTTAGCTCTCTATACAAAGATTGAGAAAAAAAGACATCCATGAAACTAAGTTTTGTATCTTTCGTAGTCAGGAACTGTTACACGCAGTGAGTGCAGTTCACATCAACTTCTGTTAAATCCCAACGTGAAATAAGCTTGGAGAACTGACACCGAAGCTCTCTTTAGCGAGTCTCATCAATAATTGAAGAGAAGACGTCGAATAATGATGCAACTGGAGATTCGGTGCCTCTTTCGTCCAGTCTTGATGTTACTCGCCTCACTGCCTCTTTATCAACACAAATAAACACTTCAACCAAACCTCCCACCATTGAATTTTAAGTAATAATGTTGACCTTCTTATGAACAACTACCAACGTGTGCTATTTCATTAATTTTACTTAGTAATACTTTGAAGTATTTAATTATACAAAGGGCAATTGCTAAGATCGTAGACGGTGATAATCGCGCTGCCAAATGAGCTGAATTAGCCGAGCTGACATGTTCATGGTCCATCTTAGTAAGCTCGTTGTTTGTGTAGTTCTCTCGTTTAAGATGAGTCCAAACAATTCCACTAGACAACTTAGGTGAAAAGCGAGTTTGCTGAATAGCGTGATTAAACTTAAAAGCAAATTATGATATTATCATTGATAAAATGTACTTTTAATTTTAAAACTATAGCTTTCTAAAATTTCTTTTTGCCAAATTAAACTCTAATGTGGACATGGCCGATTCTAAACCAGTCAGGTGGTTTTAGTGGAACCAAACCAGGTCAAGAACATGCTGAAACCAGAACTGGTGAAACCTTTGGCCATTTAGTTTGGTTCTGGTTCCATCTTTCACGGAACTACAATTGGGCCAAACCCGAATATGATGGTTCCAAACTGATGGTTTCATATATATATATATATAGAGAGAGAGAGAGAGAGAGAGAATGGAAATTGCTAGATAGCTTCTCCTACTAGACTTTGCTTCATGATCACCAATGTCCGTATGACCACACAAACAGTGGTGATGAATTGTCTGTCCACATTACGCATGATGAATATTAAATGCATATCATGTTCATTAAATGTCATCACGGTGTGTCGATATGAATGGGTGAGATGATTTGTATCTTTCATGCTCTCACATGAATGGCATAGATCGACAAGCAAAGATTGACATGGAAAGTTATTTAGCAACTCTCAGTTTCTCTCTCTCCATATAGTGACTGGATCCTATCTACCACTAATTGCTACTCATACCACTAATTGCTACTCATTGATGTCACACTATTGTTTTTGGTAGCATGAGCGCAACAAGGCTATCATTCATCTTTTTTCAAATAATCTTGCAATCTTTGAAATTACACTTATTCTACCAAAAAGTAATCGTCGAGTACGAGTAAACAACATGAGTGATAGTTAAGATCCAATTTTCTTATATATAAATATTTATTGAAATTTTAATAGTTTTTTTTCTGGTTTTGAGTGGTTTATGCCCCAAACCAGAACAGAAACTGGCTTTTTCAAACCTGAATCGTTGCCACTTTGGTCTCAGTTATGTTTCAGTTCACCTAGAACTGGTCTATATCTACTATAACCATTGAGGACATTAAAACCTACTTGAGATGGTTCCTATTTGTCACATAAATTCAGCTACAGAGACCGATTTGAGATGAGACCGACCTGTTCTTAGTAAACATGTTAAAGTATCGGAGATGAGCCATTAGCTTGGCATAAACAGAGACGAGCCAAGGGGGTTCAGCTCATCTTGTTTGACAGCCCGCACTAATTAACAAAGAAAAAAAGCTCACTTTCTTTGCTGGTTGATGGAGATTGAACATTAAAAGTCACTTTAGTCTCTAGGTACGTCACCGTTACTGCTCGTCTTCACGTTTGGCTTTATGGAAAGTGATAACATGTAATCCAGAACGCAGCGTAAAGAAAATGGTTCCCAAAACCAGTCAGCTACCTTTTTTATTAATAAAAGTATGGCCACCAAACGTGGCCTGTTGCTTCTGGTTCAGTTCATGTGGTCTCACACCATGTTGCTTTTCGTTCAGACATAATTGACCATTTGGGCTCACCTCATAACACTCAAAGCGAGACAAGCTATCTGTGATATATATATATATATATATATATATATATATATATATATATATATATATATATTGGATACTGCCCGCCACCGACACTTGTCCAACCATTGCTTCAAGGTAACCAGTGTAATAACATTATCCTTTATCATTTTTTAGAAACTCACTAACCGGTTCATTATTTGCCATTATATTTGTTATGTGATATGGTTTAAATATCTAGTTATAGTTGCAGGCCACATTGTTGTGCCGGCCTTCCAAGTCAAGAGTGACGATTGCATACGACTTGAGCGATCTTTCTTCTTCATCAAGGTTTTCTCAACAGCTACGTTACCTTTTCAAACTCACGAATCGATGATTAATAAAAACTGAATGGCCGGTCCATGGAGGAAGACTACAAACAGTTTCTGTGAAATCCATCTTCCCCTTTTCTTTATCCTTCCTTTTGGTGGTGGGAAGAAGCACAGCCCTGTGATTTTCAATTTCGGGTCTATATATAGGTCAACTAAATCAAACGTAATCGGATTTTATATGCAAAAATTGATTGGATTAGAGATATGGATCCTAAAGACCAAACCCAATAATCACCAAACTCATATGTCAGGTTATTGATGTAAAAGAGCAAAAATGTATCGACATAAAAGGTTTGTGATAATAGCAGTGCAAGTGAATGAGCTACTCGAGCTTGGCTTGAGGACGACTCGATCTTTTGAGTTCAACTGGATCTCAGAGTTCTCGAGTACCTGCTAGAGCAGCTTGCGAGCATAATCAAGCTTTATAATATAAACGTCGAATTTATTTACATTTTAAATGTTTTATCCATGACGTATCCACATTTACTTCAGCTAATTCACGAACTCAGTTGAGCTTATTCACGTCAATCTTGGTTGCACTAAGGTGAAGCGAACCAACTGATCCGCATTCAAGTTTTTAAAACATGACTGGAGCATTTTCTTCACTCGTGCTCAACCTCGACTCGTCTTGATTGCATCCCCAGAGTAGTGTCAGCGGGTTGGACATCAGTTCCAGAGATGAGAATGAAGATCATCAGCCCATTTACCAGCTGGAGATATAGCCAACGTCTCTCTCACTCTCTCTGTCTCTGTCTCTCTCTCAAAGCCGAAGAAATGTTCCTAGTTATCTGATCCTGCTCATGTAAAGCTCCGATTGGATAGGAATTGCTCCATGTTATCTCAAACATTACTGCATGTAGATGAGCTTTCATGATTCTGTGCGTCTTTTCGCATGTCTGCGCCCGCCTCAACTGGACTTTACCTCACCCAAGAAGTTTTTCCAAGTGTTCCACTGCTGTAAGTTATTGGAAACACAGAAAGGAACTATGCGTCACTTCATAATTTGCGTGTAGCTTCTGCAAATCTGTCATCATCTGCTTCAAAGCTCCAGGAAATGTTGAAAGATCAGGGATTCAATAAACAGGCAGGATGGAGCACTCTTAATGAAAGACTGAACCGGCGTGCCCTTAGAGCTACTGACTCACTGATACGCAACTCGCCCTGCTTTTCAATTTTCGATTCATTCTTCTTCAACCTCCATCTCCTCTGCCGGATTCTCAGTTTATGGACAGTTTCTGAATTTCTACACCATTGTTGTACTTCACTTCATTAGAGTATCCTAGTGTTTCAGTTTTGTATGGAAGCTGCAAATTGGCATCTGCTATAAGAATATTGGGTTTTAATGACAATAAACAGCGTTTATAATTGGATTTGATTTGGTAGAGAAAGAGATGAAGACTAACAGACTTATATTTCTTTTAACCATTCTTTTACTGGTTAATATTTTGTGCATGGTGGTTACTAAAGTCATGCCCTTTTAATTAAGGGCACACTTCTTATTATTCAAAATTTTCATATTACCTTCGCTACACAAACTACATTTTTTTTCTCCATCATTCACACTCAAGGAAACGTGCCTCGCATACGTCTCTTATATAGAGGACGCATTAGGTGCATGTCAACTTCATATAGGAGATACGAGTATGGTCTTTCATAAAAAAGAGACGTATAAGGTGCGTGTCTTCCTTGATGCATCTTCTATGCAAAAGAGATATGCCGGCAATACTTTATATCTTTTTTCTTTTCACTTTCTTTTTCATAGAGAAGAAAAGGAGACATGAAGAGGAGAAAAGGAGAGCGAGTTGATAACAGGCTACGACGGTATGAAAGATTGGAGGGAGTGGGGTGAGATGGAAAGAGAGACGATGATCGGTGAATGCCCATGGCAAGAGGAGAGAGAGAAAGGGATGAGAGGCTTCGGTGGCCAATCAACACAAAAGAGAGACAAGTGAAGCAAGAGGAAGGTGATAGTAAGTGGGTTTCGATTAATCCCTTTATCAAGAAAGAGAGAGAGAGAGAGAGATCTGATCAATCTCTATATCAAAAGAGAAAAAGAGAGAATATGAAGAAATGAGGGAGTGGTGGGTGCTTGGTAAACACGAGCATGATGGAAAAGAGGATGCATCCTTAATAATTTGGAATGTACATTATACAACTATGTTTGTACATTACTTAATGTTTTCTGTTTCACTTTTTTTTGTGCATGTGTAGTGTGTGTGCGTCCAAGCGATTGTTATAGATAGACATTATGTATATGGTCATATTCAGGGTGTTTCTAAATGATCAGGATTCAAGGCAAAACACGTGGTGTATTTAATTTAATTTAGTAGCTTTCAAGATGTTCCACTGGGTTCTCTTATAATTTCAATAGTATTGATGGATGGTAATTTAACGCTGAGGTATCCAGAGTGGAGGAGCAGCCAATATAATTTCGTGATGAACATACTGATATAGGGTTAAGTACAAATTGCATGAATAGAGGCCATGCTAGGGTAAATGTTGAGTCGGTTGAATCAACAACAAAGGCAACATGTTGATATCCTAGATGCACACGTATGTGACTCTCACATAGTTTAACATTATAAATTACTAATTTAATATTTAAGGTATATAATAGATAGTAGACATGGCCCGTTTCAAGCTCAGTTCCCATATGATACTTGTTCTGGTTCCAAAAAGGAAGCAGTTTGGCTTTGAAAAACAAGACTACGTAGTATTTCACTGAGAAAAGCTGACTGTTAAAGCTGATTTAGAGGATTAAACCTTGAGAAGAGGTGCCTAATTCACAACACATGCAAATGATGTGTTCCAATATTAACAACTTATTGAAAAGATCAATGTTCATAAGTAACAGGAGACAATAGATGGCATGATCCTCGTATGCATTGACATACACGTATATATATATATATGTGGAGCATCTAGAAATTTTGGAGTGGGGAAGCAAAGTGAGGCCGCTAGTACAGACATTAAGGGTGAAATCAGTGGATGAAGTTATAAAATGAGAAAATCTTCAAATGACGATGATAGCAACACTGACCCAATTAAGAGGCAAAGCTATGAGGTAGATATTGAGAGAGATCCATTGAGAAATTTCTGAAACAAAAAAGATGTCTCGCTAGTGGTATTGTGACGAGAGAGAGAGAGAGAGAGAGAAAGAGAGAGTGCATGGTATCTACTAGTGTGGAGGTAACGGTCACGGTGAGTGATTGGGAGCATCCACTCTAGAGAGAGGGAGTTTGAATACAATCTTAATAATTTGACAACTAAATGGATTTCCAAAATATCATAAAGTATTAAAGTAGATTTTCATCATCTCACAAAATATTAAACAGAAGATTTAACACCACGCCAGATGTCAGTGTCACGTTAGGCATGTATCATAGATGTATATTAGTAAAAATTCTTTATCAACTACGTTAGACGCTATGAGGGCACTAGCGTGAGTGGCAAAATACTAAACTGATAAGTTTTTGAAATATCAATCTGTTATACGGAAAAGGATTTCCCGTATATGCCACAAAGTACTAAATTTTTCCTTCAAAAAATGGATTTCGTTAGATATACAAACGTCAATGTTTACAAAATAAAGCGACCTACTCAACAATTACCACTCAAAAAACCCTAACCATGGTCTCCTTATATAGCTGGAAATCTCCACTACCTAGGTGACCTAGAGGATGCTCAATATACTGATATTCAAAAGTATCCTTCTTATGAATATGAGAAAGACCTTAGAAACATCACCACCTTGAAATATGCATTCTTGTAGAGGGCGCCAAGCCCTCAAGGACATTTGGCCCGTGTACATCTCCTAGGCTCAATCGGAGAGGAAATCGACAATCTCCCATTTAAGCCAGCAGTTGAAAGTAACTGTGCATGATATGCAACGGTCACCAAATTTAGACAAGATTGTCGGTATAAGTCAGATTTCTAGTTAATATATATATATATATATATATATATATATATATATATATATATATATATATATATATATATATATATATATATACATATATCCATGAGTATGTAGTCACTTAATATGTACAATGTCTTCAAGATTTCAATATTTTCATTTCTTCATTGAGGATTATGTAAAACAAAAATGAACTGTTTGTACCAATAATCTTCATACAGGGACAAATATATTGAATATACATCAAATGATCCACCAAGCAATCCCCCATGACATGTTGTGCTCTTCAGGGTGCCCGGGTTCCAATTTCTTTTTGGGTTCACTAGTTGGGAGTACGGCTGTGCCCTATGGCTTCTTCTTGTTGCTTGAAGACAAAAGGGATTGCTTAAATCTCGTGGAAGAAAATTAAAATTTGTCTATGATACTTCAATTTTTAACATGATAACAAACTATATACAACCACCACTACACATGACAAAACTGTGTTGACATACCTTGTTTCTTGCAATGGTTTTACACTTCGACATCATTCATTATCGAACTTATAATTCATTTTGAGCTTATTCAAACAAGTGACTGATTTTCCATAAATTAGATATATAGGGATTTCATGTATTGTTTATGATCTTTGGTCAGTTATCACTGCTTGTTTCGTCTAGTGTGGCGGTCACGAGAGAGCTTATAAATATTGAAAATTGATTGAAAAGGAAATTTTGTAAAATAACAAGGTGGCCACATTCGGCTTTCGAATTCATTTTCATGAAATCTAAAAAGATAGGACTCTCTTTCCAGATTTCGTGGATAGCATTTTTACCTTTAAACAAAAGATTACAATCGGTTTACTTTTACAAAAGAATCAAAGGATGTCCGAAGATGGAATTGGAAATTCCAGAAAAATATAAATGAGAAAAGGTTTAACAAGTTAAATATGTGAAAATAAAAAAGAGAAAACTCCCTTGTGAAAACCTGCTGAGAGGAAACCGGTTTCCATTGGAGATCTTCAAGCTTTCACAACTGTTTTGGATTTCTTCAAATTTAGTCTTTTATTGTAGTAAGTCCTGTTTTTAGTATTATGGGCTTATTCTTATGTCCACTTTTTCTGTGTTGCTATCTTTTAGGGAGACACTAACTTTTTTACAATTTGTAGTTCTTAGACTAAGAGCATCAGCTCAACGGCAGGGTATTCTAGAGCTGTTGCTGTTTGCGAGGAGTTTGACTCTCAGAAATGGTTCTGGGTCTTGTTTCACCGGGTTCCAGTTTGAATAGGTTTCAGAACCAATTCGGTTCTGGGTGAAACTGTTTGACCGGTTCCAACCAGGCTATGTCTGGTTTTTATAAATGAACTTTCCAAGTAACAAGAATAAACATATGCTTGTCCGCATCAAGTACCAAGGACGTGTTGTGTTTGCACTGACTTTGCTGCAATAACAAATAATCTATGTAAAAAACACAGTGAAAGCAACGCAGACGTGCGCAAGCAAACGTGAACACGTCCAGACTATTTATTTGGGATGTCTTTTAAGTACTTGTGCACTTGTCGAGCTCAATTCAAGGAGGTTAATTCTTTTAGAGGGAGATTGTTTTCTTATTGTCATAAGGAGTTATATTATGTATTTTAATGTATGTTATGAAGCAAGGAATCAGTGCATGTGTAGACCTGAACTTCGAACATTTAGAGGGTTGGTCAAGAAAAACAAAAGCAGAGGTACTCCGACTTATTTAGCACCGGCCAAAATGAGGAGCACATGTCCCTGTCCCTGCTGATCTTTTGCGTTGCATATTATATATAGTGGTAGCAATATCATGATTTTAGAACTGCTCTTTTCAGTTTTTGGTCATGTATTGTATGATGATGGATGAGTGTTTACACAAGGAAAGACCCTATACGGTTATTAGAAATAAATTGAGAATAATAACAATATATGATAACAACAACAACTAAGCCTTTTCTTATACTAGATGGGGTCAACTACATAAATTTTTTTATTCCACAAAGCCCTATCATGTGCTATATTGACAGTTAACTCAACATGAGTTAAATCATTCTTTATTATTTTTTTCAATACTTTTATGATCTTCCTCTTACTCATTTAATATTTTCACAATCTATTTTTCATAAATTATGACTGGAGTTTCCTTTGGTCATCTTTCTATATATTCAAACTATCTTAAATGATTTTCTCTCTGTTGGTATCACTCTCAATTTGTTTTTAATAACCTCATTATGTATATGATCTTTTCTTATATGACTACTCATTCATCTAAACAATTTTATTTTTGCTATGGACATCTTTTGTACATGTTGATGATTAACTATCTAATACTCATAACCATAAAACAGAATAGGTCTACTTGTTGCTCTATAATATTTACCTTTCAACTTTAATGATATCTTCTTATCACATAGAATATTTGATGCTACTTTTCATTTTAAATAAGTTGTATTAATTCTATTTGTAATAATACATGATAAAATAAGAAAATTTTGTTTAAGATAGTTTGAACATGTAGAAAGATACCAAAGTAAGTTTTGATAAGAAGGATGAAAGGCTTAGTTGTTGTTATTGTCTCGTATTGCTAAACCTAATTGTGACTCCTCAAGGCACTTTAGCGTGGTCATTCTAAAGTTAACTCCAATTGTGTTTATGCTTAAATGACATGGTAAGTGACTGCGGTTTGGTCATGCATTTGTGTCGAACAATAATACTTGAGAATTAATTAAAGCAACCCTATTAGAGGGAAAGCACGAGAAGCCACGGCTCTCCTTGCTAAGGGTCAGTTCGAAGAATCTCCTTAAAGTCAGTAGCTCAAAACCCCTGAAAGTGGACCTACGGTAGGGGTCTCCAAACCCATGCTTGTCTAGAAAAAGAAGAAATACTCAAAAGAATAGTTTAAGATGAACTCTGGCATTGTTGCAAAGGACATGTTCTTAATTCCATGCATTAAATGGCATTCAATTGTTGGAACGGACTCAATGTACTTCTGGTTGGTCCTTTTATAAGTTGACTTGATAAATAATTCAAATAACCGAAAACACTTGGAATATATTAAGTCGCTGGATAAGATAAATAATATATGAAAACAATATATTATTAGTTGAGGAGGCATAGTAATACTTTTTAGAGGTACGTTTATGTTGATTTTATGAGTGGATCGGACCACCATTTATGTGTGAAAACTTATTGTGGTTCAGTATGATAAAACATTAAATAAAGATATGGAATTACTAGTGAACTACAACCGAAGAACTGGACCCGGGTCATGCGGTGGTGTGCCTGTGACGTTTCCATGTCATGCCTAATAACAAGCTTCCATCATCCTTTCCACCCAAGTATCCTTTCGGGTATGTGAAAATTTATATATCCGTCTGGCAGGAAGAAAATGAAGTTTAGGCCTGAACGAAGTGAAATTGCACGTGGGTTGAAAAAAAAGCAAAGGAGATAGAGGATATAAGTTTTAAATGATGGTACTAAGGTAAGGAAAAAGCTCAAAACGAAGTTGGTATTATCATAAATAAAGATTTAAAAGATAGTGTAGTAGACATGCAACCATATGGTGACCGAATCATGATGTTAAAATTAGTGTTAACAGTAGAGGTTTTGAATATAGTTTGTACTTACGCATCCCAAGTAGGACTAGAAGATAGTATAAATATAACTTTTTGGGAAGAGTTAGATAAGGTGATTCAAAAGATTCCACAAAGGGAGATGATTTGTTTAGGAGGAGATTTAAATGGACATGTCGGTAAAGAGATATTAGGATATCAAGGTATTCATGGAAAGTTTGGTTTTGGTGATATAAATGAGGAAGGTAGGGAAATTTTAAATTTTGCTATGACATTTGATCTCTTTATAGTCAATACAATCTTTAAAAAATGAGATAAACATTAGATTACTTATAAGAGAGGCTAATCACAAACACAAATTGATTACTTTATTTGTAGAAGAAAAGATAAAGTGTGTTGTAAAGATTGCAAGGTAATTCCAAGAGAAAGCTTAACCACCTAACATCGACTTTTAGTTATGAATTTACAAATAAAAAAATGGACAAAGAAGAAAAGAGTGCATCAAGTTATTCAGACTAAATGGTGGAACCTCAAAAGCAAGAAAGAAGATATAAGTATTTTTAGCCATTTTATATAAAAAAAAACTCAACTCAAATGAGGGTGAAAGAGATATTTTTAGGATAGCTAGGGTTAGAGATTAAAAAACTAAAGATTTTAATTATGTTAGATGCATCAAAGATGATAATAAAAAAATTCTAGTAGCAAATGATGATATAAGAAATAGATGGGAAAACTATTTTTATAAGTTTTTTAATGAAAATAAAGATGTTAGTATTAGCTTAGGAGAGTTAGCTAAGTTAGAAAAGTATATAAAACCATAATTTCTACTGATGTATTCAAAAGAACGAAGTCAAAGAGGCTCTTAAACATATGAAGGGTGATAAATAAGTAGGACCAAACAATATTTTTATAAAAGTTTGGAAAATACTAGGAAAAATAGGAATCACTTAGCTTATAAGACTATTTAATGAAATATGGAGAAACCAAAAGATGCCCGAAGAATGGAGAGCGAGTACACTTATTATACTCATATATAAGAACAAGAGAGACATTCATAATTGTGTGAATTATCGAGGTATCAAGTTAATGAGCCATACTATGAAATTGTGGGAAAGAATTATCAAACGTAGGTTAAGACAAATATCAAGTAAAACAGAGAACCAATTTGGATTCATGTTAGACAAATCTACTTTTAAAGAGATTCACCATTTGAAAAGTCTTATGAAATATTTTAGAGCAAAAAATAAAGACTTTCACATGATATTTATTGATGTAGAAAAAGTTTACGATAGGGTACAGAGGGAGGTTATTTGGAGAACTTTAGAAAAATGAAGTATCCCATTGACATACATTAACCTTATAAGAGACTTATGAAGGAATGACAAACTTCTTTGAAGTTAATATTGGGTTACATCAAGGATCAACTTTAAGTCCACACTTATTTATAATGGTGATTGATGAGTTAACAAAACATATTTAAGATGAAGTACCTTGGTGTATGTTATTTGCAAATGACATTATGTTAGTGAAGGAGTCTAAGGAAAAAGTTAATAGAAAATTAGAACTATAGAGAGAAATATTAGAAAACAAAGGCATCTTACTTAGTAGAATAAGGGCAAAATATATGGAATGTAAATTTGAATATTTGGTTATTTCGAAGGACATAAAAATTAAAATTTGCACACATTGCATCCCCGAAAAGAAAAGTTTTAAATTCCTAGGGTCAAATTTTTAGAGTGATGGAAGAATTGATGGAGATGTTAGAATTAATGTTGGTTAGTTAAAATGGAGAGGAGCATCAAGTATTCTTTGTGATAAGAAGATACCATTAAAGTTAAAAGGTAAATATTATAGAGCAACAATTAGGCATGTCATGTTTTTGTACAAAATATGTTTCTTACAAAAATGAAGATGTTGAGATAGATGAGTGGTCATTCAAGAAAAGACCGTATACATAATGAGGTGATTAGAAACAAATTAGGAGTGACATCAATAGAGGATAAAAATGAGAGAATATCGTTTAAGATGGTCTGGACATATAGAAAGAATATCAAAAGAAGAACGTGTAAGAAGATATGAAAAACTAATTTTGGAAAGTATTAAAAGAGGTAAAGGACGACCACAAAAGTATTGAAAAGAAACAATAAAGAATGATCTAGCTTATTGGGAGTTAACTCCTAATATGGCACACAATAGGGATATGTGGGAACAAAGAATCCATGTAGCCGACCCCGTCTAGTATGGGAAAAGGCTTAGTTGTAGTTGTTATGTACAACTTAATAACTAAGAGTAAAGAAGAGACAAAGGGCACAAATAATGACGAATCCATGTCAAAGCTTGGGACCTTGGGGTCACATTTTGGGTACAGTTGTCTAAGAGGGGACCTCTATATAGACATACATCTAAATTGAAGTTTGATTTCACATTTGGCTCTGTTTCAGTACAATTAGTAGTTGGCCAATCTGGTTCGAAAAGGTTCTCGAGTTCGAGAAAACTTTCTCAGGTGGGCTAATAGCCCACACCTTTGGGCTATATATATATTTTAGTTTGTGCAAACCGTGGACTATGCATATAACCCCGTGGGTTCAACTAGGAGCTATACATTTCAAGTTTTAGAAAATTGTTTTAGATGGATGCCGAAACATTTTTTTAACCTGATTATGGCTGTTTAATAAAGCACTAGCCAACCCTCAGTGACTAAATGGCTACTTAGAAGTTATTCACACAAGCCACTTGACCCCAAATTTTCCATTTGATGACTGTTTTTACAAGTCAACAGTTGGAAGATTGGTTTTGTATTCTAAACTTGTGACAGGACCAATGGCCAAGGAAGACTCTTAGGCGGACAGTTTCTATGGAATGGAGGAGTCTCAAAAGGTAATGAAAGCGTGCAAAGGTTTCTTGTGGGCCGGATGGAGATTGGCCGTCGAGTATAAAGGCAGAAGGTAGCTTGACTGCAAGACCTACTCGCGGAGCGGGGACGAAAGTCGGCCTTAGTGCTGGATCTTCCCCAAGAATTTACATTTGGTGCCTTGATCTTTTCCACCTAGAAATGGTAGTACGTCCCAAGGGTTGGACTGTTCGCCCATTAAAGCAGTATGTGAAGTGGGGTTGTTCGTTCTATATCCGGTGTGGGCGTTAGAGCATTGAGAGGACCCCAACCTTTCCCTAGTACTAGCCGCTTGCCTCATCTCACTAAATGTTTATATCTGTTTAAGTATGCTTACTAATTAATTAATTTAATTTGATCATGAGATGGTGCATCAAGCCTTCTCATTTCATGCAAGTATAAAAGCTCTTTATTTGTCAGCGTAGATGCACTTGGCCTCCAGTTGAAATTTTAATATTCAGAAAGCCGATTCTTGTCATTCTCCAACTGTACAGTAGGGTTGGTTGATTCCACCTGCAGATCTTCAAAGTACGGCATACCATGCTTGGTTGCAGAAAAGGATCACTCAAAAGTTCATATGACAGTAACAACAATAACGATCAAACCAATCAGATGAGGAACTCAGCTTGTTGAAGGTGAAGATATTAATCATAAGCTAATGTTTGCCTCTTCAGTGCCTAAATGCGAACAAAATTTCCATTGCCTAGATATAATTGTTTTCTCACAGTTGCTTCTGCTTTAATTGCGACAAAATTGTCTGCATTAACTTCCTTATTTTGTTTGAATTTTTCCTTTGTCAGAGGGCCAATCTGCAACAAGCATGCGGTACTGGCCAACACGCACACGTTCTGGAACATTGAATCATTGGTCTCTTTAATGATTAGCGATGGAGTTGCAGGAGATCAATCATCACCTTCCTTGGCCCTGGTAATTGGCCTTTGAGAAGACAGAATGTCGTCAATCGCCTTCCTTACTTCGCCTATCTCTGTTGGCCTCCCACCATGGCTTGGCCAGAACTCATCCGTTGCAAGCACCTTTATGGATAACCAATAATAATGCAATCTTATCAGGACACGTTTAAATAAATCAAATTGACTAACTTTTAACTATATAAGCTCGTGTCTTCATCTTGTATTAGAATTCACACGTATCCTCACCTTAACTTGAAGCTGCAGAAATTTGACATAACTTATTGCTTTCTCTAGCATCGTAACCAAATCTACCTGTTCATCATACATTAAGTGCACACATCACGAATTGCATAAAGAAAAATCAAATATATGTGACCATTGAACTGTCAAATGGAGAATATAGAAAAAAACTAAACTGATTACCTTAGTTCCGTTTGGTACAAGGTCCTGCAGTATCTTAAGTCTTTCACTTATCCTTTCCCTTCGGTTCTACAATTAATTAAGACATTCCTATGTATTGGAATAGTCTATATAACTTAAAAGGAAAGTGTATTTTGAATATCTCTATATACCTTTGCTGCAATACTCTGCGGATCCTTCGATGGGGATGGCTTAGGTTTAGTTTTTCCAGGTGAAGTGATAACACACTGCTTCTTTCTGAATGAACATTCAGATAAGTCGCCACCCTGGAGCAATAACGCATCTGTTAGTTAGCATGTGCCACACATATTAGCTTTGTAAAATAAAGCATCGTATGTAGAAAGACAATTTATACCACATAGGGACTCTTGTTATAATTGTTTCGTGATTCATGGACCCCAAAACTGTCGATGCAGTATACCCCATCATCAACCTCCGAGAACAACTGAAGCTGCTCCACCCTGTGGGTGCCTTCCTCGACTTCATTGGATACCCAGCTATAACAACTGGACGTCGTCTCAATACAACCGGAATCTAGCAGGATCCGGGAGTTGCTGGCTATGGCAGCAGCAAGAGGATCGCTACTCCTCTTCAAAGCCATGGATTTGAAGTATGCACTCTCACATAATCCCCGATAATCGTTGAAATTGACATACTGGTTGAAAGAACTACCGGCTTTCAAGGTGCAGTTCTCATTTTCATCGTGAGAAAGACTGTTTTTAGTCGGCGAATCCACGCAGCCAATGACAATATGGTCATCGTTTGAAGTGAAGCACTTTTCATAGATAGACAGATTGTTGGCTGTCTTCTCTGAGAACTCTCCGGGTTCAGGCAATAGTTTCTGGTTCTCTACGCTTAGGTAGCCAAGCGGGTCATATTCGGCATAATCGAGCGACTGACTGGAGAAAGGAAAACTGTGAAGGTGGTCAATGTCATAGTGAGACAATTCTCGTGAAAGATTTGACATGATGGACTAACCAAAAACAAGGGCTCTAAAGACGGAAGTAAAAAATCTCATGCAACTACTCCAGTATGAATGAACTATTATTCCACAATCTCAAGGCCCACAAACAACCTCTTTGAAGAACGAGTACGCGGAGAGTTGGTCTGCGGTTTTAGAATGTAAAAATAGCAAAACTGAACTCAAAGAGGAAGGGGGGAGCTCTAGAGGGATGTTCACTCTTAAGTCGGCGGAGGAGGAGGAGAGGGGCTGGGAGTAGAGGTATAAATCCATTGGTACACGTTACATTCACGAGGATTGTTTATTTATTATATAATTAATTTGCTATTTATTTAAAGTGTTAGCTGTCATAGAGCTCGTGCAAAACCTAATGCTAAATTGTAGCTCAGCAGATAGTGCGCCGGATCAGCCGGTTACCGCGTCTGAGATTCAACACGGCTTAGCCGATTGTCTGATAAATCATTCTTCTGTTAAGACCTGGAAAACAGTTACACAAATTCTGTGTGTTTCTATAGGTGCAATTCTGCAGATTTCAGTTGTGATGATAGCTTTCTTATGTTGAAGATGCTGTGCATAATGGATGATGTACTATCTAAATTCCATTGGAGTGGCTGTAAATCTATGTTGTATGGAGACAGCACGGTATCGATACCCGGTATGGGTATGGTATAGAATACGTGAATTTAAGAAAATTTAAAGTATGAATAGTCAATATTAAAATATATAAAATTTCAATATATATTATATATCATTAAATTTATATAAAATTAAATATGGTAATTCATCTATAAAAATTAAAAGACCAATTTAAGTAATTACATCATAGCAAAACAAAAATAATAAACAGCATGTACCATCGTGTATCTGTATTAACCCTTGTGCCAAGTACCGGTACACATACTGATATCCAGTGAAATACCCGGTACGGGTACGCCACAGTAACGCTTCACAGCTGTAAATCAATGATTATCGTGTATCTGCATTGTGAGAGAGAGTGTGGATCTTCACACCTTGGAAATCGTGCTTCATGTCTACAATCAAGTGTGGTGCGTCACATCCTCCTCGAATAGCCTATCTGTATTTCTTACAGCTCACTGGGGCCAGTTGCGTGAGTATAGCATGGGACAACAGTAAAGAGGGGTGAATTATGTTTTTCATAAGCTTATGTGAATACCAATTGAGCTTGCGTCAACTGAAAATCGATCCTAGTAGGTGAAGACCTATAAATCCGATGCTGGCAAATCTGCAGTTCTAGTATTTTCCAATTTTCTACTATTGATGCAAGCCGATTGGCAAAAGATAATGTAGGTCTAAGCTATATAAAGTTTGGTGAGCATTTAGTATTATATTTATACATAAAATGCTTCACGTATAATGTTCTACTGTGAATTACAACACATAACAGTTTCCACTTTCCACCTCCATCTTCTTCGTGTCCCTTAATTTGTTTCTAATCTAGATTTTAACAACTGGATTCCTGGTTAATTATTTTCTAAGAATATGATGTTTTTGTTACAAGAGGATGCGGAAGCCTAACACACAACCACACATTCAGCCTCTAGGAGTCGAACTCCCACCAGCAGCAACGGCGCTAGAGGCCCTGCCATTGAGGTAAATGGGATTTCATAGAATATGATAGTTTGCTGAGATGCCATTTTCACAAAAATATTTGCAATAGTAAGAACATCTGAAACAGGGTTGCCTTGGTCAGAAGAAAAATCCTCAAATATAATGGCCCAAAGCATCAGAAAAACAGACGTTTTGCGTAGAATTTGGACCACTGAGACTAGTTGAATGCCTATCAATCTCAAACTGTAATGATATTTTGAAACGTGAGGCCACATACCGAAGTTGGCCTCTAGAAATGTAGCCCTCATGTAGTCAATGCTTACCTAGGGTAGGTACCGCAGTTAAATTAGTGTAATTCCTTTTCCAAGTGCGCTTCTCTTTCCAAAGTCATCCCACAAGTCCGAGCTCACGTTTCGTCTGTTTTGTTATTTATGAGCAGTGCAGTCCCCTATTTTATGTCGGGGCAGCGCTGCGTCGATCACTGAGAAGAAAGGTCCTTCATACAAATGAAAATAGTAGGAGGCGGTCATAATTAAGCTGCGTTGTTTAATTAATTGGAGCGGTAGAAATGATTAAGCACGCCCATCAAACTTTAAGTTTCGAAGGAGAAGTTTCTCAGTACCTTTCATATACTCTTCATCCTTGTGAAAAATATATGAAATTTTAAAAGTGGCATGATTTTCAAATTGTCCCATTTTGTAGGGATCTTAAAGCTTTTGAACGTTTCGTGGTTTCGTAGATACTTTGAAGTTATGGCTGATATATCTAACTGTGATAATAAGCAGTTTCTTCATGCCTTCTGAGAAAATGCATTTTCTTCATGCCTTCTGAGAAAATGCAGTTTCTTCATAATGCTATTAATGACAAAGAATGGTTGAGATGAATGCAATGAATGTATAAGGCCTCTTAAAGTGGGTCAATTCTCTTATTGTATATAGCCCATGAAGCATCTCGTATGAGAAATCCTTTATTAAGGTTTTCATTTCAAAAAAGGAACTTTATAAACTATTTGCAATTTCAAGTTGATTCAGGGTGATACAAAATGAGAAACGAAATAGTCTAACAATTGAGATTGAACACATCTTTGGAAGACTTTAAGTGTTATAGGCCTTCAAAGTAGTGATCTGAAGCGACATTTGCATATGACGTTGAACTGTGCATAAAAATAATATCTCTAGGCATCTATTAGGAAACACGAGAGAGAGTAGGATAGAAGAATCCCCAATTGGAAGAGTGGTGCTGGGCAGATGAACAATTTTCAATGTCACGGTAAACGGCTTCCAGCATTGAAAATGTGGAGGTGCTAAACTGACCAAATAAAAGAATGCCAAGTTAAACACATGGAGCAAACGTTCAAAGTTGCCCTCATTTAATAATGAGTTAGAGAAGTGTAACACTGCATGTTCTATCATATACTAAGGCATCTGCCACTGTTCCTCCTACACTCAACCCTCACTTTAATTGAAACATTAGTGCGCGACTCAATTTTCTAGATCCTGTGGGTCCCTTGTGTTTCTCGCCATTACTCAAGAGAGAAATAAATGTAAGATAGTCATAAAGCTTGGAAAGTGGCACCACTTTCGAACGCTAGCTTCAAGTTAAGGGAAAGCTTATAAATTCCAAAGCTTTATGAAAATTTTCTTCCTTTTAAGTTTTCCTAATGTTTTCTCATGTCTTTTGTACTGTTGTATATTTATTTATTTCACTCCCCATGTCAATGCACCCTCGATGGAAATAAATGAAGATAGATGCAAATTGGTTTGTTTCTATTGTTTAAGGTCACGAACTAATGCAGTAGGCTTTTTCATGCTTAATTTGCTTTTGTTTCTTGAGAAGCTATGTTATGCATCTGTTTCCATGCCTTAGAATAATATTTAATCTCTTTTCAATTTCACATTTTCCTTTTTGTGTGTTTTTTTTTGGTTACAAGAGAAGCCGAATCCAAACATACCCACCCGCACATGCACCCTCTAGGAGCCGAACTCCCCACTAGCAGCAACGGCGCTAGAGCGCTCTGCTGTTGAGCAAATGCTCTGGGTGCTCCTTCTTTGTGTTATTTTCCTGCGTTCTAGTGACTTTTACACTGCCTTGATTCCAAGTTATGCATCCTGGGTTTGAGCAGTCTCCATCATTTGTTGCCACTAAGCTATTTCCTCCTTTCATGCTAAACAATAAAATCTATGTGACATGTAGTTGAAAATTAATAGCCCATTTCCTCTTGGTCAGTTCACTACATTTACTGAAAACAACAAGCCACAATGACTAAGTTTTGTATGCTAGCTCGCATCAAACACAAGTTAAAGAAAAGTTGAACAGTTCGAATAGATTCCATGACACATGATACTATAACTGAAAGGGGAGGCAGTGTGATAGAACCAGGAACCGAAATAAATAGGATGTCACAGTCCCCATTAGCAGCTTGGAAAATTGATTTGCTTTAGGATTCCCCCCACATAGTGTCAGCAATGTACACTCTCCTTAGTTGACAAAATGATATAAAACAATTGTACGTGAGAGTTCACAGTCGTAGGATAAGTTTGCAAACTGAATTGTATGACTTCATAAAAGAATGCTTAGCCTGCTTAACGAGATTGAGCATGCAGACATCCCTTAAACAGAAGCGAAGCCAGAAATGTTTTACAATGTAGACCTACCATTGGTGTGCCCCTTGAACAAGGTGTGTTCATAAAACCGTCCCGAATCGACCAATTGAATTGATTCAATCCAATGGTTTGGTTTTGTATGTGATGCCAGCACGATATCTCACACTCTCACAGCATCAGATCTCCTATATTTTATTTAACATATGAACAAAGGGAACAATTTAACAAATAATTTGATACAACACTAAATACTCGCAACCTCCTCTCCAAACATATCCATCTATCTTTCTACAAACATATCTAAACATTGATATATACACATATATGTATGCATGCATAGGTTTACACAAACATACACACAAGTCCGCGAGCACCACACACATACACATACACACACGTAATAATTTCAATATTACATGTTCAGGCAATAACGATTGCCACCTTTTGGTAATGTACACGGAATTGTTGTCGCAATGAATTACACCTTAAAATAATCGTTACATCGTGTGACTGATTTCTAGAATGTTAGAGGAGTTTGCCAAATCGTGTAGAGTATGAAGTGTTTAACAGTAATATCAAGGTTTATGGGAATCAAAGCTCCCCAAACTGGCTAAAGACACTAGTCGATTCTTTTGCAGCCAGTCGAGATCTTGTAGACGCTGAAGTAACATCTTGCTACTCCCATTTTTGTTGTCCTTAGAAACTTCTCTCCCTCTGTATATATATACAGTATTCACTAGGTAATGTTATGACGTCCTTTGAGGAGCAGGAACCGGTCAATGTATATATGTAAAGTAGGAGGAAGTCGTAGGTGCCAAAAGTACTGGGGTACATTCTACATAGTTTGTTTATTTAGAAGAAACATGCTAAAAATATGAAAACTGATTTACTAATAACCTACTTAATCTAAAAGTCAATCCTGTAATGTATGTTTTCACCATAAACTAAGTACTACTTGAGTGTTGTTCTTTGGGATGAAGCAAATTTAATGGTAGTTTCTTTTATATTCATACATGATTTTCTTCTTTGAAGCCATCAATTTAGTTTTTGTATATTTCATGCTTGATTTATATAATCTGTTTCGCCATGTTTTGATGCATAATCTTAGGAGGGAACATGGAGAGAGATTGTATAGCTAATATAAGTTGGATCAGCGTAGGCCTAGAACATGAAATGATCATATGCAAGATATTGATTATCAAGCAACATGCTTGCATTTGTTGAGCATGCAGTTGTGTTGGATCAAGGCACAAATAATGGAAAACTCTGCTGCCCAAGTTAGAATTATGACAATAGACAACTTCTTAACAAAGATGTAGTGAAAGTGTATCTTATGAGGTAATGATTTATGACCCAGTATATGATAATGACGCATTCCTGGTACCACAACGAGTAGTTGTGTCTAGAAATGGTATGAGAAACATGGTACAAAATACTATGACAAGAATGTAAAAAATTATCATTATTGTCTTATGTGGTGCACCTATTTCGCATAAATTGTTGAAAAGTACATCAATGAATTCTTAATGTTTGGGGACGTTACCAAAAAGAAAGTTTGATACCTTGATATTGGAACGATGAGAGAGTAGTTAGTAGATTTATTATGTGGTATTGTAGAAGTAAAAAAGATATTTCAAGCAAAATAAGGTAAAATAAAGCAAAATGAGGTATATTCTTCTTTTTGCTCCTGAATCACATAAGGTACGGCATAACTTGCTAGTAATGGGCTCAATTTATACCACATTTCATCTAGTAACTATAATTGTTGTTCAGTTTTGCCTACTTTTGCAGCCATGCATCATGTCGTTGTCTTCCTTCAAGATCCTAGTTTAGAGTAAGTTCGAACAAAAACTGCTCATGAAAATCATCCGTCTGCACCCTAAAGTGATTCTTTAGAAATTGAACTGAAAGAACGAAGATGCTACTTAATGTGATGAATGCTTTCCAGAGGTAAATGGGTTAGATTTGGGTCCATTTCTCCATTGAGTCTCAATCAGATCTTATCTAACTTGATTCAGATAACACAGGATTGATACGTGCACGAGCCTTTTCAGGGGTTCTTCACTCTCCGACTCATTCCAACAACCTATAGCTCGATCTACAACCTTTTTCAACAAAAGAAAATCTATCAAAAATGAAAAAAGAATTTTCGAAAAAAAGAAAAATAAAGAAAAAGATGATAAAAATGATAGATTTAGAGAGGGATTCGTCAATTTATCGATTTATGATATTGATTGAGTTTTAGTTTTTCAGTTTTTTAGTTGTTTTGATTAATTTTTAATTGATATCTTAACCGGATTGAAAATCACCCCAACCACGTCTCTTCCGTCGATGCCCTATCTCTCCATCTCTCTCTTCTCTCGTTCAGTATTTTGTTTTGGATCATTATTTTCTTTTAGTTTTTTTAGCAAACATGATTCTTGGTGTTTGAAGTTGCTATTAATGGTCACTAGTTTGATTATTCATATTTTGTTATGTTGATGATGATATCTCCAAAGGCTTGTTTCTCAAAATATTTGCAGTTCCAGCCCTTCGATTTTCTGGCTGAGAGCCTTTGAGCATAAAAGGTCCTGCTTCAGATCTCCCTTTTCATTTCAGTGAAGAATTTATCATGTAGTTATCTCTTTCCACATTGTTGGGGTGTGTTTGCTTAAGAGTTGGTAGCCACGCTTGCTCATCTGTGGCTGCTAGATTACTTAGCAAACAGCAATATGCAACAAACGTACTTTTTTCACTCTTCTTTCCAATGTAGAGTCTGTTGGTGGGCAAGGTTGTCTTCCTTTCTTTTGAGTTAAACTACCTAGATTCCACCAGATGGGTCGATCAATTCTTAACCACGATCGAGGTTTTAGCACCCTGATCACAATAACTGAATCATCTCTATTAGGTCAGGTGCATTTTGTCTAAAACTCATTCAGCCGAATGTCTTTCAGTTCTTGTGATTTTTATTTTGGAGAGATTGGCTGAGAGAGGAGATATTGCGTGAGAGAGAAGAGAAATGTTGAGATGAAATGAGAGGAAAGAGTATTTATATGTAGGATAATTTTAGTATTTAATGAAAAAGGTGTATGGATAGTAAAAAGGGTGTGCAAATATTAATACCCTTAAGATAATTATTAATTTGACGCAAACATAAACCCTCGATAAACAGTGATTCTATATAAGAAATTCGGAGAATCTAATTGAATTCATACAAACCCGTCACAAAACTTTATGTATCCACTAATCAGGTTAATTTAACATCCAAATGTGGTAAGACATTTGAAGAATTCATGTTCAGTCAGCCTGACATGAAAATCAAGAACAAAATCCCAACCCAGATTTCTTTGGTTACCCTTAAATGTCAACTGTTGTCATGCTACCTTGCATTGATGGCAGTGTTGCTTCGACACCATTGATAAATATACACATGAAACTTGAAATATTGACCCATTTAAACTGATGATGCACATCGATTGGTCCATTCAGATATTTGCTACTAGAATCAGTCTTTAGTGTTAAAAATCATTCAAGTCATGATATTCAAAATGAATCTGAAATGTATGTATTCAAATACACATCGGATGCATTTTGGACGTTTCAATTGTACTTTTTTTAGAAATTGATCATTTATACTATTTAATTTAGCATCTCTTTTAAATAATAAAAGTAGTGCTCTACATACGGAGGGTGTATATAAGTAGGGCATTGGTTATCCTTAATTTAGCTAGTGAAGTGTCCTTTCATTGCTAGATGTGGAGTCATGTACTTGACTTCTATATATATATATATATATGTGTGTATATATATAAAGAGAGAGGGTGTCTTCTCTACATAATGTTTTTTTTTACGTATAATCTTAGACAAACATCTTCATTATTTGATCTTTGAGATCAAAGGTGGAGATTTGAATTACTTTGTATCATATAAAACTATACTTTTAATTGAAATCTTCATCGTTATCTTAAAAATGAAATGGTGGAGATGTTTGTAAAAGATTATGTACCAGCAGCTAAGACTCCCTCATATATATATATATATATATATATATATATATATATGTGTGTGTGTGTGTGTGTGTGTGTGTTATTCATTTGTCAAGCCAACACCTAGAACAAGAGAGAAATGAAGAGCAAAACCTTGCTTTGGAACCGATTGCGGGTAATTGAAGACATAAAATGCAATACAAGAAACATATATGATGCGAAATCAAAATAAAGACGTACCTAAGTGGATGTCTTCAAATCATATACCTCTCCCAAGGACGTAAGTCTTGCTTTTCCATCACAGATGAATGTGGCTGATGAAATGAGCCCCTAGAAACCTATATATTTACTAATTTTCTCATAGAACATAATTGACGAGTGTGAGCTCTAAATCTCCAAAATATTTCCCAGTTTCATCTATAAAGCATAAAAAGAATCTCCTAATTAGGTTAGATAAGAAAGTACAATAAGGTCAGATTTATTTCAACATGTTGGGTTTTGGTTCTCCTGGAACTATGAACCAGAACCTCATAGGAGCTCCGCTGTTTCCAGTCACGGTTCGTAAACCTCTGTTGCGGTTTTGGTTCAAATAAAAAAATGGCGAAAATCGTAAAAGATGAAATAATTAAATAAACTAAAAAATAAAAGTGCTCTCAAGCATTTCATTTTGAGTTATTGGAACTTAAAAATGATCTTAAGCATTTTAATTAAAAAAAAGAAAAGGGAAAAGAAGAAGAGAGTGACTTTACCCTCTCTTAAAAGGAGGATTGTACATCCACATCGTCTGCAGACTGCAACGTACAAGGCTCTAAAACGTAGATACAATGCTTGGCCATGACCGATGACGTATGGCACATGTATATATATCATTACAGCAGAGACCTCCATCAGCTCCAACTTTTTGACAAAGGAAAAGCAGTACGAACCTCACTCCTCCAACCATAATATGCCTGGATATATACTCCTTTTTTGCTAGCTGTGTTCCTACCGTTTTTCCTGTTATAATTATGTTAAAAGTAGATGTTGAGATAGAGGGCTACCTTAATTATGATATATATATATATATATATAAAGTGATTAGATCTTGCTCACTACTAACTTATATATATATATATATATATATATATATAAAAAACTCATTTCATATAATTGTTTTTTTTTAACACGAGTATAATAACAATGTCTTTCATCTCTTTCAACACTTTTAAAATTACACTTAGGCCACCGAAAAAGAGTAAGTAAACATGTTAGAAGTGAGCAAGATCTGGTTTTCATATATATATATATATATATATATATATATATATATATATATATATATATATATATATATATATATATATATATATCTTGTATAGTATTCTAGAACTAGAAAGGGCATGTGAAAAGAGGATACAAATGATGTCGACGCCCATGCGTTGTATATGACAAAGTGTATAAGAAAGAATACGTGTGTATGCAAACATATATGTCTTTTTCTACGAAAAATATGTTCATTCATAATCTAAATATTACTCAAGTATGTTGGTGCGAGTTGATCGATTATCTAGACATCATGTTATACATAATATATATATATATATATAATTTCAATGTTAGACTTGGCTGCTCCGTATGATGATGCGATCATATGCTTAGCTTTTTAGAGTTTCATTCTGGCCAGCTGTTATCGCGCACTGGGATCATGTGCTTTCATCAATTATTTATCCAGTGGGCACATTTTCAAGTAGATCCTACCCAGAAGAAAGAGAAAAGTGAGAAAGGAAAAAGAGTTCTCGAGACTTTTCAGATTTTGGAATGGCCACTAGCTAACGTATCGCCTGCATTACAATGCTCCAAATAAACAACAAGAACTGAACCAAACCATACTGGATCATATGAGTGCCAGAGGGAATGGAACTCGTAACCTTTAATATCTTGTGTTGACACTCTAACCGGTACAACAAAGCACTATTTTGAGATGAGGCAATGCTCCACTGTTCACTGTATAGATCTCTTTGCCATCTTTCATTTGGTGATGTGTGTTACGTAAACGAATATAGTTGGAGCGAAGTGGTTGTCTTTAATGTCACGACTTTGGAGAAGGTCCCCTTCGAACTTATGTAGGCCTCTTGCTCAAGAGCAACGCCCAAGTATTGATTTCGTTTTATATTTAAGAAAGAGCCTAACAGTGGAATATAGACTGCTGTTGGGTAAGCTAATTGAAAGCACAGGTCTTATGCTGAAATTATTTTAAATGTTATTGTTAGAATATACGTAGAGAGAGAGGTAGTTTTATATATAATTATGCATGGTATATAATTTTGTATAATCCCTAATTTAACATGGCTTTACAACTTCAACCACTTGCCGTCCCCTTCCACTATTATTTCACCCTCCAAAACGATGTTGTACCTGAAAAATCACTACCAAAATTACAACCATACATTAATCCAAGATCCAAGATGGTTAGTTGAATTTTACTAGCAACTAAGTGTACTAGCATATACCTTGTTCTCTCTCTTTATATATATATATATATATATTATCATTCCTACTCTATCCTGCTAAGTACTTAACGAAGGACGCCTAGAAATAGTGACGTTGCTGATTGAGTCATATGAATTTCACGAAAGCCCTGGGGAAAGCAAGCGGCACCGTGCAAGCTGACGTTCGATGTTTTGCAAAGTTTCTTTTTTTGCTCAAAGTGGAACTCATCGTTGGAATTTGTGATCCAACTACACGCATGAGTTTTCCATCGTTTATTAGACCTCAGATGCCTCATGGAATCGTTGTTGCCCTCAATGAGGAAATAGCTTGCTACAGGTAAAAGCATACTTCCCCTTCCCAACTTTGAACATGTTGTGCATATATATATATATATATATATATAGAGAGAGAGAGAGAGAGAGAGTGAATGAATGCTATATATGTTCAAACAAATCTCAATTATACATGATATGAATGGTTGAAATTTAAATCTAAAAAGTAAAAGTGCATATATACTTTTGTAGGTATACTTTATTCACATTTGCACTTTTACTTTTTAAATTTTAAACTTTAATCATCTATAATCAAAGATAAATGCTTGAAATTTGTTTAGATTTGCTAACACATAAGTATAGTAGCATATATAGTTTTATATATATAAGAAAACTAGATTTGCTTACCTATGACATGTCCACCGTTTGCCTTTGGGTGAGATGAGTGTAACTTAAAACTTTTTAAGAGGTTTGAAAGAAGTGTGAATGATATTGTTATTACATTCATGCCACCCAAAAAAAATACGTGTATATGAGTAGCCTGGTGTGAGTGGTGCATACGATCCAATCACTCTATATATAAAATGCATGTTTTCACATACAATTTTATTTGATTCTATATCTAGAAGGTGTATTTAACCTATTATAACTATTCCTTTTTTTTCAAATCATGAGTTTCTTTTCTGTTCAAACCAAGCTAATTAAAAGTTGTCATTGAAATATTTAAGTTTTGTTTTGAACTTAATTCAATTTAATGTATGTTTCCTATTTTATAAGATACATTAAAATCATAAAGCAATTTTAAATTTTCTTTTAAAGTTACTTCGATTTATATTTGTACTTTAATGATCTGTTTATACTTTTTATAGGCAGTTGTCTTCGGGTGAATATACTAATAACCTATATTTTATATCATTTGTCACCTTTTGGTCCACTTCATAGAAACCTTAAACAAAGGGCTTTCGGGTTAAGTTAAAATTGGTAGAAATTGTATGGAATAAAATTAATACTAACGGTCAATGATTCAATAAGATGAGAGCATCAATAGGGACTAATGTAAGGTAAGTAGAATGAAGTTGTGCATCAAGCATTTTGTTTGGCAAGAAGATAGACTAAAATTTAAATGTGATTATTATATAACAACGGTATCATTCTAGATGCTTAATAGCATCATATACTAGGCAATTAATCATTGACATGTGTAAAATATATGAGTGTAGAAAGGAAAATATTGAAGTGAATTTGCTGCCGTGCAAAGAAATCCAAGTTTTGTTTGTTGTAGCACTAATTTTAAATAGAAGAGATGTCGAGTCATTTGAACATTTGGAGATGTGAGGAGATGGCGCCCTATTGAGAATGAGCAGAGGATGAACCTTTCAAGCATGAAGGCCTCTCTCAAAAGTGCTAAAAAACAATAAAACACAATATTCCTTTTTTTATGAAATGCCAACATGATGCAAGATCGAGGACATCGCCTTTTAATTACATATGTATATGACACACTACAATGTTTCTAACAGGCTTTAGCCTTAGGCTTTTTTATGTATTTGACTCCAATAACTATATATATATATATATATATATATATATATATATATATATATATATATATATATATATTGTTTTCGAAGTATTTGAGTTCCTACACAGGAATAGTGTTGAATCATCATGTCTATATTGGTATACGAGACTTGGGTTTCTCTTTCTTTATTTTGTTGGAGTAATAATGCAGACTTTTGTATATCTTAGTTATTTATTTGTTTGTGTCAAAGTATGACAAGCAGCAGAATTATGTGACACAGTATACTGTTGAACGCAGGCTTTCACATGAGACTAGGCTTCCTAGCTTACCTAGTTCCGAAAGATAAAATAAGTACCCGAGACCTGACAAACTTCCACATGAACGTTCAGGACGCCCATGATCCAATCCATGAAAAATATCATCGTTTTAATAATTATGATTAGAACCGTGATACTTATATACATATATATATATATGTATATATATATATATATATGTATATATATATATATATGTATATATATATATATATACATATACATATATGTATATATATATATATATATGGTTATTTGTTTATATATGACCGTTCATTTTGTTAATATATATAAATATATAAACAAAACCAACAAAACTTAAGCCTTTTCTCATACTAGACGGTGTCGGCTACATGAATTTTTTGTTTCCACAAAGCCCTATCATGTGTCATGTTAGCAATTAACTCACAATAAGCTAGATCATTCTTTATTGTTTCTTTCCAACACATTTGTGGTCGTCCTCTACCTCTTTTAATACTTTCAAAATCTAGTTTTTCATACTTTCTTACAGGTTTTTCTTTAGATCTTCTTTCTATATGTCCAAACCACCTTAAACGATATTCTTTTATTTTATCCTCTATTGGTGTCACTCCTAATTTGTTTCTAATAACCTCATTATGTATACAGTTTTTTCTTGTATAACTACTCATCAATCTCAACATCTTCATTTTTGTTACAGACATCTTTTGTACATGATGATTAATTGTCCAACACTCAGAACCATAAAACATGGCAGGTCTAATTGCTGCTCTATAATATTTACCTTTTATCTTTAATGGTATCTTCGTATCACAAAGAATACTTGATGCTCCTCTCTATTTTTACCAACCTGCATTAATTTTATGCTTAACATCTCTATCAATTCTTCCATCACTTTGAAAAATTGACCCTAAGTATTTAAAACTTTTCTTTTGGGGGACGCAATGTGTGCCAATTTTAATTTCTATGTCCTCTAAAGTAACCAAATGATCAAACTTGCATTCCATATCTTTTGTCTTTGTTCTATTAAGTCGGAAGTCTTTACTTTCTAATGTTTCTCTCCATAGTTTCTACTTTCTATTAACTTTTTCCTTAGACTCCTCCACTAACATAGTGTCATATGCAAGTAACATACACCAATGTACTTCATCTTGAATATGTTTTGTAAACTCATCAATCACCATTATAAATAAGTATGGACTGAAAGTTGATCATTGATGTAACCCGATATTAACTTTAAAGAAGTCTATCATTCTTTCATTAGTCCTCACACATGTTTTTGCACCATCAAACATGTCTCTTATAAGGTTCATGTGAAGGTCTTTTTTTTTGCTCTAAAATGTTTCATAAAACGTCTCAAAAGGTGAATCGCTTCAACAGTAGATTTACCTAGCATGAATCCAAATTGGTTCCCTTTTGTACTCGATACTTGTCTTAACCTACGTTCGATAATTCTTTTCCACAATTTTATAGTATGGCTCATTAACTTGATACCTCGATAATTCAGACACTTTTAAATGTCTCTCTTGTTCTTATATACGGGTATAAGTGTACTCGCTCTCTATTCCTCGGGCATCTTTTGGTTTCTCCATATTTCATTAAATAGTCTTGTAAGCCAAATGATTCCTATTCCTCATAGTATTTTCCAAACTTTTATAGGAATATTGTCTGGTCCTACCGATTTACCATCCTTCATATGTTTAAGAGTCTCTTTGACTTCATTCTTTTGAATACGTTGGTAGAAATTGTAGTTTATATATTTTTCTAATTTGGCTAACTCTCTTAAGCTAATACTAACATCTTTATTTTCATTAAAAAGCTTATAAAAATAGTTTTTCCATCTATCTTTTATATAATCATTTGCCAATAGATTTTTTCATCCTCGTCTTTGATACATCTAACAGAATTAAGATCTTTAGTTTTCTTATCTCTAGCTCTACCTATTCTAAAAATATCTCTTTTATCCTTTTTTGAGTTGAGTTTTTTTATATAAATCCTCTCAAATTTTAACTTTTACTTTACTTACAGCCTTTTTTGCTTCCTTCTTTTCTTTCTTATAAAGCTCTAAAGTCTCACTAGTTTTCTTGGCTTAATGTAATTTGTAACATGCCCTCTTTGCCTTGATTTTATTTTGCACTACTTGACTCTACAAAAAAGCTTCTTTTTGTGCCAATACACCTCCCTTAGATTTACCTAACATATCTTTCACTACTTTCTTAATATGTATAGTTATATTGTTCCACATATCACAAGGTGTACTAACATAATTTCAAGCATCTCCTTTAAGGACTTTCTATTTAAATATATATTCTTTCTCGCTTTTGAGGTTCCACCATTTTAGTCTGAATAGTTGCACTCTTTTCTTCTTTCTCTATTTTTTTATTTATAAATCCATAACAAAAAGTCAATGTTGGGCAATTAAGCTTTCTCTTGGAATTACCTTGCAATCTTTACAATACGCTCTATCTTTTTTTCTACAAATAAAGTAATCAATTTGTGTAATAAGCCACTACAACAACAACAACAACTAAGCCTTTCGCATACTAGATGGGGTCGGCTACATGAATTCTTTTTTTCCATGTAGCCATATCATGCGCTATGTTAGCAATTAACTCACAATAAGCTAGATCATTCTTTATTGTTTGTTTCCAACACTTTTGTGGTCGTCCTCTACTTCTTTTAATACTTTCCAAATTTAGTTTTTCATGCCTTATTACAAGTTATTCTTTTGATCTTCTTTCAATATGTCCAAACCATCTTAAACTATATGCTATCACTCCTAATTTGTTTCTAATAGCCTCATTATGTATACGGTCTTTCCATGTATGACCACTCATCCATCTCAACATCTTTTCATTTTTGTCACAAATTCTTTAGTACATGATGATTAAGTGTCCAACACTGAGAACCATAAAATATGGCAGGTGTAATTGCTACTCTATAATATTTACCTTTTATCTTTAATGGTATCTTCTTATCATAAAGAATACTTGATGCTCCTCTCCATTTTAATCAACGAGCATTAATTCTATGCGTACCATCTCTATCAATTCTTCCATCACTCTTAAAAATTGACCTTAAGTATTTAAAACTTTTCTTTTGGGGGAGACAATGTGTGCCAATTTTAATTTCTATGTTCTCTGAAGTAACCAAATGATCAAACTTGCATTCCATATCTTTTGTCTTTGTTCTACTAAGTCGGAAGCCTTTACTTTCTAATGTTTCTCTCCATAGTTTCAATTTTCTATTAACTTTTTCCTTAGACGCCTCCACTAACATAGTGTCATCTGCAAGTAACATACATTAATGTACTTCATCTTGAATATGTTTTGTTAACTCATCAATCACCATTATAAATAAGTATGAACTTAAAGTTGATCATTGATATAACCCAATATTAACTTTAAAGAAGTCTGTCATTCATTCATGAGTCTTCACACACATTTTTTTGTACCATGAGACATGTCTCTTATAGGGTTTATTTATGTCAATGGGATACCTCTTTTTTCAAAGGTTCTCAAAAGATCCTCACTCGATACCATATCGTAAGCTTTTTTTAGATCAATAAATATCATTTAAGGGTCTTTATTTTTTGCTCTAAAATGTTTCATAAGACGTCTCAAAAGGTGAATCGCTTCAACAGTAGATTTACCTAGCATGAATCCAAATTGGTTCTCTTTTGTACTCGATACTTGTCTTAACCTACATTTGATAATTCTTTTCCACAATTTCATAGTATGACTCATTAACTTGATACCTCGATAATTCGGACACTTCTAAGTGTCTCCCTTGTTCTTATATACGGGTATAAATGTACTCGCTCTCTATTCCTCGGGCATCTTTTGGTTTCTCCATATTTCATTAAATAGTCTTGTAAGCCAAATGATTCCTATTCCTCATAGTATTTTCCAAACTTTTATAGGAATATTGTCTGGTCCTACTGATTTACCGCCCTTCATATGTGTAAGAGTCTCTTTGACTTTATTCTTTTGAATACGTCGGTAGAAATTGTAGTTTATATACTTTTCTAATTTGGCTAACTCTCTTAAGCTAATACTAACATCTTTATTTTCATTAAAAAACTTATAAAAAATAGTTTTTCCATCTATTTCTTATATGATCATTTGCCAATAGATTTTTTTCATCCTCGTCTTTGATACATCTAACAGAATTAAGATCTTTTGTTTTCTTATCTCTAGCTCTACCTATTCTAAAAATATCTCTTTTATCCTTTTTTGAGTTAATTTTTTTTATATAAATCCCTTCAAATTTTAGCTTTTACTTTACTTACAGCCTTTTTTGCTTCCTTCTTTCCTTACTTATAAGGCTCTAAAGTCTCACTAGTTTTCGTAGCATAATGTAATTTGTAACATACCCTCTTTGCCTTGATTTTATTTTGCACTACTTCACTCCACAAAAAAGCTTCTTTTTGTACCAGTACACATCCCTTAGATTCACCTATTTTATTTTACACTACTTTCCTAATATGTATAGTTATATTGTTCCATATATCACAAGGTGTACCAACATAATTCCAAGCATCTCCTTTAAGGACTTTCTATTTAAATATATATTCCACAAACAAGCTTCTTTTTTTGCCGGTACACCTCCCTTAGATTCTCCTAACACATCTTTCGCCACTTTTCTAATATGTATAGCCATATTGTTCCACATATCGCAAAGTGTACCAACATAGTTCAAGCATCTCTTTGAAGACTTTATATAGGAATATTGTTTGGCCCTACCAATTTACCATCCTTCATATGTTTAAGAGCCTATTTGACTTCATTCTTTTGAATACATCGATAGAAATTGTAGTTTATATACTTTTCTGATTTGGCTAACTCTCCAAAGCAAATACTAACATCTTTATTTTTATTAAAAAGCTTATAAAATAATTTTTCCATCTATTTCTTATATATCATTTGCCACTAGAATTTTTTTATGCTCATGTTTGATGCATCTAACAGAATTAAGATCTTTAGTTTTCTAATCTCTAGTCCTACCTATCGTAAAAATATCTATTTCACCCTCTTTTGAGTTAAGTTTTTTATATAAATCCTCTAAAATTTTAGCTTTTGCTTTACTTATGGCCTTTCTTGCTTCCTTCTTTGCTTTCTTATAAGCCTTTAACGTTTCACTAGTTTTCTTAGCATAATGTAATTTGTAACATGCCCTCTTTGCCTTGATTTTATTTTGCACTACTTTACTCTACCACCAAGCATCTTTTTGTGCAGATACACCTCCCTTAGATTCACCTAACACATATTTAGCCACTTTCCTAATATGTATAGTTACCACAAGGTATATCAACATAATTTCAAGCATCTCCTTGAAGGACTTTTTGTTTAAATATATCTTCTTTCTCGCTTTTGAGGTTCTACCATTTAGTTCGAATAACTCGATGCACTTTTTTCTTCTTTGTTTATTTTTTATTTATAAATCCATAACTAAAAGTTGATGTTGGATGGTTAAGTTTTCTCCTGAAATTATTTTACAATCTTTAAAACACACTCTATCTTTTTTATACAAATAAAGTAATCAATTTGTGTTTCTGATAAGCCACTGTTATAAGTAATTAAATGTTCATCTCGTTTTTTGAAAATTGCATTGAGTATAAAGAGATCAAATGCTATAGCAAAATTTAAATTCTCCCTACATTCCTCATCTATATCCCCAAAACTAAAGTTTGCATGAATACCTTGATATCCTAATGCCTCTTTACCGACATGTCTATTTAAGTCTCCTCTTAAACAAATCATCTTCCTTTGTGGAATTCTTTGAATCATCTTACCTAACTCTTCCCAAAAAGTTGTCTTTATACTATCTTCTAGTCCTACTTGGGGTGTGTAAGCACAAACTATATTCAAAACCTCTGCTCCTAACACTAATTTCAACATCATGATTCAGTCACCATATCATTGTACGTCTACTACACTATCATTTAAATCTTTATTTATGATAATACTAACTCTGTTTCGAGCCTTTTCCTTACTTGAGTACCATAATTTAGAACTTGTATCGTCAATCTCGTTTGCTTTTTCTCCAACCCACTTTGTCTCTTATAAACATATAATATGAATCTTTCTCAGAATCGTACTATCTACCACCTCCATTTGCTTACCAGACAATATTATGATATTCTAAGAACCAATACGAATCTTATTATCTAGGACTAGCTTCGTTACCCCCGCATCCATCCATGTTGAAAATGCAGAGACCCTCTCTCTAATTTATTCACTACATTCGGGAGGCAATGTAGTGGGACTAACTTATTTACACACACTCATCCATGATGTGGGAACCCTCCCTACAATTGATTCACTATATCCGAACAAAAATATAGCGGCCCTTGCTTACTTATCACAGCATTCGGGCTCTACAGCTCGTAGGTAGGATGGGACGCCCCAAACCAATGCTCATAATTTGTGTAATCAATGGTATAAAAATCAGACAAAGTTTTACGCTGATTGTCGGAAGCCTAACACAACCCTCCTCCTTTATCCGGGCTTGGGACCGGCCATGCAAGGGTGATCCCTTACATGGTCGGAGTTCATATATATAAATATAAATATATACTAAGAAAATAAAACTTCTTCTATAATCTTGTTTCAATTATATAAACACTGAGTGCAATGCACTTAGGACACAATTCTGGTGAAATTAATCATCCGGGAAAACCTAACAATTTTTTCAAGAATTCCTTTTCAGTGTTTTTCATGCAATAGTTTCTTTTATTAACAAGAGTTATATAGAAAATGAATTGTAATGTATTACACCATACGTATATATATATAGGGAGAGAGAGAGAGAGAGTCATGCGGTCTTTTGGCTAACAAACAATGAAGGATAATTAAGTCAGGCTCACTCTTATGCATTATGGTTAGTTACACCAGACATTTATAAGAATTACTTAATTTGCGTGGCAAAAGAAAACTATTTACTAATGTAGAGGGAGTTGAACGCATTAAAACTATCTTCGGCAATAAAAGAGGTGCAACAATGAATGGTATCTTCGCCAATAAATCCCTAAAAAGTTGTATAAAACAGGTTTATGTGTTCTCTTAAAACATTTTAATCCTCCCCTATTATGCATAAAACTATCATAAATTTATTTTTGCTGTATTACTTAAAACGTTGGTATTACTTTACGTTCCAAGCACAATAGCTGTGAAGGATCCCAACTTCGATCATATCATATTTCGGCAATAGAGACATGAGGTCAGTCTGCCATATCGGGGAATGTTATTGCCAGAAAATGTGCCCAATGTCGGCATTCTGCACCCATAAACTAGTGCATGGAAAGATCTTCCATGTACAATCAGCTAGTTCCAGCTAGGTTCCACCAAATGTCGAATACAAATAAACATTATGGATGTGACCATTTAGCCAGTTTCATTAAATTCAGTTTCAGCGAAATGCAGAATGTACACATTCGCGACAATTTAGTTGAACTCAGTTTCCACCAAAATGAGGACACTGTTCCTACCGAATGTCTACATTCGCCAGGCAAGAAGGCATTCGACCCGTTTGGGCTCCATCGGTATTAGCAGTAAAAATCGCCGAATCTATTTCAGTAAGCAATTTCACTTGCACTATAATGTTCTTTGAGATATCTTGTGTTTGCACGTGTTTGTGTCCATTTATACTCCTCTACGACAACCAAGGGCGATCCAGTGGCTAACGTTATATATATATATATATATATATATATATATATATATATATATATATATATATATATATATATATATATATATATATATATATATATATATATATATATATATATATATATGTGTGTGTGTGTGTATCCTAGCACACTTAGATGCTAGTAAATCAAACTAAATCTCAATCATTTATTTGGAATTGACGGATGATTAAAATTTGAATTTAAAAAGCAAAAGTATAAATTTAAATAAAGTAAATCTATAGAATATAACGATATACTTTTTGTTTTTAAATCAAATTTCAACCATCAGCCACCGAAGGTAGATGGTTAAAATTTGTTTAGATACCGTCAAAATTTGTTTAGATTTGTTAACTCCTAAGTGTGATGCTTATATCATGTTCTCCTCCCCCTCCCCCTCCCGCTCCCCCTCTACCCTTCTATATATGTGTATGATAGGATTGCGCCCACCACTAATGATGTTCACTTATGCTCGATTGTTATTTTCAAGAAAAATGAGTATAATAACATTATTCTACATATATTTTAAAAATTATTAAACCTTTTTAAATTACACTATTAAAAAGCAAATCAAATAATATCATATCTATCTCATAAATTAGATGATTGAGATTTATTTGAATATGTTAGCATTTATATATACAATGTTCTCTCCATATATATGTATATATAAAAATATATGCACACTCAAGTGCGAGCAAATCAAATAAAATCTCAATCATCAATCAAGGATTGATTGATGGTTGAAATCTAAATTCAAAAGACAAAAGTATTCATGTGAATAAAATGAACCTACAAAATATACACTAATACATTTTGCCTTTTGAAATCAAATTTCAACCATTCACTAACTGAGGATGGATGATTAAAATTTATTTAGATTTGTTAATATCTAAGTGTGCTAGCATATACTCGTTCTTTTTCTCTCTCTCTCTCTCTCTCTCTCTCTCTATATATATATATATATATATATATATATATATATATATATATATATATATGTATATATATTATTTTAGTTTCATGGGTATATTTTTTTAAGAATATTTGATAATTGTAGAATTTTAGCATCGAATATCTTGTTAGTGTGTGACCCGAAGATCCTACAGAGTGAAATTTTTCCTATGATTGTATAATCAGGCCCTTGTGTGTGAACCGTACCCATGGTCAATCATGTTGAAGCGTCAAGTACTCTACCTAACATCGACGTGCGGCTTACTAGGTTGGAAAAGTTTGTAGCCACACTAAATATTGTTGTTGCTTGTATTGTGGAAGGATTCAACTAGTTGATGAGCAAGATTAGCACCATAGTTCAAAATATTAAACATCATACGGATGCTTGTGAGTATACATGTGACATCATGAGTGAGCATTTGGAGCGCTTTGAGAAGTACCTCCAATGCATTGAGAGAGATGTGACGACCTGACTAAAGAAGATCGAGGAGAGCATTGCTGCCCAACCTCTGGAGAGAGGTATTAGAGCGATCTTAGATAGAGATGTTGACTCGATTCAATAGTGTTGAGCATAGGTATGGACATGGAGATAGACAAAGAGTAGACCGACTGAGTCACATCAAGATTAGAGAATTGAAGGCTTTTGCTAGACAGTCCCACATGGGATGAGTTCAAATGGACTATATGAGAACACTTTCTAGACGAAACACTATGATAGTTGAAGAGGAGAAACTTGATGACTTAAGGTAAAATGAATTTTGTAAGAGTACATCAAGACATACCAAAACCTTGTGTTGAGCATGTGAACAATAAGCCTAGAAGATTGCTTATTCAAGTTCTTTAATGAATTATAGACCTAGGTAGATCAGGAGTTGGATAGAATCAACCCGTATACCCTTTCTTATGAGATAAGAATGATAGAATGTCTACTTGACAAATGACAATCAAAAGGTCTAAAAAAAGATAAGAATGATGCAAAAAGATGAAATTGTAGGAAAAACAAAAAACGATGGGATACACAAAAAGATACTTGAGTTGAATTTTTCATACTCAAGAACCAAAGAAAGAAATGATCATACAAAGAAAGATAAGATAAAGGGGTACTTTAGGTAAGAGTGTTGGTGTTGTGGTGAGTAGTATCACTCAAAGAGTACAAACAAAAGAAGGCAGACTTTACACGTTCCATAATACCATGTAAAGGTCAAATGATTTAGACAGTGATCTAGGGAAAGAATAAATGAAGATTGAAGCGTTGAGATGATTGAATGCATTAGATGTCGGATCAACATTGTGCAAGCCTATGGACAAGACTCATGTATATTCTGATTACAGCCAATGATAAGAATATGATAGATATGGTTGACATTGACACTACTCATAACTTCATGTACCCACAAGAAGTTAAACATTTGGGTCTCAGGATGGTGAGAAGAAGCACCCATTCTAAGGCTATGAATTCAGAGTCCAAACCTATCTTGGGGAGGTAGTTGTTGTATTGATTTGAGTAGGGAGTTGGCGATGAGAAACCAGCTTCACTATGACATTTTTGAACGAGTATGGGAGATATTAGACATAAAACTCTTAAGGACAAGTTGCGCAGAGATACGACCAACCTTAAACATAATGGTGTTCTAGAATTGTGATCACTTATGTGTTGTTCATGTGGTACCTTTAGATAATGGTCAAGTTCGAAAGATATTGCATCGGCTAAAAGAAAGTCATAAGAAAGAGGATGCTACGATGGTAGTGATACTAAAGGAAGCTGAACAGAAGATGCCTCATGACAAGTTGTCTTTGAAGACGAATGTCGTAGGACTGAAAGAGTGCAAAGATGTTATACCCACTGCACGTCCAAGGAAACTACCCCACAATGAAGGGGATAGGCCATCAAGATAGGAAGACTAGTGGACATACTGATGTCAAGATAAGTATAAGTATCGATTTCAATAGATGATGATGCAAATCTACTATTGGCAAGGTTAGATGGTGTATAATGTAAGGCATGTTGCATAGATACAAAAAATCTAGAGGACAATTAGAGTCACAACAAGGGATTGCTACACAATACTCCAAGACGTTGTAAACCCTATACAACTTTTGCATTGATCAACAAGAGTTATGTGATTTTGCTTAAATGCTACATGTAAAGGCAAAGACACACATGAGGGAGTGGATGTATTGGAAGTGGTGTGATGGCTTACTTGTTAGGCAATGTGTTACCATGGTTCAGAAGGATGACATTCCTCAACCGATCATTTTAAGAGTGGGGAATCCGGCATTCCAACTTAAACTCATTCATTACCAATTACACACTATTTTCATACAAGAAAACCTAAGGCTAATCATGTGGACAGAAAGCATGCATGTCGTAGTTATTATAGGCATCTGAGCCTTTGAAGACAACAAGAGCTACAAAAGATGAAGGTATAGTGGGTAGATTAGAGGAGAGTATGCCAAAGCTCTGAGGGAGATGCAAAAGCACCACTAGGAAGTTTGTCGAAGTTGTCAAATGCTTAAGTGGGGGAGAATATAAGTCGAGGACCTTTAATAGTGAAATTTTTTATATAGTTGTGTAACCACACCCCTGCGTGAGAATGCTATGACAATTTTAGTACTAATTCTTAGGCGGCATTGTATATAGGAGTCACCTTTTGCTTTGGTACTCAATAAGAGTCTCGCATATAAGTTATATATGTATGAGGGATCATACACCTTTTCTACTATACTTAGAGTGCTTTCTTTAAGTTTCTTTTATTTACTCTCAATCCAACATCTCCAATCATCGTTCTTAGGCTTTCGTTGAACGTTGTCTCTTTTGTGAAAGGTTTGTTTGGTCTCACTCGACTAAGTGTCGTTCATGAGTTCTCAATCGTTGGATGATTCTAATGTCATTCATGACAAAGTTTAGGAGTAAAAGTTATATTGGAGTTTCAAGAGTACCTCCTAAAAGTTATATTTGAGTTTCAAGAGTACATTTTTTAAGAATATATGATAATCATAAACCAATTTTGACATAGAATATCTTGTCAAGCAATTGAGATCTCAGCAGCCATACCAAACTCTCTTTTTCTCTCATGTTTATGAGTCAGTCAATCAATCAGGAAAACAGTCCTGACCAAGATCACGGCTTGACTCGGATGATAGATAGATTCTAAACTCAATCCGTAGTTTACAATTTACCAAGGCTTAAAGCGTAAAGCCATTAGGCCGTAGCCAGCAAAGGTGTGGTGTTGCTTTTTCTCTCTTTCTTGGGGACCCTTCAACGCCACAAAACCAGCTAAGCTTGTACCTTCTCTCAGCCCTGCACGTGTGCCTGCTAACCCACAAATGTGCTTGCCAGGTTTTGTCGTCTACACATCTCTTACCACTATGGATGGGCTAGGGTTGAATGTGGGGTGACAAATCGGGTCGATGGATTGTATCTATTCGGGTTCAGGTCTAAAGTTAGTCAATCTCATCGCCTTTTTCTGAGTTATCTTCTTTAAACGCAGATAGGATCGCTCGGTCGACCTGTATGTATATGTGTGTGTGTTTATATGTACAAGCTCGAGTGCAACGCCCGGAATTTTTGGGTCGGGTACAAAAATCGGCAGCAATTTGAATGGTAGGGGTCGTGATTCCAAACCTCATCAGCTAACCCGTCACCCATGTCCAAGTACATCTCAAAACAACAAAAGAAAAGTAGGGTCGGGTTTGGGTAGGCTAGAACCCGACCCTATCTCATCTTTTCTCAACTATGCTAAAGTTTTTTTTCTTGACATTTTTGAGATTATATTTTTTTATATGAACCTAGTTACCAACTCCGCCCATGTAAGGGATCACCCTTGCATTGCCGGTCCCAAGCTCGGATAAAGGAGGAGGGTTGTGTTAGGCTTCCGACAGCCAGCGTAAAACTTCGTCGGATTTCTACAACATGGATTACAAAAATTATGAGCATTGCTTTGGGGCGTTCCCGCCTAGCGACGTGCTGCAGAGCCCGAATGCAGTAAGAAGTAAGCAAGGGCCACTACATTTTCGCCCGAATGTAGTGAATCAATTGCAGAGAGGGTTCCCACATCATGGACGGGTGTGGGTAAAGAAGTTAGTCCCGCTACATTGCCGCCCGAATGTAGTGAAAATTTTTCAGAGAGGATCTCCACATTTTGATTATGGACGGATGCGGGGGGTAAGGAAGCTAGTCCTAGATAATAAGATTCGTATTGGTTCTTGGAATATCGGAACATTGTCGAGTAAGCTAATGGAGGTGGTAGATACTATGATTCGGAGAAAGATTCATATTCTATGTTTACAAGAGACAAAATGGGTTGGAGAAAAAGCAAAGGAGATAGAGGATACAGGTTTTAAATTATGGTACTCAGGTAAAGAAAAGGCCTGAAACGGAGTTGGTATTATCATAAATAAAGATTTAAAGGAGAGTGTAGTAGACATACAACGATATGGTGACCGAATCATGACATTGAAATTAGTGTTAGGAGTAGAGGTTTTGAATATAGTTTGTGCTTACGCACCCCAAGTAGGACTAGAAGATAGTATAAAGACAGTTTTTTGGGAAGAGTTAGATAAGGTGTTTCAAAAGATTCCACAAAGGGAGATGATTTGTTTAGGAGGAGATTTAAATGGACATGTCGGTAAAGAGGCATTAGGATATCAAGGGATTCATGGAAACTTTGGTTATCGGGATATAAACGAGGAAGGTAGGGAGATTTTAAATTTTGCTATGTCATTTGATCTCTTTATAGTCAATACAATCTTCAAAAAACGAGATGAACATTTAATTACTTATAAGAGTGGCTTATCACAAACACAAATTGATTACTTTATTTGTAGAAAAAAAGATAGAGCGTGTTGTAAAGATTGTAAGGTAATTCCAGGAGAAAGCTTAACCACCCAACATCGACTTTTAGTTATGGATTTACAATAAAAAAATGGACAAAGAAGAAAAGAGTGCATCGAGCTATTCGGACTAAATGGTGGAACCTCAAAAGTGAGAAAGAAGATATATTTAAACAAAAAGTCCTTCAAGGAGATGTTTGGAATTATGTTGGCACACCCTCTAATATGTGGAACAATATGGCTATACATATTAGAAAAGTGGCGAAAGATGTGTTAGGGGTATCTAAGGGAGGTGTACCGGCACAAAAAGAAGCTTGGTGGTGGAGTGAAGTAGTACAAAACAAAATCAAGGCAAAGAGGGCATGTTACAAATTACATTATGCTAAGAAAACTAGTGAAACTTTAGAAGCTTATAAGAAAGCAAAGAAGGAAGCAAAAAAGGCCGTTAGTGAAGCAAAAGCTAAGATTTGGGAAGACTTATTTAAAAAACTCAACTCAAAAGAGGGTGAAAGAGACATTTTTAGGATAGCTAGGGCTAGAGATAAGAAAACTAAAGATCTTAATTATGTTAGATGCATAAAAGATGAGGATGAAAAAATTCTAGTGGCAAATGATGATATAAGAAATAGATGGAAAAACTATTTTTAGAATCTTTTTAATGAAAATAAAGATGTTAGTATTAGTTTAGGAGATTTAGCCAAGTCAGAAAAGTATATAAACCACAATTTCTACCGACGTATTCAAAAGAATGAAGTCAAAGAGGCTCTTAAACATATGAAGAGTGGTAAATCGGTAGGACCAGATAATATTCCTATAGAAGTTTGGAAAATACTAGGAGAAATAGGAATCACTTGGCTCACAAGACTATTTAATGAAATATGGAAAAACCAAAAGATGCCCGAGGAATGGAGAGCAAGTACACTTATACCCATATATAAAAACAAGGGAGACATTCAAAATTGTGCGAATTATCGAGGTATCAAGTTAATGAGTCATACTATGAAATTATGGGAAAGAATTATTGAACGTAGGTTAAGACAAGTATCAAGTACAACAGAGAACCAATTTGGATTTATGCCTGGTAGATCTACTATTGAAGCGATTCACCTTTTGAGACGTCTTATGGAACATTTTAGAGCAAAAAAGAAAGACCTTCACATGATATTTATTGATCTAGAAAAAACTTATGATAGGGTACCGAGGGAGGTTCTTTGGAGAACTTTGGAAAAAAGAGGTATCCCATTGACATATATTAACCTTATAAGAGACATGTATGATGGTACAAAAACATGTGTGAGGACTCATGAAGGAACGACAGACTTCTTTGAAGTTAATATTGGGTTACATCAAGGATCAACTGTAAGTCCATACTTATTTATAATGGTGATGGATGAGTTAACAAAACATATTCAAGATGAAGTACCTTGGTGTATGTTATTTGCAGATGACATTGTATTAGTGGAGGAGTCTAAGGAAAAAGTTAATAGAAAATTGGAACTATGGAGAGAAACATTAGAAAACAAAGGCCTCCGACTTAGTAGAACAAAGACAGAATATATGGAATGTAAGTTTGATCATTTGGCTACTTCAGAGGACATCGAAATTAAAATTGGCACACATTGCATTCCCCAAAAGGAAAGTTTTAAATACCTAGGGTCAATTTTTTAAAGTGATGGAAGAATTGATGGAGATGTTACACATAGAATTAATGCTGGTTGGTTAAAATGGAGAGGAGCATCAGGTATTCTTTGTGACAAGAAGATACCATTAAAATTAAAAGGTAAATATTATAGAGCAGCAGTTAGGCCTGCCATGTTTTATGGTTCTGAGTGTTGGGCAGTTAATCATCAACATGTACAAAAGATGTCTGTGACAAAAATGAAGATGTTGAGATGGATGAGTGGTCATACAAGAAAAGACCGTATACATAATGAGGTTATTAGAAACAAATTAGGAGTGGCACCAATAGAGGATAAAATGAGAGAACATCGTTTAAGATGGTTTGGACATATAGAAAGAAGATCAAAAGAAGAACCTGTAAGAAGGTTAGAAAACCTAAATTTGAAAAGTATTAAAAGAGGTAGAGGACGACCACAAAAGTGTTGGAAAGAAACAATAAAGAATGATCTAGCTTATTGGGAGTTAACTGCTAACATGGCACACGATAGAGATCTGTGGAAACAAAGAATCCATGTAGCCGACCCCGTCTAGTATGGGAAAAGGCTTAGTTGTTGTTGTTGTTGTTGTATGAACCTAGTTACCATTGGATTGGGCTGAGTATAAGATGATCAAGTCGAGTTAGGGTTGTGTATAATGTCCAAAAAGAAATTCCTGGTCAAGGCAACCTGTTTTTTATCCGAAACCGACACGTCCGACCCAACTACCTGATTTGCCGCCACTAACGGATGGGGCATATTTAAGCTTAATAGCATATGTTTATTGTTTTGTAATAGAAATGATGATATCGGGCCTTAGCCGGGCCAAACCCACCTGGATGGTGAAGTAAAAACCAGACAAACCGTACACTGAAAGCATGAAACTCGACCCAAATCAAATTCTCAATTAACGAAAAGAAGAAAGCCAAGCAGGCGAGGGACAAAACTAAAGCGAAGGATTGGTGACGGCGCAGCCCGACCCCTTAATCAACCAATCAAGGACGATACGAAGGACAACAAGCACGTCATATGACGTGCTTTCAGAGTCGTCCACGGGACCCGGGTCACAGTCGGACAGTGTGTAACCCGTCCTGCCTTTCGGCCACCATCTTCGTGCCCGACTTTACCGGCCACATCACGGACCTTCTAAAGGCAGTAACCCTTCAACAACACGGAGACTATATATATTGGCAACCTAAAGGGCAGCCCTAAACTTTGAGGAACTGATAGATCCTTCCTTAAACTTTGAGGCACTGATAGATTTTTCCGCAATCTCTCTTTTTCAATCAAGAACCATTCTTCTTCTTCTTCATCTTTGTATCGATAGATTGCGTTAATTCTCCTTGTGTCTTGTATCTGTGTTGTATATGGCAACTATGTCAATCATGCCTTAACTGAATTTATGATCTTGCGGAGTACATTAAGGAGAAGAGGACAAGGTCTTTCTCACCACCCAGAATTCTCTCCAACGACTGCTGTACGTACGCAACCAAACATAAGCAGATAGCTGCCCCGCTGCCCCATTCTCTCTCTCTCTCTCTCTGGGGTGTTGGCCGGAACAACGAGGATTGAAGGAACATGAAGCAGCTCTAATTCTATTTTTCAAAGGCCTGCTTAAACTTTCTCGATTTGTTATTTCCTTGTTTGTTGGCTTGTAGAGATGATAACTGGGAACGACTTGTACACTGTCCTAACGGCGGTGGTGCCACTGTATGTGGCGATGATCCTCGCTTATGGTTCTGTGAAATGGTGGAAGATCTTTTCCCCAGACCAGTGTTCGGGTATCAATCGGTTCGTAGCTATCTTCGCCGTACCGCTTCTCTCCTTCCACTTCATCTCCACCAATGACCCCTACTCCATGAACTTCCGCTTCATCGCTGCTGATACGCTGCAGAAGATTATCATCCTGGTGGCTTTGGGCCTTTGGACCGTCCTCACCCGCAGCGGCAGCCTCGACTGGATGATCACCATCTTCTCGTTGTCAACGCTTCCCAACACCCTGGTTATGGGAATTCCGTTGCTCATCGCCATGTATGGGCCTTACTCCGGCAGACTCATGGTACAAGTGGTAGTGCTGCAGTGCATCATTTGGTATACCCTCTTGCTCTTCCTCTTTGAGTACCGAGGTGCCAAGATGCTCATCATGGAGCAATTCCCGGCCACCGCTGGCTCCATTGTATCCTTCAAGGTCGATTCGGATGTCGTCTCACTTGACGGCCGGGATTTCCTTCAGACGGAGGCCGAGATCGGCGATGACGGTAAACTGCACGTCACTGTGCGGAAGTCGACGTCCTCCCCCTCTGTCATCTCCTCTCGCCGCTCCTTCGGTGGCCTTGGCTCTTTGCCAAACAAGACTCCCCGGCCATCAAACCTCACTAGCGCTGAGATATACAGCCTCAATTCCTCCAGGAATCCGACCCCCCGGGGTTCGAATTTTAACACGGCCGATTTGTACTCCATGACCGCTGGTGCCCACCTCCGCCACTCCAGTTTCGGCCAGACCGACATGACGTACTCCATACAGTCATCCAGGGGACCAACGCCGAGGCCGTCCAACTTCGATGAGCACCAGAATGTCAATTCTGTTTATTTTGGTTTCCCGGGAACGGCCGGAAACAATTACGCTTCTGGAAATAATACCACCATCAGCAGCGGCCAAGGTCCAGCCTACCCTGCACCAAACCCGGAAATTTCGAGCTCGGCAGGAAAGGTTCAGAGCAAGGACCAACCTCGATCTCCACAGAGGGCCCGCCCCAACCATGATGCTAAGGAGCTGCACATGTTCGTCTGGAGCTCAAGTGCCTCTCCCGTATCAGAAGTTAGCGGTCTACAAGTGTTCAGCGGGCCGCAATTCAGCCGTTCTGAGCAGCAAACTGACCGCGGAGGGCCGGACCATGGTGCGAAAGAGATCCGCATGTTGGTCGCTGAACACCATCCACAAAATGGTGGCAACAGAGGTAACCGTAACGATCTACCCCTCTTTCTTCATCTTTTACATCATGTATACAATGGAAAGTTCCTGATGAGGAAATTCTTTTCCTAAATCTCCGTTTGTTTTAAGCAGAAACGGAAGATTATGCAGCTGACAATTTCAGTTTCAAGGGGGTGATAGGAGAAGGGGAAGAAGCACTCTCTATGGATATGGATGGGCCCGGATTGGCTAAATTTGGATCCAGCTCCATAGCCAAGATCCATTCAAAAGCTGAAGGAGAAAACTCCATGATCAATAAACAGATGCCACCAGCTAGTGTAATGACTAGGCTCATCCTCATAATGGTCTGGAGGAAACTCATCCGAAATCCAAACACGTACTCAAGTCTCATTGGTGTAGTCTGGTCACTCATTGCCTTCAGGTAATTTCTAGCTGGTCTTAAAGTCCATCTCTAAATGCTTGCTATTTTTTGATAGTTTGGATCATCTATTCACAAAATTTATCACTTTTTTAGTTGACGGTGGTAATTATGTTATTCTCTAGTTACGAAATTGGATCCTTGGCTCTACGTGATGCGAACTGTTGTGGCTTTGTAAACAGGTGGCATGTTTCAATGCCTAAAATAATCGAGAAATCAATCTCAATTTTGTCAGATGCTGGCCTCGGGATGGCTATGTTCAGTTTAGGTATGGTGTGATGTCAAATACTTCATTCCTTGTTTATGTAGTGAGGTTTTCATGGGGCTATGCTACTTGTGTCAGGCCTTTTCATGGCTCTGCAGCCCAAGATCATTGCGTGCGGAAACTTTGTTGCTGCGTTCGCCATGGCCGTTAGGTTCCTCACTGGACCGGCCGTGATGGCCGCCGCTTCAATCGCCATCGGCCTCCGCGGAACTCTCCTTCACGTTGCCATTGTTCAGGTCTCTCTCTCTCTCTCTCTCTCTCTCTCTCTCTCTCTCTCTCTCTCTCTCTCTCTCTCTCTCTCTCTCTCTCTCTCTCTCTCTCTCTCTCAAGATTCATAACCTTTTGCTCTTGTTCTTAAACTGCAGGCAGCGCTTCCTCAAGGCATTGTTCCATTCGTTTTTGCCAAAGAATACAACGTCCACCCAGCGATTTTGAGCACCGCGTAATTCATCTAAACCCTGATCACCAATCTGTGTTTCTCTTGGTTCACATAACCGTTTTATCAAAAACCTTGACTTGTTTCCGTTTCAAAATAATGCAGGGTTATATTTGGTATGCTGATTGCATTGCCAATTACGCTTGTTTACTACATCCTCCTTGGATTATGAGGAAGGCAAACTACGACGAAGAGAGGAAGATAAGAGAGGAGGTCAATATTGGAAAGGAAGGTCGATTTCATGCTACCAATGAACAAACGGTTCTAGATTTCATGACCTGATACTTTTCCGTCAGGAAAGCGCTTTCCTTCGTTGGTTGAGAGAATATCCAGCATAGTAAGGAGTCTTTCTGTGAGACAGGATTGATTGATTGATTGAACATTTAAGCAAAAGAAAAGATACATGTACAAAGAAAAAGAAAGGAACCCGATTGTCGACTAAGATAAACGCTTATGGAAGGAAGAATTAGTCACTGATACCGCCATGTTCAGGAAAGACAGAGACTATCCTCCTTTCTTACTCCCTTTATTCTGAGCCACATACATACACACAGAGAGAGAGAGAGAGATGAAGTGGCACTAGGTGGTGGAGAAGAACAGCTTTTCGTTTTCGGCCATTCACTTGTATCTAACCATAAAAATTAGTGCCGTAACGAGTGAAAAGGGGAAAGAAATTGCCGATGGCCAAGTCGAAATGTTTTTGCAGCATGTTTACCCGTGAATTCTCATCGACCGACGTCCTGCAATAATTTCACATGTCTTCTTCCTTTCATGGCCCCAAGGATCACTAGCAAAGAACTGGCGCACCCCACGTGATCGGTTGTTACATTTTCTGCAATATCCGTCGTTTTACAGTACATCTATCAACTGTGTCTACTGTTTCCGATGCAGTCGAGCTCAAAAGCACGGCGTTCGTTTCTTCTTAAGGATCGTCGTTGAATATGATCTGTATCAAGGACCTAGAACTCAACTATCTAGATTTATCTATAACGAATAAATCGGAATTTATAAGTGTCTGGGATTAATATTTCAACTCATAAAACTCGATCCACGCATGAGAAAATTAATATCCATAAAATATATGCAGCTGCACTAGCAAAATGCAGGTCTTTTACCCGTGGGTAGAGCCTTAGTTGTATACGGAATAGAGAATGCACTAATCTCAAAAAGCAAAAGTATAACATGCATGCTAAGTCATCGGTGAAGAAGAGAATGTTGAATCAGTTATAGATGTGTTCATCACGATACAACAGACCCTTTTTCTCCAATGAAAAAGTGTTTCAAAACACCGAACTTACAAATAGTTTTATTGTATGTACATATTTTAAATTAAGATGATAATATTCTTATGTCTAATTCTTAAAAAATGTCTTAGCATTTGATGCGATTTGGGCTTTAGGGTTTTATCATCGTTAACAATCTTTCTGAATTGTCTAGATGGGCTGACACGTATCACTCACTACTCAATGCATAGGGAGACCCCGTCAGCTTATGAACTCCTAACCTCATGTTTGAGAGTCCAATGATTTGCCAATGAACCCCTCCTAGAGAATTGTACTTGAATCAAAATCTTGAAACATTCTTTTCCATAACACAGACACACTCATGCACAGACAGGAACCATCATCGTTGCTGTTAATCATTCCAACTGGTTGCCGAAGACAGTTGAAATGCTTGCGAGTTTTGTGATCTCTAGAGAACACTTCAACTAGTTATTATACACGCTAAGATCTCTTCACCACGGCTTTCTGAGTTCAATACATCCCTCCAAGTCTTGTTATGCCAATCTAACATACCAAATCATATTGAAGAAGCTGGTAAGACTAGAACAAGCTTACAATAAACTTAGCAACTGTACATAAATTTCAATCAAAAAGGAAGAAAAAGGACTTTTACCTTGTACAAAAGGTATCTACTTTTGACTTAAAAGGGTTAGTTGCTGAGAACATGCGCAATGCCTACTTTTTTTCTCGATAGAGAGTTATCAATGATAATGACCATGTTGATGATGATTAATATTTTTTAATGATTTTGTTGCTACCAATGTTAGAATTGTCGTCCGACGCGGCTTGACTCAATTAGTCAGGATCGTTGAAATGTCAGATCTAGAATTTTTTGTGGAGTGGAGCGAACTACCTATCCCACCATTTGAATTTGAGGAGTGCGAATTATGCATAGTGGTGATGGATTCAATCATCTCCTCTAACTTTATAGATCCACTGCTGATCCTTTGGGCTTCCAGATACCGATGGTGTGCTTGGCAAATAAAAAAAGAAAGCTATTGTTAGAGACTAGTTCTCACCAAACGAGCAACCACTTCGCCGGACGTGCAGAAGAAACTATAGCATCATGCTGCTGCTTTTCTTGACCTCACCAGCAGGCAGGATTACCGACTACATTTCAAAGGAAGAAAGCTGTCCCTTTTTTTTACGATGATGTAAATATTATGAAGGTGATAGCCTTCCACTTGTTCGTGGTGTTCATGCGTGTGTTATCTCATTTTCCTCCCCGGCCACGCATATGAGACTGCTGCTACAATGAATTAAAGACAACAATCTTGTTGATGATGAGGCGCGCCCCTATAGCGATCAAGCTAAAATCAGGTGCAGCTTGGTCCCATTATGAGAATGTTTGAAGTCATAGCCCAAGTGGTCAATGATGCACACGTGTCTCACAGTGACACGTCAATTGCGAAAAAAAGACTAAGAACAACTTGTACACGTGGCAGGCATTGATCATATGGACCCATAATTGGCCAAACAAAGGTCCACATATCCCATATCAGTGTTCCATACAATATATGGGCTAAAGCTCACGACAACCAGCTTTGTATAGCTAGGCTGTCCACCATCCCAAGTTCATCAAGGAAATGGAAAAGGAAACTCACAAGAAACAAAGAGCACTTTAAATGCATAATACAATGGTGGAAATTTAAATTAAATATATATATATATACATATACATATATAAGTAATTTAATATGCATAATACCTTTTGATTGACATGATTAATAGTAGAAATTAAATTAAAAATATATTTAGTACATTATACACTGTTAAATATTTTTTCTTTTATTACCTTAATTATTATTTTAAATATCGAAAGTGGAGATGTTTATGCAATGAATAACATTATGGACTTATTATTCAACAATAACAACTAAGCCTTTTCTCATATTAGATGGGATCGGCTACATGAATTCTTTATTTCTACTGAGCCCTATCATGTGTCATGTTGGCAAAAAACTCAACATGAGCTATATCATTCTTTATTATTTTTTTCCAATACTTTTGTGGGCTTCCTCTTCCTTTTTTAATATTTTCACAATCTAGTTTTTCGTACCATCTTACTATAGCCTTCTTTGGTTATCTTTTACATGTCTAAACCATCATAATGATTTTTTCTAATTTTATCCTCTATTGATATTACTCTTAATTTGTTTTTAATAACCTCATTATGTATGCGGTCTTTTCTTATGTGACCACTCATCCATCTCAACATCTTCATTTCTGTCAGAGACATTTTTGTACATCTTGATGATTAAATGCCCACCACTTAGAACCATAAAATATAGAAGGTCTAATTGACTCTCTATAATATGTACCATTCAATTTTAATTGTATCTTCTTCCCATGTAAAATACTTAATGCTCCTCTCTATTTTAACCAATCTATATTAATTCTATGCATAACATCTCTATCTATTTTTTCATTACTTTGAAAAACTAACCTTAAGTATTTAAAACTTTCTTGAAGAGAAATGCAACGTGTGTCAATCTTAATTTTTATATCCTCTGAAAAAGACCAAATGATCAAACTTATATTCCATATATTTTGTCTTTGTTCTACTAAGTCATAGGTCTTTACTTTCTAATTTTTCTCTCCACAGTTCTAATTTCCTATTAACTTTTTCCTTAAACTCATCTACAAACATAATACCATCTACAAATATCATACACCAAGGTACTTCATCTTGAATATGTTTTGTTAACTCACCAAGCACTAATATAAATAATATAGACTTAAACTTGAATCCTGATGCAACCCAATATTAACTTCAAATAAGGTTGTCATTCATTCATAAGACCTAATACATGTTTTTGCACCATCATACATATCTCTTACAAGATTTATATAAGTCAATAAGATACCTCTCTTTTTCAAGGTTCTCCAAAGAACATCTTTTGCCACCATATCGTAAGTTTTTTCTAGATCAATAAATGCATGTCAAGGTTCTTCTTCTTTTGCTCTAAAATGCTCCATGAGATGTCTCAATAGGTGAACCGTTTCAAGATGTTTGACATGAATTCAAATTGATTTTTTATTGTACTTGATATTTATTTTAACCTATATTCAATAATTTTTTCCCATTATTTCATAGTATGGCTCATTAATTTAATACTCTGATAATTCACATATTTCTAAATATCTCTCTTATTTTTTTATATGGGTATAAGTAGACTCACTTTCCATTCATCATGCATCTTTTGGTTTCTCAATATTTTATTAAATAATCTTATGAGTCAACTTATCCCCGTGTCTCTTAAAAAATTTCATACGTTTATAAGAATATTTTTTGATTCAACAGATTTATCAACCTTCATATATTTAAAGGCCTCTTTGACTTCATGATTTTGAAGATGGTGGCCGAAATTACTGTTTATATACTTTTCTTATTTGGTTCACTCTCCTAAATTAATACTAACTTCTTTTTTCATTAAAAAACTTATAAAAATAATTTTATCTTTTTTATATCATTATTTATCACTATAATCTTCTCATCCTCATTTTTGATACATCTAACAAAAGTAAGATCTTTAGTTTTCTTATTTTCAGCCTTAGTTATCCTAAAGTGTCTCTCTCCCCTTCTTTTGACTTAAGTTTTATATAAATCCTCTCAAATTTTGCCTTTTGCTTCACTAATAGCCTTATGGCTTCTTTTTTTGCTTTCTTATAAGCCTCTCAAGTTTTACTAGTCTTCTTAGCATAATACAATTTGTAACATGCTCTCTTTGCCTTAATTTTATATTTCACTATTTACTTCACCACCAAGCTTTCTTTTGTTTTGGTACGCCTCCCTTAGACTCATCTAGTACTATTTTTGTCACTTTCCTAATATGAATAGCCATATTATTTCATATATCAAAAGGTGTAGCTACATAATTTCAAGCATCTCCTTTAAGAACTTTTTGTTTAAATATATTTTCTTTCTCAGTTTTGATATTCAACTATTTATTGTGAATAACTCTATGTATCCTTTTCTTTCTTGTCCACTTTTCTACTACAAAATCCATAACTAAAAGTGGATGTTGGGTACTCAAGTTTTCTCCTAAAATTACCTTGAAATCTTCAAAACATGATCTATCTTTCTTCCTACAAACAAAATAATCTATTTGCATTTGTGACAAGCCATTCTTATAAGTAATTAAATGTTCATATAATTTTTTGAAGATTTTGTTAGGTATAAAAAGAACATGTCATAGCAAAATTTAAGATTTCTCTACCTTTCTCATTTAAATCCCAAAACAAAAGTTTTACTTAATATCTCTATATCCTAATGCTTCTTTAATGACATGTCTATATAAGTTTTTTCCTAAACAAATCATCTCTTTGTAGAATTTATTGAATTATCTTATCCCGCTCCTCCCAAAATGCCTTCTTTATACTATAACCTAGTCCTACTTAGGGTGTGTATGCACAAACTATATTAAAAGTCTCTACTCATAGCACTAATTTTACCATCATAATTCAGTTCATATATCGTTGTATATCTACTACACGATCATTTAAATCCTTATTTATAATAATACCAACTCTATTTTGATTCTTTTCTTTTTCTGATTACCATAATTTAAAACTTATATTCTCAATCTCATTTTTTTTTATCCAACCCACTTTGTCTTTTATAAATATGGAATATGAATTTTTCTCTCAATCATAGTATCTACAACCTCTATCAATTTGTCGGTCAATGTTCTAATATTTCAAGTACCAATATTAATCATATTATTTACGACTAACTTTCTTACCCCTTGCATTCATTCACACTGAAAATACGGAGATGCTACTTGTGATTTGTTAACTATATTCAGGCGACAATATAGTATGACTAACTTCTTTACCCGTACTCATCGATGATTTGAGAACTTTCTCTACAAATGATTCAGTACATCCGAGTAAAGATGTAGAGGATCTTGCTTACTTTTCACTGTATTTGGTTTCTACAATGCGCTGTTAAGAAGGGATGCCCCAATGCAATGTTCATAATTTGTAAAATCTATAGTAGATAAATCCAATAAAGTTTACACTGATTGTCGGAAGCCTAATGCAACCCTCTCCTTTATCCGGGCTTGAAACCGAGCATGCAAAGGTGATCCTTTCATGAGCGAAGTTATGCACTTGTGATATATATTATAAAATAATGTGTGGAGAAGGAACATGGAAAGGAATGCACTAATGAGATAAAAGAGAAAAGTAAAGGTGGATTTCTAAAGAAAGAAGTCCCCACAATTCATGAAAGCTCATAAAAGAAAAGCTCACAATTGATTGTTGGCTGTGCATATCGACCACATGACACTCCCCTCACCCCGCTGAGAAGATGAGATGGACGACTTGTTCTATCTTGTGACCATCCTCTCTCTCTCTCTCTCTGAGTTTCACAAAATTAACCGCGGTAGCCTTTTCCAGTAGAAACTTACCGTAGAGTACAGAAAAAGCGTGTTGATGATGGGGTTGCTGGTGAAACCACCGACAAGGAACATCAAGGCAAACAGAGGGCCCAGCCAAGAGGTTCCACGACAAAGCAACGACAAAGCAGGCCGTGACAAACAGGGCAGCATCTTCCTATTAATGCCCATCAAGAGCTTAGGTCTTGGCATGGGCAATCTGCGTCAACAGGCATTAAATTCGCCTAATTCAGAGTATCTATACTTGCTATTCTCTGCGCCATCTTCTCCTGCTTTCGTCAAACGTGTAGTGTTCTTTGGGCTGGTAAACCGGTACATGCTGTCCTGATATCAGCTCGGTTTCGCTCATTTACATCTCGGTTACGTATGTGTCCCGAATGTGTTTTTGATGAACTATACATGAAAAAATATATCATCTAATCAACACGTACCTTCGTCAACTGTTCATCTCCTCATAAACTCGTAAACCTTACCCTGATTACAATAGATCATTTGACGTGAATATACAAATCCTCCTATGCTAGACCAGGATATTAGTTAAAATGAACCATAAGGAAGACAAACATGAATTAAAATGGACCCGAACACGAGTTAAAACAAGCACTAATGAATTCGGCTCGTTAACAAAGACTCTCCTTTTCCGAATATCAACTTCCCTAATATAAACATGAGCTATATCATACGTGAAATGAGAACAAGAAACCCTTATTTGGTTTGTGCGGCCAGTTTATCAGCTCCATGTGAACTGCCGCTTTTAGATTTTCGAGTTTTTAAAAGTTACAGAGATTTTCGTTAACCAGAACAGCCAAAATTTAATAGGATACAAACTATCCAGATGATATGATCCTCTCTCAATCGGAGAGGAGAACCTACATATGGCAGGAGTTGTTGTGATTACGGACTGTTAAATGGATTTGGAGCTCATGATTGTGAGTCGACCAATTGCTCTTTGTGCACCCAAACCAATGATATCCGAACCAGGTTCTGACCAAATTGTTCATGGAGAAGATCCCAAAAACCAGAGTGGATTGATCACTGAAAGCTTTAGATATCAGAGGTACGATTATGGTTGGTTCTTGCCGATTGGACTCGAGGCGTGTTTTAATTCAATCCACGTCCTCCAAAAATGGCGTTGATCTTGACATTGATGATGGGACAGAACAAAAAGGTGGTCCCGGGGGGCCTCGAACCCGCGACCTTCGGCTCATAAGACCAACGCGGTATAGAGAATAACATAAGAAAAATAAATCACCTGTTTCTAAACTATACTAGGTAAGGTAGTCTTAGTAATGGTTCAATTCATTTCAATAGTTCCTGAAAAACTTATGAATCCGATGTGTGCATGTAGTAGTGCAGTGCAGCTCCCTTTTTCTATTAGAATGTAAAGTGGTGTTCATGCTGCAGTCGCTTCTTTTTCTTTCATCTCTCTCTCTCTCTCAACTTCAATGGTACCGGTTGCAGCCAAGTTCACTTCCCTGTAGCACCATTATGGACGTCTTGACTGCCCCGACACACCATGGCCCACCTGCTCATAATGTTCGCACCTATCCATTTCTCAACTTTGCTTTTTGTAGTACTGGCGTCTCATGATCCAATGAGACACACATATCTAACATATGGATAAATAATCCAGAGAAGAGAGAGAGTAATTCTGAATGACTAACAATCCAGACAGAGGGGTGGGAAGGGAGAGAGTAATTATGGATGGCTAATAAGATGAATATTTGATTAAAAAGAATCTATTGGCGTCCACGTAGGTGGTATCTTATGGTGGTACCGGTTTGAAGTAAGTTTTAGATCCAAACATATAACGATGTTCCTTTTCCATTTTCACTTAAGATGTTAAAAGATCTTAACAAGCTTCGTCTTACAAGCATGAAGTGTTCTATTTTTTTTAAACATCAAAAGAGACCTCTCTTCTACGTACCAATACCATACGGTTGTACCACAACACCATTTGTTGCTCAATTTTAGAAATATCATCAGTTCGAATTACTTGCCAGATGAGTTTCATATGAAACTGGAAGCCGCTGTATATCGGAATGTGACTTCGATTACCAAATCCAATCAATTAGACCAATATGAACAACTATTACTATCACAGGGTTCACACCTTCCATCGACAAGATTGAAGGACAAATGATGGCTCTCCGAGTTTGTCAGCCTTTCTAAGTGGGAATATATATATCACATGTTACCGAAGCCTGCCTCGTCCACATGATCTCATCATTCATTTCCACTACATCTTTAAAACTTTCTTGCAGGCATACAGACTTTGGCCTTTCGTTTGTTTGATTGTCGAGAGTGCTGTGGTGATGACCGTGATCCAAAGTCAAGGTGATAAAATGGAGGGAGTTAAGATATGGGAGAAAATTTCTCAGAATAAGAGATAGCTATCATTATATTTTTTGTTGAAAAAGTGTACCATGATATTCACCAGTTTGTTATTTGGTTGTGTCATCTATAGGATTTTATTTTCCTAGAGTTTAGGATTCAGTACTTATAAGTTCTTTTCTAATTTTGTATCATTCAATAAAATTAGTTTAGGGTGTGTACCATGATATTCAGTGTGACTCTCGATGCCATGGACCTTTAGGGTGTGTTTGATTCATGGAACCAAGACTTTGTTACCGTAACTACAAATTTTAGGCCCACGTGAGATGGAAAATCATGCTACGGACCAATCATTGGTTTTGTGTTCGATTCATGCTTGGAACTGGTATTCGGAACTATGCATGTACCTTTGATTTGCTCATGGAACTAACACTCGAGCTTCTTACTAGTTTCATGTTTGATTTGTATAGAATTTGGACTTTTTTAGCTTTATTTTTTTAATATTTTGTTTCAACACTTTCCATAAGAGTTTCAGCAATCATAATTGGACACCCAAATTGTCAATGAAAAGCAGCAGATTGGAATTGGGGATATTGCTGGTTTAGGCCTTTGCTTGCATAAGCCACACAGCAATACACAAACTAATGCCCAATCCACCACACAATGATACGCAACAGAATGCAAGGGTGTAATAAAAGAGGTTGGGAATTACATGGCAGCGCACAAACTGCTAGAAATAGCAAATCAGTAATACAAAGTTTAATCGATTTCCAAACGCACTTGCCAACCGATTATGGTTGGCACTTCCAATGACCAAAACTCTTCAGTTCCACAATGATTCTAGGAACCAAAAAGAAACACCCATCAATATACTCCAAAAGGGCGACAACAACTTAGTTCAATCAGAATTATAAATGTATGTATATTGTTGTGAACCGATCTCCAATCTATTTTTTGTTTTTATATTTTAGAGAAATTTTGACAGAAACTCCCTTTCTCGGAACACAATTCCGACAAATAGAGGTGAATGGGAACTCACAATAACAAGCATACTAACAACTACAACTTCTATTAAGCACTCACAATTGTCTAACCCTTTGAAAATTAAAAGTATACTTAAGAAAAGGGAATACCCGCTAGTACACTCCAAAATGGCATTGCAACAGCTTAGTTCAATCAGAGTTATAAAATATATATCATTATGAACCGATCACCAATTTGTTTGTACTCCTATTTTCTAGAGAAACCCGAGTTTTTCTTACCGAAGACAATTCTGACTCACCAAGGAAGCTACAAGACTTTTCTTTAAAGATTTACCAAGAAAGCTACAATACATAAATATCATCTAAAGAGAATGAAGAAAAAGAGCTTTAAAGCATATTTTAAGTACATTACAACTTATGAGCACTCACTAAAGTGAAGTTAATACAAACATAGGCATGGAACATAACCGATTAACAATTAAGGATAAGCATATCAATAATACAACTTCACATCTACAATAAAATCAAGACGGTAATAAACAACCTACAAATTCAAATTCAAAATAAAGTTCTTCAAAACACTATCAACCATTATTTTGTCACTGTCTAATGATTGATTTGTTTCTTGCATCAAACTGTTTAATAGAAAAATTAGTAATAAAAAAGAAAAACTCAAAATGATATTGAAGAATATGTAAATAGCTTGTGTAGAGAAGTAGCTTAATTAAACTACAAATGTAAGTTAAACTTCAAGTACATCAATACAATAAGTTACCTCTACATTATATTTTCAGAACTAAACGCATCATGATTCGGATGGTTTTAAATAATTTGATTTATCAAAATATTTCAACAATATAAATTAGAAATAAAAATGATAATATTGAAATTCATAATAACTATTCGAGAAAACTTACTGTTTGAATAAGTTTTCCACATCTTGTTTGTTAATAAGTCTCAGTTATCTATTACTACCACATTTTGTACGCTACTGACCATAAGTAACTCAATTATAGTGTTTTTGCATATTACTTCTTCTGCCATTACTACTTTTACCTTCTTCTTTGAAAAGAACAACATTTGTGCAGCTATTAAAATCTGCACTTGTATATGATATGGATATAGAATTTGAGATTTTAATATAAAAACCATACCTTCAAGACTCTAAATGCATGTTTAATTGTAGTTCTTAGTGTGGAGTGGCTATGGTTGAACAATTCTTCTTTTACACGGTTAGGATTAGTATTAGGTGCATTAAATTTAGATAAGTGGTAGCTATATTTTATGTATAAGGTAAGAAATCCAGTTATTAGTGGATATCCTTCATCAGCAAAATAATATTTACCTACAAAAGTTTATAAACATTATTAATATACTTAAGTGTACTTCATGAGTAACACTAAATTCTTAATAGATGTATTACCTCCTAAAACCACGAACAAGTGAATAGCATCAAGTGTCCTATGAAGTAATCGTGCATCAGTTGCACTTCCTTTCTATCCCACATAGACATAATAGAAATGTATGTCAAACTCAACAATACCTAACACATTTGTAATATTATATCATTTTTGTTATAGTAATACAATTGATCATCACTTCGTACACAAATTGAAATATTTGTACCATAAATTACCCCCGAACAATCTTATAGAATGATGATAGTCTAAGGAATTATAACATATTCAATAAAAAAAACTTAAAACCACACAGCATGAAATATGTATCTATGATTTGTCATTTGTTTTATCATCTCACAGCATTATGAATGTGCTTAACCCCACTTTCAAACTTCTAAAAAGGAAAAAGTCGAAATGAACTTTAATGTTGTTTCAAAATTTAAAAAGAGAGACAAACTTGGAAGCATAGAACATATATCAGCTTTCTAGGTGCTTGCAAATTGTAGTAATTACATTTCTTACTATGCAATTAAGCTAGAGAGCGACAGAGACAGAGAATTCCTTGTATCTTTTTCACTCCGTGTTTCTTGGTTAACCTATGAATAGACCCCGCAAGGAGACTGGCATTTCTTTGTAGATGCGGTAGAGATTGGGTATTGGTCATCTCTTGTGATACCAATGCCTTCGAATGGCGGCAGTAAAGTAGAGTGGGGAGGAGAAACCTACAGCACCGGCGGGGATAAGGCGCACTGCAACCCAAATGGGAAGTGGTCTCTTCCCTCAAGAGGAGCTTGGCAAAGCTGCGTATTTTAGACAGGTGCAGTATATTTTCGGTGATGCTTACCACTTCAGGTCGCCGGAAGGACTCCTCACGCCTGCTGTTACAGCTCCTAACTGTTACAAGTTCGTATATAATGGTGCCACTGGTGGTCAAGGAAATGGATACAATTTTTATTATAGAGTCCCTGGTTGTGGTCGTTGAGCATCAACGAACACATGAGTTCTCTGGCCATGGGAAAATGCTCGTATATGATCAATTTGAGACTCCCCCTTGATCATTAACTCAAGATGATGAATATCTTGTACTTGACTCGTTACATATGAATGGACATGCTTGGGCAGAATTTCCATACGTTCATGGGTTTATCGTATTCTACCCACAACCGATTATGACTTCGATGTTTTTTCTCTAAATTTTCAATTGGATCATCTATTTTCTGTTTAGAGCACATCAAACCCGATAGGATTCAGATTGACGTTATACAGTAATATCACAACAAGTGTAAGCAAAACCTATATACAATATTACATTTAATAGCGACCCCAGACTGACTTTTTGAAAGGAAGGGTTGATACAAAAGATTGGTTGTAATGGCGAGGGTACATGGAGTCGAGCTTTAGACAACCGGTTTTTCGTCCCCTTATGTAGAACATGGCCGGTTTTTAATAAACCCGGTTGTTTCAACTGGAACCGAATCAGGACATGAACCGGTTGGAGTTAAAACCGGTGAAAGTGGACTCAAAATTGGATTCCAATCCAGGTACCATCCATTTCAGTTGTAATTCTACCTTTCATAGAACTGAGATTGTACTGAAACTGGAACCAGTAGTTTCAAACTGTCAATTTTATATATTTTTTGAATTTTTAAATTTCAGACTGTTATTTTATCTTTTTCTATTCTAAGCAGCTCAAGCTTCGAACCCGAGCTGACAATTCCAAAACTGATTTTGGTCTCGGTTCAAGGATAACCGGAACCGGCTATCATGTCTACCCTTATGGATGGTCTGAAACTATCCTTTAAACCTTTGGTGATCATCAAACCGCCACCTATAAGCAAAAGACTGACACAACTTTCCATATGCTATAAAATCGGTTGTAGTAGATATCCAATTGAGGTGGGGTATGCCGGATTACTTTATAGTTTTCCTGCAAAAACTTCCAATAAAATGGGTCATGAGTCGGCTAAATATCATCTAAACTAGCTGAAGTTTTATGGAGTTAGCTGATTTCGACAGCATTTGCTGTTCTTTCAGCACAATGAGCTGATTTCAGCAGCATTACATATGGATCGGCCAAATGGGTCATTAACTGACCCAGTAGTGGTGGGAAGGGATGATAGCAAATTGTGCATATTTACAGCATCCAATACAATGGATCAAGTCCAACTAAATAGACCATTAAAGATTGTAGCATAAGATTTTAGGATATTAACATCGAGATCTAGATCCTTCTAAGATATTATGAATTGGGACCAATTTTCATATTTGGGCGTTGATAGGATCATGAGACAGTGAGATTTTAAGATTCATATGGGAATCTTGGCAAGGGATTGAACTTCCGGTAAGTGTTACGGGTGCTTTTAGTCGCATGCCCTCTGCTCTTTGTGAGTGTCTTATGTAGCTTTATCTTGTGTATATTTCAACCAAATTGCTTTCAACTCAACGGGTACCTCTGTTTCCGACTACCAGAACAGGGAAATAGCATCTTCAGCCATATGTAAACGGTTATGCATAAGAGATGCTTGTTTTAATGGGAAATTAGTTTTGAGGATGATAGTGAATCTGAATTGTTTCGATGATAAAAGCGGACGCCAATGTCACCTGCCATATATCACTAAATCTTGCCCATATCAGTATTTGATAGACAGCGATGCACCTGATCAGAAACTATTCTCATTCTCCATCAACAACAGATCTACATGGTGCAGAGATAAGGCATCCGCACTTGTAACTAAAAAATCAAGAGCAAAGCTATAGGCCACGGTTGAATATGTGAGCACATAGTTTAACCCTTCCAGGGGTAATTTGCCCCACCGCAAAAGAATTGCCAGATTAGCCACTGTTCTCCACCATCCTCATCCAGTCACTGCAAGCTGATCGAATCCCACACATTCTTGAGACAGTTGCTTAATAGCCTTGTTAGATCTCTTCATTATAAAAAAGTGCTGTTCAATCACCTCTAGGATGATTTATTTTGCTTCTTCTACAGCAAAGCAGCAGGATATTATATAGAGCGGTTATTTTAACAAACGACCTTATTCTACTAATCTTGGTTCGATTCGTGATCTCCAATTATCGTCTGCAAAATGATCTCTTGCCAAAGTACGCCAATTTCCTTTCCAGTTCTTGATCAATGATGATTAAACACTCAGCGACCTGAATTTTGGTACAAGTTTGTAATACAAAAACTTGGTGGAATTCATAGTTTCATGTGGTTTTAAAGAGAAGGCCTCTTAGGAAGCACAACAAGCAATATGTCGCCTTGCTAGGGAGTTGACTTACAAGTTGAAGTCATCGATACTCTTGGCATTCATCTAGATTTAGCCTCCCCATTGTACCAAGAGAAGCGAAAAGGCTTCTTCGAGATTTTTACTTAAGTTCCGTTGCAGATTTTGGCGGCATTCGATCAAATGAGACTACCTGAATTAAAATCCAAGAAGTTTGTAATACCAACTGATGCAACACATTAGATTAAATAGCCTTCGCACATACAAATGTAAAGTCTCGTGCACATGGTAGTACTACTGTCAAAAACTCTTAACCTATTTACTGTTTTCTGTACACAGAACGGGGTTTATTTGCCTTCCATTAATCATCAGACTTGTGTTTAAGACATCCAATCAGGCCACTTCTTGTAGCAAGGCACGAGTATAGCCCATAATCAACTTCTATCCATAATTTCGAAATGTCTTCTTAGTTTTCTGCTCTGCTTCGTGTGTTCCTCACTGTTTCTGTCTCGGACTGAGTGAGTGCTTGTAGGTTATACCATCTGCATGTAGTGGCCTTGACTTGGTTGCTGCAACCGAAATCGGTGACCGGTTCCGGTGCCCGTTTCGCGTGTGTGGAGCATGGCCATTCTCTTTTGCTGCTACTTTTCCATCCTTCCCGTCGGACTTTCCGTTCACCTGGGCGACCGTGTAGACGAAATGGGTCATGGCAACGTCATTCAATGCTTGAAGTGGCTCAAGTGTTTCAACTACTGCATTCATGTGAGGCCTGTTCTTAGGGTTGGGCGAGAGGCAATGGTAGGCCAATGCAGCTGCTTTCTGTGCTGCTTTGATGGAGTACTGGCCGTTGAGGTTCAAATCTATAATCTTGTTGATTCTCCGTCCTTCGTTCAGGTACGGTCGAGCCCAATCGACCAGATTCTGTTGCCTCCCGGGTCGTTTCTTGTCCATGGCTCTGAGTCCAGTAAGAAGCTCTAGAAGAACCACCCCGTAGCTATAGACATCACTTTTTGCTGTCAAATGACCTAAAGAGAAGTAAATCGAGTTAGTGAAACTGTTCAATCTATGCATGTGATCTTGTAGTCATACATGTATGGTTCACCTGTGGATTCCATTAGGATTCTTAATTTGAGAGGATATAATTTGGATTCTCAACTCCTAAGAATCTAAATCCAAGTGAAATTCTGATTGTTTGAGCAGATGCAACATCACAATCAGCTCAGTTCTCTCAAACAGAGAGAATTCACAAGAGAATCCAATTCTCCACAAAAATGGTGTGAAAAGGATTCACATGAGAAAATCAATATTTCTCGAAAGTGAGTCCCTTTCTTGTGTGAACCAAAGATGATTGTGCTGTAGATTTTTTAGATAATTACCAGTCATAACATACTCCGGCGCGGCGTAACCATGTGTGCCCATAACTCGTGTTGATACATGAGTATCTTCCCCTTCTGGGCCATCTTTCGCGAGTCCGAAATCAGAAAGTTTTGCCGTGAAATCCTGTGGACAATTAACCGATCAGTTATTTGAAATCATATATCACAATCGACCACAAGGAGGAAGAAGAAGAAGAAGAAGCTTACATGGTCTAGGAGAATATTTGAAGCCTTGAAATCACGAAAAATAATTGGCTTCTCTAGACCATGAAGGAAAGCAAGTCCTTTGGCTGCTCCAACTGCTATTTTCAACCTTGCTTCCCATGGCAATGAGATGGAAAACCCTGTCACATAACAATGCAAAATATCAAATTAACACGTGCATCTTGCAAAAGGAAAATGCATTAGAAACCAGATCAATCATATTGCATGTCCTATTAAATTGATTAATCAATTATGGTATCAAATCTGGAACGTACATCTCACTTCATATTTATGCACCCCATCTTACAGTTTCCAGCGTACGAGCTCCATGTAAAATCGATCGTGTGTCTTTCATGACTAAATTAAGGCCACACGTGGCAGGTCAAATATGAACGTAGAGCATTTGTTGGGTTTTTTTTATGATAGTTTGATGCCCACCAGACATCTCCCTAGATCAGTTCCCCATAATCTGCGGCTTGCAAGTAAATTATCTGGTTCACATATGTTATGTTCATATTGGCAAAATAGGGTGAAAATTGCAACAGAAAAAGGAAGGGGAGATAGGGGCCCACTGCATAATTTAAACGGTATTTATAGTTTTATTTTGCATATTTAGTTAAAAACAATAATTTATAATTTTAGGTTCGGTTTTCTTGATACTTTTAGTATTGTAAATATAACAATAACGATAAAAAATAGCTGATATGCTAGGTCTTGGGCCTATTTCTTACTATAAATAAAAACTAACAACCATCTATTAAGGCCTTCAAGCTTCACCTAAGATTAGATAAACGACTTTTCCTATACTAGACGCGATCGGATAGGCTGTAAATTGGTGATGGAAAAAGATCGCAGCCCACGATAAAAACTTAAATTGGTCTCTGTTGGGCACCTAAAAGCATCACTCTTCTATGAAAGGTGAATCTTGATATTGAAGTCATTGTTTGCAATGCAAAATCAAATTTATTATAAAAAATAAAAAAACAAAGAGACAAGGAGCAGTAAATTTCAGCCTATGAAACAGTGCTGCTGATTTCCTTTGAGTTCCCATAGTTCTTCCACAAATAGAAAACTCCATGGTCAGGTGAGTTTCTCGTAGGGAAAGTTAGCACTCTCTCTCTCTCTCTCTCTCTCTCTCTCTCTCTCTCTCTCTCTCTCTCTCTCTCTCTCTCTCTCTATATATATATATATATATATATATATATATATAGAGAGAGAGAGAGAGAGGTGAAAGTAGATATGTAATGTAGCTTTTGAAAAGATGGTCTTTTAAGCTCCTACGTATTTTGTTTATATATATATATATATATATATATATATATATATATATATATATATATATATGAGAGAGAGAGAGAGAAGAAAGTGTACAGGGAGCTTACGTTTGAAAAGATGGTTTTCCAAGCTCCCACGTGCCATGAACTCGTATACCAGCAGCCTTTGCTCGTCCTCACAGCAGTAACCGATTAATTTGACCACATGATCGTGCTTTAATTGTCCCAAATATATGACTTCTGCCTGTACAAACATTTTAAGAAAAAAAATTAAGAAAAAAAATACTCTCTCATTTAATGAGCCAAGTGGTCCTTACATTTTTTTATTGAAATAAATTTCCTTAAAGCAAAATTCAGTTGGTCGTATTCAGCAATGGGAACTCCTAGACGTGTCCAGTTACCGGAACCGAACCCAGACCAAGCCGATTCTAGTCCCGGTTCAGAAACGCTGCTTACCGTTTCAATTCAGGTTTGAATCCAGATGACGCTCTACCAAACCGCAAAAACTATAAAAAATTTGAGGATTTTGAAAACATAATAAAGAAAGGGCCTTAATGTCTGTTCGGGTTCTGGCCACCAGAACCGAACTGGGCGTCCCTCAGTTCAGTTCCAGTTCTGGATCTGTTTAGGCCAGTCCGGTTTTCAACCCAGTTCGGTTCTGGTTGGAACCACCAATTGTTTTCCTAACCGGAGATGTCTAGCAACTCCCACCCTCAAGGACCAACAGTTCATATTATCCCTCTTGCAAGAATCAACCTATTGTCCAAAAATTGGTCTTCTTTTTCATAAGATTTGGTGATGAAAATGGATTAAACGAATTACACAATAAGTGATGACTCACCTGGCTAGGGGTTTAACTCACATTTTGAAGGTCAAGAGTTCGATGCCGGGGCTGTGCATCTGGCTTCGGCCTCCCCGTTGTACCGAAAGAAAATATGGAGGTTAATTGGCCTCTACGCGGTTCCACTTATAGATCAATCCTCACAAAATCGAAGTTCTGTCGATATGACTATCTCAGAGCAGGACGGGTCCGCCCCGGAGTTGGATTTACCAAGCATGGTGCACTGAAGTGTTCTTTGGCTCAAAGCACTCCCACTGATCTATATCAGGAAATTGGTTTTCTTTCAGTTTATGGGGCCATGAGATCATCGAACTGACCATTCTCCCTTTTATCTTTATATTGTACTAATAATTCTTTGAACGAGCTAACCTAATTTATCCATGATTTCAAGACGAAGAACTAAATTGAAGAAATTATTACATAAATGTCAAATGTGGGAGTGGTATTATTGTTTATTTTAATTGAAAATGAGGGAGAAAATGAACCTTGTGTCTTACCAGCCATTCGTTGTGACCTTGACTGCCTTCCAAATCAAGAAGCTTGACAGCCACCGTCATGGGTTTCAGCGCACCAGGCCTCAACTTCTCATCTATGATTCCTTTATAAACTGGGCCAAACCCGCCTTCTCCCAAGAAATAACTCGACGAGTAATTGTTGGTGATTGATCGGAGCTCGGCGGTGGTGAAGATGCATATGTTAGACCCCAGTGAGATGGAGAGATCTTCTGCAAACTTCGGTGACCCCGGGACCGTGGAGAAGCTAGGAAACCTCGGCATGGATCGCTGCTTCACCACGTCCTTTCTCGCACCTGCTGGCTTCACCTTGCTTCCCTTATGAAACCCCATGTCGTCTTCACCACTAAAGCAGCTCGTAAAGGCATCCAGCCAAGTCATTTTTGCAGGTTCACCTCTTAGCACCAAAGAGGGGGACAGAACAATCCGGTGCAGAGAGGTGCAAAGACTCAGGAAGGAAGGGAAGACTCTCTCTCTCTCACGATAATTTCTTGCTCTCCTTCCTCTTCTTTCCAACTACTCTACCAAACGAGGATGTATGAATTATAACAATGCATATATAAAGATATCATGTAATTACGGATAGTTTGTGTACGTCATATATCAAAGGAGAGAAAATTCCTATGTAGGTCCCTGAGATCTCAATAAATCTACCGCCACCTTCAGAATTGACTTCTTTCGATCGATGAAAATGTCAAGACCTTTCTATTTTATTGTTAATGGTTTCCTGATTTCGTCACCAAGATTGTGACTTCTAAGAGGAAGGGTTATTTTCAGCAAGTAATTCACATGGAGGAGCCTCTCCGAAGTCGCTTCCATCGATAGAGAAATGTCAAACTGATTATCCTCGTCGTTCTTTGAGTAGGTGGAGTTCAAAAAGGACCTAATTGCAATATTAGATTGTCTTGAAAAAATGGTGTGCCAGTCTAGGAAATCCTGGCCCATGTTTGGACGGAGGCGACACACGCAAAGCTCCGGCCCTTCAAGGGTCAGGCAGTGACAGCATTTCACTAGCCCACATAAAATATGGGCTGGCTTGGCTCGGCGAGGCTAGGGATGTTGATGGAACCACCAGTACCGAACCAGACCGTCAGAACCAAAACGGTCTAGATGTTTGGTGGTTTGGTTCAATTGTATTCTAGCTGGAAAAAAATATGACAGTTCAGTTCACGGTTCCAACATTGAAACCAAACTACTATATATTAAGTTTATATACCTGTAGATAGAAATCTTTATAAGTTTATATATATGAATTTTATAACCTTATATATAAAATATATATACTCTTATAGATATAAATCTTGACAAATTTATAAGTTTATATATATGAGCTTTATAATCTCATATACATGTAAAATATGGACCATAGATCCAAATAATCTAATAACATAATACATTGTATTTAGTGAAATCCTTAAATAAATACAACTTTAATTTTGACCATAGCACGGTTTGGTTCAATTTTCTAAAAGTTAAAATTTGGTTCGAGGTTGAGACTAGAACCAAACTAAACCAAACGATCAACACCCCTAGGTAAGGCCCATATTTTCACAGGCCCACCAGGGCCTAGCCGTGCTGTTCCCCATGGACATCTTAGAGTCCAGAACTTTGGGTGTTGTCAGCCTTGCAAGAAGTTTAACATGTCATAAAATAAACCTTATTTACACATAACTGGCAATAATACGGAAAAATTCCAAGCAGACACTTCAGTTTAAGAAATTTAAATTGAAAGAGCTGCCTCTTCTTAAATTGTTAAACATTTGGTTAATTAAGTTGCACCAAGAGCATTACCTCACCTCGCTAGGGTATCGACTAGCAAGTTTGAGGTCGTGCTTCGATACCCGGGGCGTGCATCTGGCTTTGGCCTTTTTATTTTTTTATTGTACCAAAAGAAAAAATAAATAGTTGAGTTTTTACACTCTGAGAGTTAGCCCACCTGGTAGGGCTCTCGGCTTGCCTGTTGCAGACTTCAAGTTCGACCCCTTGATGGTGCACAATTGGCTTTGGCTTCTCATTGTTAAAAAAAATGCAGTAACATAGTTTTCAGCTATTTCATGTAATTGGGACATAATAAATTCTAACAAGATGCATCGTCAGTTTTAAATATAACTCTTCTAAATATAAACCTAGTTAGGACTCGAGAAATGGTGGCAACTGTAGAAAAATCAGGTTCGTGTCCACCATTAATATATGAGGGGGGAAATGTGCCTTGTTCGGGTTGAGCCGCTTTGGACTTGAATAGGAAAGGACCAGACATGAACACGACCCAAAACACACAACTTGCTGGTATTTTAAGACAGGATAAGAGCAACCTATTTGAACAAAACTGAAAAGTCTGCATTGTTGTCAAACCACAGACACATTTTCATCTGGCTCGTGTCCACCAATACAAGGGAAAGAATGGGCCGTGTTTGAAAACTTTTGACTTGAATATGAAGGGAACAGATACGAATACTACCCTAAACACAGAACTTGCCCGCATTTTAAGACTGTAAGAGCAACCTTTATGTGCAGGACCTGAAAATTCTGCATTCTTGTCTACAGAGAGTAGAACACGTTAAAATCAGACCATGTTCCAGATGACCTTATGAGAATAAGATGAAATTAGAGAACAAGAACACAGCCCAGAACACGAAACTGCCCTACTTAAGAGTAAAGTGAAGATCCATCGCAGATCTTGAGCTCATCTGACAGGGCTTTCCCACGTTGCATGTGGTGATTTCCATACACACCGTGCATGCATGGGTTTTCCGTGTTAGGTTTCAGCCTGCTGTTGCAAACAAAAAAAAAAAGTGAAGATGCATTGCTCATTTATGAATGGTATCACGCAGATATTGATTTTGTTTTCATTTAAATTTGTTTTATAAGGATGACTTCAAATTTAGATCGACTTGAAATGGCATCAAACAAATGCCCGACTTGAGAGTTTGTGTTTGCGAAAACACTAAATAACATGGACCCGTATTACGGTTGACCTGCTTTTTGACCGGAACACGAAATGGTTTTGGTGATTTGGAGAGGTCGCATATGCTTGCTCCACGAAATGTGTGAAAAAGATGGTGAAATTCTTGGCCGAAAAGTATCACAAGATATTTGTTTCTCACACACATAATATGTATATAAAGAAAAATATTTTTTTAAGATAATAGATTTACATCATTAAATATCCATATGAGAAGTTGAGTGTGTATATATATGTGTATGTATGTATATATATAGAGAGAGAGCATGTAAATTATGCAAACAATAAATTATAGTAAATATATACTCAATGATTCCAACTGTCCGATTAAAAAGAGGTACATGGTCAAGATAAAAAGACAAAAATAAAAATATACCTATACTTTATAGGTTATAATTAATTTAAAGAACAACTTTTTCTTTTCCTTGTTTGATCCAATTATTACCATAATTTTTAGTGTGCATAATCCATAAGCTCTATATACGCATATATATATATATAAGAAAGTATCTTTGCTTCCGCATTAGTGCGAATGGCTGAAAGTCTTTTATTTTTGGTCGGCGAACAGCCCATGCTGTCTTACATAATTACTAGATTACATGCTTACTAGAGATATAGATCCCACGGTTCAGTTTTGACTCTAGGTTTTTAAGATCCGTACCAGACCCGGTGGTCTACAACCGTCGATTCCAAGTACTTTTTGGTTCTTGTTTTTCAAATAGAACCGGAACCAAATTGAAACTGAACTAATTTTAAATTCAGAACTGGAAACGAAATCAAAGGGGGCTGATTCAATTCCATTTTAAATGGGCTAAGCCCATCACTTGCACGGTCAAATCAAATGTTTTGGGGCTCTATTGCATATGTACCTCATCGAAGTGTCTCTATTCTTGTTAATCTCTATAATGACTTATCATCTCAAAAGTATTTCTTAAAATTGTGGAATGTCAACTCATGAACTTTTTGGAGCTCCAATTTCTATATGCTTCATGATGGCTCATCTTATCGAAAGTACTTTTTGGAGCTATAGCATGTCAGCTCATGAATTCTTAAGTTTTGCTTAATCTAAATAATCACTTAAACCTTTGTATTAGTGGAAAATGCAGAACTATCTTGAAAGACATGTTCTTTTTAATGTTGTATCATTTTTAGATATCATCTCAATAACTTATACGTCGGATTAGGGCACTTATCTACGTTCTTATATTTACATCTATATAAAATACAATCATTACAATATGCTCCTATTTTGATATAGTTTAACTCAATATTTGTTATTAGCAAAAGCTAATATGTTCCGTTGGATTAGGGCACATATAGTTTAACATTTCACTTCTATATAAAATACCATCATTACAAATTGTACGGACGATTAGATCATTTACCCGAAGCGTGAGAGGTCTAATTGTGCCAAGGGAGAAAAGAATTTCTTAAATTTTAGCTGGGCTTCTAGAAGCTTCCATTTCGTGCTCTAGAAGCAAAACTATTTCCAGCTTGTTTGTTGTTTTCGTGTTGACTTTGAATCAGCAAAAGCCTTTGTTTTTGTAAGGCCGCACAACTTGTCTGACGTTTGGAATGTCTGGCTTTTTCTTTTCCGGGACAAAACCGTTTCACATTTTCTGCAAGAGAGGGGAACTTTTCCAATCTTTGGTATATGACATAAATGTCCCTGAAGCGATCTCATCACAACTCAAACCGGGTCACTCTTGCCAGGGACCCGTTTCCAGAAGCACAAGGAGCCGCACTCTCCGGGTTAGTGATCGAGACATAAGAATCTCAATATGAAGCCTACCAGCTCGACAACCCGGGGAGCACAAACATAATGTGGGGTGAGGCAAACTTCACATGTGTGAAATTCCTTATTGGTGGAACGCTGAAATTCTCCACAAAAATCAGAACTAGAAACGCTGAAATACGTAGGTGAGAATTATCGGATACGTATTCTGAAATTCACTATCGTTGGTGTTGGGAGGATTGGCGACCAAATAATTTTGTGTAAAAATGCAGCAGGTGAACGGGTGTTTTGGTCATTTGAACTTACCTTATTGTTGGATGCCAACTGTTCTTTTATTTTCTGAAGTCTTTGTGCACACGGTTTAGCCAACGCGGATGCGGCGTCCTCTGTCTCCTCATTGTTACGGAAACCCCCGTGTGGCTCGAAAAGATCGTGTGGGAAAGCGTGTCCACCAGCGGGTTGGGTTCCCACTAGTGTCATTTATATGTACGATCGCCTACGAGACTGTGGTATATACACACTACGTATTCTACTCTTGATATGTTGTATCATACAAAATACGCTGGATCCCTTTTTTTTTATAAGCGAGCTGGAGTTGGTACACCCCTTATGACTTGTATTGAACTCCTGACCTTTTTGTGAGAGACATCCACTTCACCAGTGACTGATGCCTTTATGGAATAGTATCATTCTTTCTTTATAGGCAAGCTGGGAATTGAACTCCTGACGTTTTACCAAAGAGACGATTCTTTGGTCATTGAGTTATGCCTTTTAGGAGATTATATCATGGTCTCTTTCTACTTTGCTTTTTTATACATAAGCTGGGGTTAGGCAGACCCACTGCCACTGGTGGATATACATTGAGTACAAACCCGTCCCAACTCGCCCCATTGCCATCCCTAGGACAAATCGAATTGTATGAATTGAAAAAGTAACTGCCAACTTTTCACCCCCGGTTCTCTCTCTCTCTCTCTCTCTCTCTCTCTCTCTATATATATATATATATATATATATATAGATAGATAGATAGATAGACAGATAGATAGATATACATCGCATCTAATGCTTTTATCTACAGCATGAGTGCATAAAATATAAACTGAATTCCATTTTGATGTAGTTTTGAATTCCTGTAAGCTTGACTCCATCTTAGAGAAAGAGAGAACATTTACTTTATTTTTTTCGCTTTACTCTTTGTCAAATATCTAAAAGAAGCTGCAATCCGATAGCGAAAGATGAGTGACACGACGTCTGATGTGGACTGATATGTCACAAACATTTGGGGCGAGGAATTTCCGCCTCTCCCTCTCTCTTTATATATATATATATATATACTCATGCGATCAATTTTTAAGAGTTTTAAGAAAATACATATAACAGTATTATTATATTACTCAAAAGTATTAAGAGTTTTGCCCGAATATCTGTTGTGTTCCTAGTGGCTTTCAGTATCATGCCTTAAATATTTTGGCAGCCCTAGTATTTGTACCCTTTGCATGCTCATAGGGCGGAGACCCCTGAACCTAGTCAACTCTGCCAACTTTGCTAATTAAGTCGGTCATCATTTGGACAAACCCTTTCAAATCTGTTGTGTTCGTAGTGGCTAATTATGACGACCCTTTAGGGTCTCTTTGACTTATGGTATCAAGTCTCTCCTATTAAAATTAGACCCACATCTAAAATTAGACCCACATGAGTTTGTAAGCATGTTTTAAGAAACCGTAGTTTTGTGTTTGATTTGTGAGTAGTATTAATAATTGAGTTTTAATAAGAAATGGGACAACAACAAGAGAGAGAAAGAAGCACTTGAGTTTTCATGCGAAGCTCTTAGGTCTGCTTCTTGTAGTTAATGTCTCAATGATGTCAAAGTTTTTTACTCAAATTGAACCTATGAAACTAAAATTTCATGCCAATAACATGTTCCATTCTTAATAGACAACGAAACTTGAGACTGTGAACATCAAAACTCATGGTCCAATACCTTGAACCTTGTAACAAACACACCATTAGTCACCATGATATCATCCTTCAGGATTTTCGTTCATAAATTTGACTTATCTGGATCCACCTATTGTAAAGTCATTTAGTATGCTTCGCACAATGAATGTTATTTGGTATTGAAGATAAAATAAAGTAGCCGTATATTTGGAGTTCTTTTCTTTTCATAAGAGATTTGAAGAAACACCCCTTCGGAGGCATTGGAGCAGCTATCTTTGACATAATCAACTGGCATGTAAATTTTAGCATGGTCGACTTTGTTAGATGACACTATTTTGATCAACTTCAACATTGCATTCATGCTTTTCGGTGTATCATCACACTTTCATTAATGATCGAGACATGGTAATTAACTTCATAGAAACCTGATGGAATCAGTTGAGTGTATTCGTGCAGGAACGATTTTACTTTCTGATAAAGTTTTGTCCTAGCTGTTAGCTCTCTCTCTCTCTCTCTCACACACACACACACACATATCAAAGTTATGAGGTAATCCAACCAAAGTCTGAATCATTTTAGCCAAGTTTACAGTCGGAGAGAAGCCTGGTAGATGTCGCTCCTTCAAGAAATACTTCTTCGAAGGGATATACATGATTATTTAACTTGATGGCATGTCGCACGGAAACTCATAGAGATATCTGCATAGTGTTCCAGGTCTTCGTGTACAGCCATTTCAAAAACAGACACAAATGCAGTATGGTTCCCTATACTGACTTTTGAAGTATTTTTCACCTTCACCGCATTAAACGTATTCACCTTTCTTTTGACATTTCCTGTAAATGGATAGATAGACAGATACAAGATTTGCCAGCCTTTGTAAAAAGAAAAAAGAAAAGATCCAATAGCTTTACTCAGGAGTTTTCATTATTTATTATAGAAAAGATTCTTGAATTCAATGTACTTCAAAATTTAGTTCTAAGATCAGGGACGATTAGAGCTGTCAAAATGGGCCTAGTACGTAGGGTTGGCCCGGCCTGAGAAAATTACTTTTACCCATAAAGAGCCAATTTATGGAAAGGGTCAAACTTATATATATATATATATATATGATAGATTATTCCTATGAGAGGGCCACCATCTGATCGCCTTTGATAAATGATCAGGGACAATGCGGTCCTTGTCATATGGTGGGGGGCCTAATGTGATTAGGATAATGCCTTTGAGTTATTAGGTCAAGAGTGTTAGGTGCGTGCAGGAGATGACCCCGGCGCTAGAGAGGTTTAACTAGCACTCTAGATGGTTTACTTGTTTATCGTTTATGCTTGAGTCATGTATTAAGTGGGTCATATGAGTGCAGCATAAGTTAGTTTCGCTAGGGAGGTTTATCACACACACCGGCAAGACAGGCAACAGGGAGGGAGGTTCATCAAGTTCAGGGATGCACTGGATTTAGTCTAGGGAGGTTTAGCGTTAGGCTGTAGAGAGGCTTCTGCAGCATAGGTGCACCAAGTCTATTAACAGCAGTTGGGCGTCAGGTTCGTCTGAAGGTATTGAGTCCACATGCGTTTGTTTGGTCTGGTATGGGTTGAGTCATATTAGATTCTTTAGGTGTCTCGGTTCTAATATAGGATGAGTCTAGTGTGGGAATAGAATTCATGCCCCGCACCATTGAGTTGGATCTATGTAATTGGTCCCTTAGTTTATAAAAGGGAGTCGGGTAGTCCATTGTAAGGGTTCGCTCCTTGTGGATTGAGAGTGTTTGGTATAGAGAGGTCTAGAGAGAAGAGTGAGAGGTAGTTGGGAATCAAGAACTCCCTTGTTGGTCGTCTTTCTCGTCTATGCTTTGGAAGGTAGAGTTGGGTAGCAAGTGGATTAGGCCATCGGGCGGTGCCATTATGGTATAGTGTGGACTCCTTTCAAAGACTCTTGCAATCAAACAATTATTGATTAATAAAGAAAACCTCTTTTGTGACTTCTGTTATCCCTTGTGTTCAAAGAGGTATGAGAGTTTATGCTTTTGCTTGATTGTTGGAAACCATGTCTTTGCATAATATTGATTTTGGTGTTTAGATTGAAGGCTGATTAGTGTGAGTGTTAACGCCAGTCTCCGGAACTTGCATGTTGACACCTTTGGTATGTCATCTCTGATCGTCTATCAAAGGTGATTGAATGAATAAAGTTTGAAAATATATATTCTCAAACGACCCTATCATTCTTATATGTGTGTATCAAAGAGAGTTTGTATGTATTGGGGCGGGATAGAGCAGCATCCCCACATGAAATTTGAAAATTCAATGAAAAGATTACAGGGATGGCTATACACATAGTTCACCCACCTTAAATAGTGAGAATAGGCTACCAAAAATCCGGATCAATGTCAGGGTTTACATGACCCAGGTTGCGTGGGGTCTGAACCCTCTGAAAATCAGGTCAGTTCGGGTGAGCATGGGCTGAGTCTAGTGTGTGTGTTTTGCGGTTGCAGGTGGCTGGATCAGAAGCATTGGTCTGAATCCCCTCTAGTCGAGTTGGGGATTTGAGAAGTGACCCAAGTCAGGTCAGGGTCAACCTGGTTTTCACCCAAATCCGAAGTGGACTGACCCATCAACCCCATTCGCCAAGCCTACCGTTGATTAGATATTTTAGAAGCATGTTAGGCAGCCCACAGTTGGGCGATCCATTGGTTTCTGGCAAACTAGGTAGCAATGTGTAATTATAAATATTCTTCGACTCCCCCATTGGCATCGATTATTCTTCTTCTCTGCTATTATATTTTCCCAAAATTACCAACTACAAAGCATCAGCCCATGGCGTCACCCTCATTTCGTTGAGTAGTCTACTCAATCTTGGCTGCCCAGAACACTGTTCATAAACAAAGTCATAGTTTTAGGTAGGAGAGGATCAAACATGTCACCAAATGGGCAAAATATCAAGTGCACAATCAGCTATTGCTTCTCACCATACAATAATATTGTATATGGATATCTAGATAATTAGTCACATATAATTGTGATTATTTATCAGTGATTATCATGCCATATTGCATGCTACTGTGTATATTACAATGTTATATATCATATCATTGGTGGGCATTTTGCCCGCAGCTATTTACATAGAGTCTTTGGCTACGATATCTGATACTATACCCATTTCATAGAGTGTATGATACGATTTGTTAGATGGATGTCCAATATTCAGGAGATTCATTCCCCGAACCTGTTCGTGTTTCTGCAGGTCTTATTGTGACGGGTTTTCTGGGGAATATACATACCAATATGTCTAGAAATTATCCAAGCAGGTTTATGTGACTGAACCACATATCTAGCGAAACAAATATGATTGCCACCATAAGATATTCCTATGTTGCTTATGAAACCTGGTTCTTTGGGGATTATAGTTAATGGTATTGCCTTAATGACATGAGAATTTCACACATAACACGATATGGTATTGCCTTAATGGTTTCTGCAGGTCTTATTTAAGCTATTGCTGTCAACCTGTTCGCTTTCGCTTGCGAGAAAGATGATCCGTGTCTCGGAGATATCACGATCCCAGCATTATGAACTAATTAAGTTCTCAAAACCAGGATGCATCAAAGCACTGTGTGCATTGATTACGGATTGTTTCACCATCATCCATAACACCGGCGTATGAATAGCTTAAATTCAATTGGCAAAGAGCCAAGGCTCCCGTGGCTAGTGGATTGATGAGTTCATATAGAAGATGATGAGTTCAATATCCATAGCACGCATGTCTCGTAAGCGTCTGCCCGGTCCAGTTTGTCAATCAAAATGAGAAAGGAGAATCCAAATGTTCTCGTTTTTTTTTTGTAAATCTGAACCTGAACATCATCGACTCATATCATTCTAGGGAGTGGTTTTTACTTGTATAGAAAATCATTCACAGGATTCTGTAATTGTTCATACAGGCATCTTATATGACAGATTCGAAAACCATTAACACAAAGGTAAGCTTATGACCTACTCATGGGCGAGATGTGGAACCTGACTCAACTGAAGTTTAACAGAATCAAGAAGAGTCTGTACAAGCAAACCAATTCTTTTGACAAATTATATGGACGACCTGGCCTGATCTCACCCAACTAAACTTCGTCTGCCCCCTATAGAATTTCTGGGTCCACCACTAGGAAAAAGAACGGACAATAATATGAATTGGGGATCTAAATGGACTCGTATATCTGGACCCGAATTGTAGCAGTTTATCTGAAAATATGCTGCATACGATTCGGATGTTGCATTTTAAGATGTATCGCTGCTATCCAAATAAAAGTTGTTGGATTGAGACATCCACTACCAAAAGTTGGCTCAATATTTCTTTTATTAACATTATAGGGTTCGACAAATATACAAGGAAGACATCAAAATTTGTGTGAATTATCAAAGTGTCAAGTTAATGAGTTATACTATGAAATTATGGGGAAGAATTATTGAACATAAGTTAAGATAAGTATTGAGTACAATAGAGAACCAATTTGGATTTATTTCATGCTGGTCTATCATTGAAGTGATTCACCTATTAAGATATTTTATGAAAAAATTTAGAAAAAAAGAAAAACATTTATATAGTATTTATTGATCTAGAAAAAGCTTATGATAGGGTGTCAAGAGATGTTTTTTAGAGAATCTTGGAAAAGAGAGTATCATGTTAACATTTATAAATTTTATAAGATACATGTATGATGGTGAAAAACATGTGTGAGGACTTATAAAGTAATGACAAAATTCTTTGGAGTTAATATTGGGTTACATCAGAGATCAACTCTAAGTTCATATTTATTTATATTGGTCCTTGATGAGTTAACAAAACATATTAAAGATAAAGTACATTGGTGTATGTTATTTACAAATGATATTGTATTAATAAATGAGTTTAAGGAAAAAGTTAATAAAAATTAGAACTATGGAGAGAAACATTAAAAAGTAAGCTTCCAACTTAGTAAAACAAAGACAGAATATATGAAATTTAAGTTTGATCATTTGGTTACTTTAGAGGATATAGAAATTAAAATTGGCATATATTGCATCCCTTATAAGGAAAATTTTAAATGCCTATGATCAGTTTTTCATAGTGATGAAAAAATTGATAAGATGTTACGAGTAGAATTAATGTAGGTTGGTTCAAATGGAAAGGGGCATCAAGTATTCTACGTGACAAGAAGATACCATTAAAGTTAAAAGGTAAATATTATAGAGCAACAATTAGACATGCTATGTTTTATGGTTCTGAGTGTTGGGCATTTAATCATCAACCTGTATAAAAGATGTTCATGATAGAAATGAAGATGTTGAGATGGATGAGTGGCCACACAAGGAAAGACTATATACATAATGAGGTTATTAGAAACAAATTGAGAATAACACCAATAGAGGATAAAATGAGAAAAAATCGTTTAAGATGATTTGGAGATTGTAGAAAGATGACTAAAGAAAGCTCAAGTAAAAAAGTACGGAAAACTAGATTATGAAAATGTTAAAATAGTAAGAGGAAGACTACAAAAGTGACGAAAAGAAACAATAAATAATGGTTTGGCTCATGTTGAGTTAACTATCAACATCCATGATAGGGCTCAATGAAAATAAAGAATTCATGTAGTCGATCCCATCTAATATGGTAAAAGGGTTAGTTGTTTGTAGGGTTCGGCAGATGCCTACTAGAGAAACTTGGCCTGGTATTAAGCTTATACCTTCAACTTCAGGGTGCTTTTGAGTCATATTATACGATTGGATTCAATTGAATCCTAAATCCGAATTGGATCTTCTGTGCTATAGTGAAACTCCTGAACGAGTACGACCTTCCACAATCATTGAGAAGAGGATGATCTGAAGATGACCCAACACCTCATGGTTAGAATCAATCAGCTTCTTCTTAAGATGAATAGTGGTATAATAGCATATGGTCGATTCATATGGCCATAACAGACAGCTGCTCTCTCTCTCTCTCTCTCCAAAACATCTTCCATACATTTCATTCAATGTTTATAAGCCAAGAAGGCTAATCATGGATCAAATTTATTTACCTGATGACACGTAAATGGTCAGATTTCAAGATTTTGCTGCATCAAGAACACATTAAATGGATGTATTTATGAAAAATGCACTCGACAAGTTTTGTTCTGTTCTTCTTTAGAGTATTTAGCACTCAAGTACAGCAAAATCAGTAAATGCTATCGGCCAATTTCTATGTAATGCTCTTAACTAGTAACCTCCATGACAACTGTCGCCAAGGAGGTCCTCCACTTTAAGCTGCATAAGGCAAAAAATCATGCTAAGAAATGAAAGTATGCGATAGCGTTTCACAAAATAATGGCAGGAACATTTTAGGAAAAATGACGAAAATGTTGGTGTAAGAATCATTAGGATTATCATTTAAAACAAAGTGGACAAATGATCCTACAAAGGCTTTTCAATGTTAGCATTAACGATGTTAATAAAAAAATACCACTGTAAGATACTGTCCTTTCACACCACCATACCGTTGCTCTGTGCGTCTACGATGTCTACAGTGTGTACCTGTGTGTGCACGTAAAACATGAACGTGCAGTGTCGGAAGTTGTGTACCGGTGTATGTGCATGCTCTACTGCCGTTTGTTGTTGGTAGGGAGTTCGACTCCCAGAGGGTGCATACGTGGGTGTTTGGCTTCGGCCTCCTCTTGTAACCAGAAAAAAAATCGGGCCTATCGAAGAACGACAAGAACTTCTGTTGAAAATGAATAGGGAAAAAGAATATATCGGTCTTTCCTTATAAACTAAAATATAAATGTTCATCATTGTTAATATGACAAGCAAAATTTTTCTCCCAACAAATACGGTGAATAATTGATGCCTCTTCAAGCCCGTTGTGAGGCTTATTGTGAAAAGAGGAAAAAGAAGAAAACAAGCAAATCAAATGAACTAGATGATCTTAAATACGAAGAATATACAACGAAGACCCTACTACTAACTGTACTTTACACTCCATATCGTTTCTGTAAACTCATGCAAAACTCGGATTTCTTGGTTCCCGAAAATGTACACCTGAATACAAGCCAAGATTATGATCAAAGGAGGAACTCGTTGATGAGCTTTCCAGTAAATGGAACACCTTTCATGAAAAGAAACTTTAGTTTTCAACCGTACCTCAACTTGTCCGACGCAATATCCAGTCAGCCAACCCGCCTATTTGCCGTTGTAACTCTGAAAACTTCAACATGAGAAGCCGAAAGGCAACGAAACAAAAGAAATAAACACAACAGAAAGCATGAACCTGCAGTAAACAATCATTTCAGTACCTTTGCAGGCTGGAGACGACATTTTTAACAAGTAGCAGAAGCTCATATCAGCTCAAGTTATGCCCTGAGATAAACACTATGATGAATGCGTAATGCTATCTGAAAATTAGGCTATCATTCTTTTGGCATCTCAAATTTTCAATGAGTGACTGGTAGAAGGACTTCAACATCTTAATATCGCCATTCTGCATAGAAGATGACATCACAGGATCAAAACCAAGTTCCAAACCAAATCAGAGCCAGATTCAATCACATGGTAACTAGAGATATTCACGCAAGTTTATCTTACTAGTGACGTTAAAAGTGACGAAAACATTATCAAGAGAAATAATATTTTTTATGTGATCCGCTTCTGAAGTCAAAAGATTAATTTTTATTGTTGAATCAGTGGAGTGCCGCCAAGATCACTCTTGCACAAAGGCCGTCAACCATTCACAGATACACATACAAGCAAAAGCACCACATTATGACATTTGTTGGATCTTGACCCAGAGACAGACAGACGGACAGACAGGAGGAGCATAGCCAAACAGTCAACAGATACAAATAACTGTATGCAAGACCATTGTAAATACATGTGCCTTCAAGCATAGCTGACTTTCAGCTCTACAAACACTCCAAGTTCTAGATAAACAACGTTATCTGAACTTGGATATACAAATACATCGGAAGAAAATGTAATTATTACCTGTAACTTTTGGCAATACTGCTCAGCTAGATTTTGTGGGCAGTGTGCTGCTGAGAAGCCCCTTGTAAGAAAGTGAATAAGAAATTCATCACCAAGATTCTCGTACATGACTTTCTGAGCCACGACAATTTCTCCAAGAAGAAGAAGCTAGCAAAAGCAATTAATGACAAAAAAATATTCAGATGGTGAAATGTTCAATAGAAAATCAAGCACTCTTGTTTTACATCTATAATTTGTAATGTAAAGATAAGTTTCAAGTCTTAACTACAGAACCCAGCGCTAATACTAAGGAAGTAGATAGAACAATGTATCTACTAAACAAATATTAATCTAAAGAACTTATAAGAGTATGTCTGCTTTTATTATATACATTCCACTTCATGAAAAATTACTTGTATTAATTAAGCAACGCACTTGCCCACAAGCAGTGAAAATAGGAGGTCATGCATGCCCTTGATAATTTTTTGATGGCAAATCTCATCTTGATGTCAAAGGTCAGATGTTTTCTGTTCTTAATTGTTTTTTATTATGTAATAATTATGATTACTTTTATAGAGACTATTAGTTCCTGTATCATGAAATTCATAGTTTTTCACTTTTTGTCTTTGTTAATTTAGTCTGAGATATACTAAATGCAAGTAATAAATCTCATTCAGACGTTCTGACGGAGGTCACCCTATGCCTTTAACAGTGTAACACTGATATGTATGAAGCACTTCAGAAAAGCTAAGAAAGCAAACGGGAATCCTGGGAGAATAGTCTCACCTAAACAGTGATAATCATCAGCTATCCAAACGCTGAAGCAAATCATGATGTGCATGTTCAATCAACCACCCATATTCATAAAGTAGAGAGGTGATTTAATCACAAGCGGACTAACATATTTTGGCATTTTTTAGTCACAGATCATATGATCAAACTTCTGGGCTTTCTTATTACACATGCTAGTCAGAACACAGATGTTCAGCTTGATTTGTCATATTTATAGCTCAAAGGTGTGACCACTTAAAGCACTGATCTCAATCAATTTAGACAACTTACTGTATTGGCATCATGCAGTTCAAAGGAGTTGTCGAGCACACTATACAAACAACAATTGGTGGCAAATGACTCGATGATAAATGTCCGGAAACCAGGTACCTGAATTAGAATTAAGCAGTACTCGTTGGTTGAAAAGGCATTCAAATGGTAACTCATGAACCTATAGGAAAAAAAAACATAAAAGCATGCAAATATGCTTCTGCAAGGAACCAAATGATAAGACACCTTTTCTTCACCATTAGACTTGGAACACCAATCTTTTATGAGTTTCACAAAAATCTGAACGCATGCCTGCAGACATAACAGGAATGAGTAAACATATTAAATACGCAATGTTACATGTGATGACCAGTTTTGGTCAGTATATTTATGCTTAAAGCAGTTAAGGCACACCTAAGAGCTTCAGAATTGTAGATTGTAGATTTCCCAGTCGGATGTCTCCAGGAAGTTCAACTTAAGAAAGTGCATTATGCATGAAGAAAGGTTTTTTGGTGGTCAAAACAGGGTTACCACTAGAAATGGGCCTAAAGTTTGCATTATGAGAAAGCAAACACAGAATATAGCGTAGTTGGGGGACTAATAGAAAAAGATATAAAGAAACTAAGACTGGCTAACAGAAGGGGTAGCAAACATACTACGAAAGGTTTCTAAAAGATTGCCCCAAACAAATTAATAAAATAGTATACGCATGGATGCATATCTGTAGACATAGCATTATGCAGGTGCTGGACATAAAACAGAACAAACCTTTCGTATGAGAATGTCCTTGTGACTGCAAGCATTACACAAAAGCAACTGAATTACTGCATCCAAATAGCCCCTGCTACTAGGAGAAAGCAATACGGAGGAGAGATCATTTGTGGTCATCACATGGAGAAATGTAAACACAGTGCGCTGAAGTTCTTGTAGTTCACGAACTTCCTGCATGGTTCAGGGGCGAAGGAAAACGTTGAAGATTCTGACAAACAAAGAACAGGTACTGCCTTATAACAACATTATCAATTACAGACTGTTATAAATTCTATTAAAGATCCAAGGGTATTATAGTTCAGCCATTTGATAACAGAATTGTGGACCTTATCTTCTGAACTATGATCCTTTATATCAGATATAGTTTTGACATATTGATCTTACAACAACGTCATACTCCTCCATACCTCATTTCTATCAAAAGTCAAGATGAACAATTGTACATCATTTGGATTTTTCGAACCAAACATGACTCATCCCCTATCCACTCATTTATCATTCATAGTCCTATATAAAGGTTAATATGAAACAAGAAAAGCCTGAATAAAAACCTCCAATCAGCCCCTCTTTTACTTGGGCATGGATCTAAAATAAGACAGTATCAGAGGTTCAGCAAGCCGGACAAACATCAGTAAAAAAGTGGAGAGGATAACACAAGCAACCATGTAGTGCATGCAATTCACACATAAATAGTGAAAATGACAGTATCTGGATTGCATAGACCCAAACATCGAGATACATTAATGTACCATGTATGATAGACTCATAACATTGATAAAAACGTATTTGGAGGTTAATGAAGTGTCTTTCAGTTTGCAGTAAAGAATTACTTGCCAAGAACCAATGTTTAAAAAATCATATCATATGATATTATACAGTAATATTGTTCACCGAGTCATGGATCGACACAACTAGATAACTATATCATTTAACCCATTGAGCACATTAATGTGCATCACTGCTCATCAAAGAATATTTTCATACAAGATCTGTTAGCCTTATAAAAAAAATTCAGAACCAATCTAGTCAGACGCCTATTGCTAAAAGGAAGCCTAGTCAGCTTTTTCAAACAGACGTAGTCAAGGCCTAGTGTAAAAGTAGGCCTAGCCTAGCCAAGAACCAAAATCAGTTTTCTATATTGTAGCCTTAGTCAAGCCTAGTCAAGAGGTTGTCACAGGCTACAACTTTTAACATGTTCAGATTTTCTACTTATAAGTACTCCTTATCTAATAAATAGATATCATACCGCATAGGGGTAACTATACCCTACACAATATGGGTCTAATAAAATATTTACGACATTGCCTAGGACCACTTAAAATAGCCTAAGAAACCTACATCAAATGGCAAAAAGTAAATCGTAATAACGTAGAACATATTTGCAGCTGGATGGAACTCAAATTTTAAGGTAATGCATGCAATAGAAATGAAATAACCAGCAAACAAAGCAGTTTGAGGCTCTACCTTAAATACAACAATAACTAAGCCTTTTCCCATACTAGATGGTGTCGTCTACATGGATTCTTTGTTTTCACATAGCCCTATCATAATTTGTAGAATTCATGGTAGATAAGTCCGACAAAGTTTTACGCTAGCTGTCGGAAGCCTAACGCAACCCTCCTCCTTTATCAAGGTTTGAGCCCCGCCATGCGAGGATGATCCCTTATATGGGTAGAGTTATAGGCTCTACCTTTACTATTTTTAGAAAATAACCCAGCAACATTTGATTGACTAGCTTCAATGGAATGGATTAACAGTACTATGGCCTAGTTGACACCTTACCTAGTCCTTAGTACTGCATGGAGTTCAAAGAACTGATTAAACCGATCAAAACTAATTAAAATGACCCAAAGTGGTGATTTCCTTTGGTTATTTTACTTCAGGGTTTGATTTGAAAAGAAAAAGGTATGTTTAGTTTGGTTGATGATTTCAGGGTTGGAAGCAAACCGATCTACATACAGATAAACAAGTAAACAACAACAAAACTAAGCCTTTTCCCATACTAGACGGGGTCGGCTACATGGATCTTTTGTTTTCACATACCCCTATCATGTGTTATGTTAGCAATTAACAACATAAGCTAGATCAGTCTTTATTATTTATTTCCAACACTTTTGTGGTCGTCCACTACCTCTTTTAATAATTTCAAAATCTAGTTTTTCATACCTTCTTACAGGCGCTTCTTTTGATCTTCTTTCTATATGTTCAAGCCATCTTAAATGATATACTCTCATTTTATCCTCTATTGGTACCACTCCCAATTTGTTTTTAATAACCTCATTATGTATACGGTCTTTCCTTGTATGGCCACTCATCCATCTCATCAGCATCTTTATTTCTGTCAGAGTCATCTTTTGTGCATGTTGATGATTAACTACCCAAGACTCACAACCATAAAACATGAGAGGTCTAATTGTTGCTCATTTTTTTGTCACAAAGAATACATGATGTTCCTCTCCATTTTAATGAACCTTCGTACCATCTCCATCAATTCTTTCATCACTCTGGAAAATTGATCCTAGGTATTTATAACATTCCTTTTGGGGATGCATGTGTGCCAATTTTAATTTCTATGTCCTCTGAAGTAACCAAATGATCAAACTTACATTCCATATATTTTGTTTTTGTTCTATTAAGTCAGAAGCCTTTACTTTTTAATGTTTCTCTCCATAATTCCAATTTTCAATTAACTTGTTCCTTAGACTCCTCTACTAACACAAGGTCATATGCAAATAACATGCACCAAGATACTTCATCTTGAATATGTTTTGTTAACTCAGACACCACTATAAATAAGTATAGATATAAAGTTGATCCTTGATATAACACAATATTAACTTCAAAAAAAGTCGGTCATTCCTTCAAGAGTCCTCAAACATATTTTTGTGTCATATGTCTCTTATAAGATTTATATATGTCTTGGAATAGCTCTTTTTTCCAAGGTTCTCCAAAGAACAACCAATGGTGCCCTATCGTAAGATTTTTTAAATCAATAAATATATGTGAAGGTCTTATTTTTTGCTCTAAAATGTTTCATAAGACATCTCAAAAGGTGAAATGCTTCAATAGTAGATCTGTGCAAGAATTCAAATTGGTTCTTTGTTGTACTCGATACTTGTCTTAACCTACATTCGATAATCCTCTCCCATAATTTCATAATATGCCTCATTAACTTGATACCCTGATAATTCGCACAATTATGAATGTCTCCCTTGTTCTTGTATATGGGTATAAGTGTACTCGCTCTCCATTCTTCAATCATCTATTGGTTTCTCCATATTTATATATATATATATGGCACTCCATAATTAAAGACCTCAACTATGATAAATGGCCCTATGAGCATGGGTTTTTTCAGAATTTTGCTATATTACATATAATATATATAGATATAGATATAGATGTACCCCAATACTAAGGACCTCAACTATGATTAATGGACCTATGAGTATGGCTTCTCTTTATTTCTATAATAATAGTATTTTTATTTCTTATGCCTTAAGATTTATACCTTGTACCATTAATCATTGTAAAATTAAAGGATGTCATTTAACTTTTCTTAGACGGAGAACCATGTTGAACCACACCAAACCTTTGGTTTGGTTCAGATAGAGGATTAAAATGGTTTCGGTTTGGTTTTCAAACCGATTGGATCCATCTGGTTCAAGGTTGAGCTAGAAGGGAACCAGATTTGACCTTGAAAGCGCTACCACTAGTCCAGCTCAGTTACCCCATATGATGTCTAGCATTAACCGGAGCCAGAAATGATTATCCTTGACTCTCAGACATTTACTTAAGCACTTTATGCCTTTATGAAGAGAAATTAATCCTACTTTGTTTGCACTGGTTTCTCCTGCAGAGGTTGAAGCGTCCATTTTAGTTGGCTTCGCTATAAAATGTGTAGACAAATAACCACTGATTTTCACGATAACCAATCAATCAACAACAACAACAACAACTAAGCCTTTTCCCATCCTAGACGGGGTCGGCTACATGGATTCTTTGTTTCCACATATCCCTATTGTGTGCCATGTTAGAAGTTAACTCACAATAAGCTAGATCATTCTTTATTGTTTCTTTCCAACACTTTTGTAGTCGTCCTCCAGCTCTTTTAATACTTTCCAAATTTAGATTTTCATCTTATTGGTTCTTCTTTTGATCTTCTTTCTATATGTCCAAACCATCTTAAACGATATTCTCTCATTTTATCCTCTATTGGTGCCACTCCTAATTTGTTTCTAATAACCTCATTATGTACACGGTCTTTTCTTGTATGACCACTCATCCATCTCAACATCTTCATTTCTGTCAGAGACATCTTTTATACATGTTGATGATTAACTGCCCAACACTCAAAACCATAAAACATGGCAGGTCTAATTGATGCTCTATAATATTTACCTTTTAACTTTAATCATACTTCTTATCACAAAGAATACTTGATGCTCCTCTCCATTTTAACCAACCAACATTAATTCTATACGTAATATCTCCATCAATTCTTCTATCACTCTAAACAATTGACCCTAGGTATTTAAACTTTCCTTTTGGGGGATGCAATATGTGCCAATTTTAATTTCTATGTCCTCTGAGGTAACCAAATGATCAAGCTTACATTCCATATATTCTGTCTTTGTTCTACTAAGTCGGAGGCCTTTGCTGTCTAATGTTTCTCTCCATAGTTCCAATTTTCTATTAACTTTTTCCTTAGACTCCTCCACTAATACAATGTCATCTGCAAATAACATACACCAAGGTACTTCATCTTGAATATGTTTTGTTAACTCATCAATCACCATTATAAATAAGTATGGACTTAAAGTTGATCCTTGATGTAACCCAATATTAACTTCAAAGAAGTCTGTCATTCCTTCATCATACATGTCTCTTATAAGGTTAATGTATGTCAATGAGATACCTTTTTTTCCAAAGTTCCCCAAAGAACCTCCCTCGGTACTCTACCATAAGCTTTTTTCATATCAATAAATATCATGTGAAGGTCTTTCTTTTTTACTCTAAAATGTTCCATAAGACGTCTGAAAAGGTGAATCGCTTCAACAGTAGATCTGCCTGCCATGAATCCAAATTGGTTCTCTATTGTAATTGATACTTGTCTTAACCTACGTTCAATAATTCTTTCCTAGTATGGCTCATTAACTTGATACCTCGATAATTCGCACAATTTTGAATGTCTCCCTTGTTCTTATATATGGGTATAAGTGTACTTGCTCTCCATTCCTCGGGCATCTTTTGGTTTTTCCATATTTCATTAAATAGTCTTGTAAGCCAAGTGATTCCTATGTCTCCTAGTATTTTCCAAACTTCTATAGGAATATTATATGGTCCTACTGATTTACCACCCTTCATATGTTTAAGAGCCTCTTTGACTTCATTCTTTTGAATACGTCGATAGAAATTGTGGTTTATATACTTTTCTGATTTAGCTAACTCTCATAAGCTAATAGTAACATCTTTATTTTCATTAAAAAGCTTATAAAAATAATTTTTTCATCTATTTCTTATATCATCATTTGCCACTAGAATTTTTTCATCCTCGTCTTTGTTGCATCTAACATAATTAAGATCTTTAGTTTTCTTATCTCTAGCCCTAGTTATCCTAAAAATATCTCTTTCACCCAGTGTTGTCCGTATCGCACCGTATCGTACGTATCGTATCGTGGGCCACCATGATATGATACGGGCCCCCGTATCGCAGGTGCGGGCGTATCGCACCGTATCGTGCGATACGGCCCGTATCGCACGATACGCCCTGGGACCCTTATAAAGGGTCCCGGCCCGAGGGAAACCCGCGATTTTTCGTGGGTTTCCTCTCTCCTTTTGGGTTCTTCAAGCTCCCTAAGAGTCGGTTTTCGCCTCCTTGGTGTTCAAAGCTCTAAAATCGTGCCCTACGGTGTCCGTCCAAGCCTCCAAACTCGGATTTAGGTATATTTTTAATGTTTTTTTCCTTTTTTTCCTTTATATTTATTGTTTTTTGTGTTATTTCGGGTTTTTTTTTTTGAATGACAAAATATGAAGTTATTAAGTGTGTGTATACGATTTTTATTGCATTCATGAAGTGGGAGACACTCGATTTGAGTGTTATTTGAAGATTGGGGGATTTACGAAGTGCTTTTATTTTCAGGTTTTTGTTTGAATTAAAGTACTCCATTGAGATGGCAGGAAGGGGTGGTAGAGACTCTCATTCAAAGTCTGATGATCCGGCATGGCAGTGGGGTATACCAGTTGAGGGTTCAAGGTTAAAAATCAGATGTTTATTTTGTGAAAAGGTGGTTAGTGGTGGAATTTCAAGGTTGAAACACCACCTAGCAGGAACCAGGAAAGAAGTTGCTCCATGCACAGGCAGAGTTAGAAGTGTGCCAGAAGGTATTAAATGGCAATGCTTGCAGATGATTGAGAGCATACAGGAAAGGAGACAACAAAAGGATGATTTCCAGATGTGTGAAGAAGCTGACGATGCTACTGCCACTGAAGTTGGATTCACTGATAGTTTGCCTTCAGATGCTAGAACAGATATTGGTAGTAGCAGTTCGCGAACACCTAGCAGAGGAAAGAGGGTTGCATCTGAAGACTTTGGAGGTGGCAGAAGAGGAAGTTCAGGAAGGAGTAGAGGAAGAGCTTCTTCTTCTAGCATACATTCGTTCTTTCCTCCTTCCACTACACCTGGTGCTCAGCCAGGAATTCGTGCTGCTATGGCTTCAGAACAACTGCACGATCAAGCAGACCTTGCAGTGGGCAGATGGTTTTATGATACATGCATTCCATTTAATGCAGCAAACAGTTTTCATTTTCAAGCAATGGCAGATGCAATTGCTAACATTGGTCCAGGATACAGGATGCCCTCTTATCAGAAGTTGAGAGAGAAGATATTAGATCAGACCGTGATTGAAGTGCAGCAATACTGTTCGACTTTGAGACAATCGTGGAAGGAAACAGGATGCACTATCATGGCAGATGGATGGACCGATAGGCGAGGAAGGACATTGCTAAACTTTCTTGTATATTGTCCTAAAGGACTCATGTTTTTGAGATCTCTAGATATGTCAGAGGAGAGGCACACTGCAGAGATCCTACGACAAGAATTTGATAAGGTTATACAGGAGGTTGGGCTAGAAAATATAGTCCAATTGATTACTGATAATACAGCTAACTACAAAATAGCTGGGAAGGAGTTAGCTGATATTTATGGGACTTTCTACTAGACACCATGTGCAGCCCATTATTTAGATCTCATCCTCGAGGACATTGGTGAGATGGATGAAATAAAGGCAGCATCTGAGTGTTGCCAAGATATTACAAAATTCATTTACAACCATGCATTTGTTTTATATATGATGAGGAGATACACAGAAGGTGCAGAGCTTCTTCGCACAGCTGCAACTCGGTTCGCAACAAACTTCTTATTTGTATAGAGTATTGTGAGACAGAAGCAAGCTTTAAAGAGAATGTTCTCCTCAGATGAGTGGCAACAATTTGTAGAGTTGCCACAAAACTGAAGGAACAGAAAGTTAAATGAGATTGCAGAAACGGTTTTTAGAAGTTCATTTTGGAATGCATGTATCAGATTATTGAAAATTACTTGTCCTTTAGTGAAAGTTTTGAGATTGGCTGACAGCGAGGAGAAACCATCTATGGGCTACCTTTATGAATCCATGGGCAGGGCAAAAGAAGCAATCAGAAATAACTTTAATGGAAAAAAAAGAGATTATGTGCCTGTGTGGAAAATAATTGATAGTAGATGGAATAAACAATTGCATCAGCCTATTCATGCAGCAGCCTACTATCTAAACCCATCATTGAGGTACTCAGCAACCTCCAATAGGGACGGTGAGGTTAATCGAGGAATCATTGAATGCATCGACAGATTAGTCCCTGATGAGAGCATAGTAGATGCGATACATCGAGAGATGGAGATATATGATAATGCTCTTCACTTGATGGGTTTGCCTGTTGCAATTCGCAACCGTTCTACGATGCGTCCAGGTACATTGTTTATTTTCATATTTAAGTTGCATCTTACATTACTGTGAATTATTATGTCTCTAATGTTTATATTTTTTTTACAGATGTTTGGTGGAACAGGTTTGGAAGTGATTGTCCAAACCTTAGAGATTTTGCAGTTAGAGTCTTAAGCCAAACCTGTAGTGCAACAGGTTGTGAAAGAAATTGGAGTGTTTTTGAACACATCCATACAAAAAAGCGCAACAGGTTGGAACACAAAAGGCTTAATGATTTGGTTTATATTCGTTGTAACATGCGCCTTCGTGAAAGGCAATGTTGTATTACTTTCAAATTTTCAATTCGATATTATTTAACTTCAGTTTTCAATTGTTAATATTACTTACTAATTGTTTATCTTTGTTTGTGTCGTAGGCAATTAAAAAAAGTAAATAGAGAAGAAAGTCAGTTCGATCCAATAAGTTTGGATAATTTTGATATATTAGAAGATTGGGTTATGGAAGACACTGAAGAAAATGCCCTCCTAACAGAAGAAGACGTTGCCTGGATTAATTTGGAAGGAGCGCAACAACATTATGGAGATGAAGAATTTGATTTTGAAGAAGAAGGTGTGGGCGTGGCTGATGATGATGAAGATCTGCAACAAGGAGAAGATGAAGATTATTTAGTTGATGATCCTGATTACAATTTGTAAAATGTAACATTATATGTAACTGTAGTGTACTGTAAAGTGTAAACTATGTCTGTATTTTATTTTTTGGATTCAAAATATATAAATTTGGATGCAATTGTTCAATGTTGAATGCTCAATCTGTACTAAACTTACATTATATGAATTTAAAGCAATTATCAGATTTTTCCTGATTTTTTCTTGATTTTTTTCGATTTTTTACTATTTTTTATTAATTTTTAATTATTTTTACATTATTTTAATATTAAAGTACGATACGATACGATACGATACGATACGATACGCCCGTATCGTGGAGCCCAGCGATACACGATACGATACGCGTCAGACAACACTGCTTTCACCCTCTTTTGAGTTGAGTTTTTTATATAAATCCTTCCAAATTTTAGCTTTTGCTTCACTCACGGGCTTTTTTGCTTTCTTCTTTGCTTTCTTATAAGCCTCTAAAGTTTCACTAGTTTTTGTTAATGTAATAGGAGCACGGGCCTACCATGATGAAAGAGGATCAGGGCCACCATGGCCCTGGCCAGACCGTTGGGATCCCCCAATGGCTAGTGCTGGCCGACCAGCACTAATCCCCTTTCCACTCCATTTTGCTCTCTCATTTTTCATGTGTGTAATGCCTATAAATAGGCCATTCAATAATCAATAAAGTATGCAGTCTAGCACTGCTTTTTGACTTGTTTTATATGTGCTTTCGCTCTTGTTTGTTATTCTTGAAGATCGGCTTCGGAATTGAATGTCATTTGACTCTTGGCGACTTGGTGATCTTGATTCGTGCAACATCAACCTTCGTTTATTAACGAATATTTACAGTTTTCTTAGCATAATGTAATTTGTAGCATGCCCTCTTTGCCTTGATATTATTTTGTACTACTTCACTCCACCACCAAGCTTCTTTTTGTGCCGGTACACCTCACTTAACACATCTTTTGCTACTTTCCTAATATGTATAGCCATATTGTTCCACGTATCACAGGGTGTACCAACATAATTCCAAACATCTCCTTGAAGGACTTTCTGTTTAAATATATCTTCTTTCTCGCTTTTGAGGTTCCACCATTTAATCCGAATAGCTCGATGCACTCTTTTCTTCTTTGTCCATTTTTTTATTTGTAAATCCATAACTAAAAGTTGATGTTGGGTGGTTAAGCTTTCTCCTGGAATTACCTTACAATCTTTACAACACGCTCTATCTTTTTTTCTACAAATAAAGTAATCAATTTGTGTTTGTGATAAGCCACTCTTATAAGTAATTAAATGTTCATCTCGTTTTTTGAAGATTGTATTGACTATAAAGAGATCAAATGCCATAGCAAAATTTAAAATCTCCCTACCTTCCTCATTTATATCCCCAAAACCAAAGTTTCCATGAATCCCTTGATATCCTAATGCCTCTTTACCGACATGTCCATTTAAATCTCCTCCTAAACAAATCATCTCCCTTTGTAGAATATTTTGAAACACCTTATCTAACTCTTCCCAAAAAAACTGTCTTTATACTATCTTCTAGTCCTACTTGGGGTGTATAAGCAAAACCTCTACTCCTAACACTAATTTTAACGTCATGATTCGGTCACCATATCGTTGTATGTCTACTACACTCTCCTTTAAATCTTTATTTATGATAATACCAACTCCGTTTCGAGCCTTTTCTTTAGTTGAGTACCATAATTTAAAAGTTGTATCCTCTATCTCCTTTACTTTTTCTCCAACCCATTTTGTCTCTTGTAAACATAGAATATGAATCTTTCTCCGAATCATAGTATCTACCACCTCCATTAGCTTACCGGATAATGTTCCGATATTCCAAGAACCAATACGAATCTTATTATCTAGGACTAGCTTCCTTACCCCCCGCATCCGTCTATACTCAAAATGCGGAGACCCTCTTTGCAAATTATTCACTACATTAAGGTGGCAATGTAGCGGGACTAACTTCTTTACCCACACCCGTCCATGATGTGGGAACCCTCTCTGCAATTGATTCACTACATTCGGGCGAAAATGTAGTGGCCCTTGCTTACTTATTTCTGCATTCGGGCTCTGCTGCACGTCGCTAGGCGAGGACGCCCCAAAGCAATGCTCATAATTTTTGTAATCTATGTTATAAAATCCGACGAAGTTTTACGATGGTTGTCAAACATATTATGAGCATTAAAATAAATGAAGAGAGGGCAACACCCATGTTATGTATTGTTTCGTTAAGTAGCTTTATTTTTTCATGTGATGAACAAAAAAGTCCTGACCGAACCATACATATGCCCCAAAGAGATGATTCTTTTGTATGAATATTTATTAGAGGTGCATAAAGATGATATGAAAAAGATGTGTCGTAATAACCAGATTTTTTTTAACTACAGTTATATTTAAGTTGAACTTATCATAACAACAAATACATAGTAGGGAGAAATTCACTGGCTTCATGTCAAAAAATTTAGAAGTCAATGCATGCATACAAGATGTATCTTAGGATATAAACTTTAACAACAATTGCAACTAGCGTACCTCAGTATTACTTCCCGGCCCTGAGGGAAATGCATCCTTTCGGAGAACATGAAACACACGATTTGCAATAGAAGGAAATATCTCTTCCATGATACCCCACATTGTGGTTTTGAATTTCAGTATGAGCTGATTGATTAATACAAGAAAATCCACCATCTCCTTTGGCTGCAATAGCAGAAGTTGACAGATTTGAAAAGGTTTCTTTCGCTTAAGGAATAAGGGAAACAGCTGTTAAAGCAATATTTCAGTCTCCGTCACAAGGCAATGCCAGTAGACTCACTCTTAAATATTATGTGATGAAGATCAAAAGGCTGAACTAGTGATGCAATAATACATTAAATAACTGGGAGATTGACATGCAAGAACAAAAGCACGCCATTATAATTACCCACAGAAGTTCTGGTTGAAGGGCCATGATGGAATACAGTAACTTAAAGCACTTAATTTATCAGAAAGATGTGTGCGTGACAAGATTGCATTAGAATAACTATGATACAACAACAACAACAACTAAGCCTTTTCCCATACTAGATGGGGTCGGCTACATGGATTCTTTGTATCCACATGGCCCTATTATGTGCCATGCTACCAGTTAACTCAATATGACTGCACATAAGGGGAAAATATCACCAATGCTCAAATAACATAATAGCACATAAACAGGACATTCTTGCAATTGCCTGGTAGCAGGAAAGGAGATTACCCCTTTGGAACTATGATAGCTTGGGTAAAATTTTGATACATATATAGCTGAAACCAGTTTACCACCTATCAGACTCACTGCTTCTCCCAATCTTAACCTGCAGTTAGGAATTGGAATAGAATACCCAAGATGATTACGCACAAGTACAACCTTGATACATGTATAATAGAAACAGATTTCTGACCAATCTGAGTCACCCTTTCCCCCAAGCTTACACATCTAATCATACGCTTTAGCAAGAATGGTCATTAGTGGAAAAGGTAGTTTTTCTCTCTGTAAGCAATCAGAGACCTGAAACCCATTCTGTCCAGTTTGTGTACCAATTTGTTGACAGGGAAACCATCAAGTTGCCTGACAACAGTATCATTGCTTGTGCATCCTCATAGCAAGATCAATGGTATATGACAGCCAGGATTAACAAGGCAATTATGTAGCTTAACCAAGTGTTGGCATGTAAACCACATGAGTCATATTTTGGTTTTCAGGACGTTATCCAATGTCTCCAAACCTGCTATCGTCAAAGTTCCAGAAAGGCAAAAAAAAGATTATTTGTGAGAGAAAAAAAACCAACAAAAAATAAAATGTAGACTATGAAATTACAAAATGAATTGCATCCCGAAAATGTACACCATTATAAAAATAATCTCTCCTGAAATCTCACGTCTTTAAAATCAAGCTGGAGATACCTAAACATTTTCATCATTTTCCCCATCAAAAGTCAAACATAAAACCAAAGCATCCTCAAACTTATGAAAGTATACTCTTATTGTTTCATGCAAGTAAAAATGACTTTCTTTTATTGAACGCTGGATAGGTTTCAGTTTGATTTATTAGGCCCTGTGACAAGCATTTAGTTATGATAATAGTTGATTCTAAGAAAATTCCATCATTGGAATTGTATTTGGAATGCACAAATATATTTCTACTTCTGTAGCAAAACACCATCTTTAGCAGTTCTATTTCATAGGAACACTGTCAATCAATACTAACAGCACATCAAGCATGAGCAGACTTCTTTTTGTTAGAGAGGATAAGAAGCAATAATCGATAGCAAACTCTTGAGATTCAGTACAAACCTCACTCTCCACAAGAAATTGCTCCAATACCCTGGGAAGGTATGGAAATATAGATGCTCCTAATGTTTCAACCATGCGATGGATAAAAGAAGTAACCTGGATATTTGCAAATTCCATCACTGAAATGGTCAATTCAGGAATTTACAGGAAAACAAAGAAACCACTGACTATTTACTAGTTAACAAAGAAAAGGCAACTAAGAACACTTACCTTTGTCCTCAGCTGTTCATGTTTTGGGAACACCAGAAGAACTTTCAAAAGAACATCCAACGTCTGCAATTTTCACAAAAAAGTAAGAGCATATCAGTGAGTTTGGAGTCAGTAACGAACAAATGGTTCCAATCTAAGAGTAAAGATGGAAACTGGAAACTATCATGTGCTTCATTAGACAGTAAAACAAATGCAAATTTCCAAACCAACTCATCATCCAACAATGATGCATTGATTTTATCTAAGTGAACACAAAAACCAGATAATGCAAGATCAAGCACACCCGATGCCCTGACTACTACAACTACAACTAAGCCTTTTCCCATACTAGATGGGGTCAGCTACATGGATTCTTTGTTTTTTTTGTACAATCCATGTTAAGTCCGACAAAGTTTTACACTGGCTGTTGGAAGCCTAACACAATCCTCCTCCTTTTTCCGGGCTTGGGACCGGCCATGCAAGGGTGATCCTTGACTACATTTAATGTAAATTATTACCTGCTTGAACATGACGCCGATGGTTGGTCGACTAGCTGTAGTAAGCCGCTCATTAAAGCCCTAACCATGATAAAGTTAACATTAATTATACAGCATAGAGCAACTATCCAATTCTCTAAGGTGAATAAAATAATATGGCTGTACAACCAACCCACAAGAAGCCCATACAAGTATCAGAAATTCAGAACTAATATTTAACATCAGAAAAAGGATTACTATGAGCATCCAAGCGACATTTAGATAAATCCATAAACCACCATTCCTATCAACTGACAGGGCACTAGTAACTGCTATCGTGAAACTTTGAACCTCAAAGGATTGCAAAAGAAACCTTGCTGAGTGAATTTATCGCTGAGATTATTTGTTGGACACATGCAACTTTAGTAGATAATTCTGCAGGATCATCTGCTTTGACATTTGAAAGAAGCACGTCAACCTGTATATAAAACAAATATGTATCAACAGCAAAACAGAACAAATTTCAAGAAGATTAAAATTAAACTAAGTCCCTAAAGATACCCACTGGATATGAGTCTACCGACCCTACCTGCTGACAGAGAGGAACAAGCAACAGCGAAAGGTATTCAGATTGCTTTTCAGGAGACACATCCTCCATCCCCAACAGCATCCCTATTGCCTGTAATAATTGCAAAGTTAATGAGAGTGAAATTGATGAAACAAAATCAAAGAGGAAAGCTTAGCACAACGTATAGGATCCACCTAAAGCAAGGAATCAAACTAATAACAGGGATTATACCTCAAATATGTGGGTTCCATCTAGCTCTTTCAACGCCCAATCCATCTGTGTGAAACGAACAACGGTATCTTGCAAACTCTGGTACAACAACAACAACAACTAAGCCTTTTCCCATTTGAGACGGGGTCGGCTACATGGATTCTTTGTTTCCACAGAGCCCTATGATGTGCCATGTTAGCAGTTAACTCAACATAAGCTAGATCACTTGCAAACTCTGATAACAGAAAAAAAAATTAAAAAATAGTAGACCAATGAGTCCCCCGCCATCAACATACTAAAAGAAAACTTAACTGTATGGATATATCTTGAGCTAAATACCTGCAAGATTGTTTCTATGAAAGGTAGAAGGTTTCCTCTCAATGCCTTTACTACTCTCATGAACAGATAACTCGCCCGGCGATTGACATTAATGTTCGGATGGTGAATCCCTCTCTCGTCCAGAAAAGCACCCAGAACAAGTGGGATATACTGAGTATTCTCATGAACGAAGCTCACAAATCTGTTCACCGTCTCCAAGTGAACCAGAGCCACCAATCGATGCGAATGAAAGGAAAACTTCGCCGACAGAAGCATGGGCACCACTTCCTTCAGAACCCCACCTCCTGATCTGATAGCTTCATCATTTATCGACTCCCCAATAGCATATAGCAGAGAAATGGCAGCCTCGACGTCTTCAAACTCCGAATCCGCCGAACCCAAAACCGATGCCAGTGAGTTTCTAATGAACATTTGAGTAACATCGGGAGCAATCCTGCCGATGCTTCGCAGCAATACAAACAGATCCTTTCTGTACTCATTCATCCGTTCCTCTTCTTCTTTTCCAATATTATCCGGCAAATAGAGATTTTCTCGATACGCTGGATCGTAACGAATCTTTTGGCGAATCACCTCAAGTATATGAGCCAAATGCAGCATTTGTTTCTCCTTCAACGGTGAAATCGTCTTCATGGTAGAGACATAACTGGACAAAAACTGCAGACAGGTGAAGGTGGTATCATCCTCTTCGGTTTCTCGCATCACGTAGAACACGGATGGTAGTACCTCTTCCAAGAGCTTCACACTCTCGTTGTAAGCATCCTCCGATTCCAATCTCTTCGAACACTCCAACGATTCCGTAGCATAAACAACGAGAAGTGAACCTAAACTTGAGCCGACCTCGGAATCGACGTCGCCGATCACCATTCCAAAAATCCGATTGATCTGAAGACTCCTTAGTAATCCGAGCTTCGGAATCGGCTCCATTCTTTTCGAAACGATCGCCAAAAGACACCCGCCGGAAGCTGCTCTTAATCGATCCAGATTCGCATCGACGAGGACGATCTCGAAGAGCATACGGAGGAAGACGTCGTTGGCAATCAATGCGATATCGATCCAACTGACGTATCTCCGCATTGTATCAAGGACGGCGGCTGCCAATTCGGGGTCGGAGCTCTTATACAGAGCGATTACATCGTACCACGCTCTCACGATTTGAGGCACGCATTGTTGCCGCATTGCGTCCTTCACATTGCCGGAAACCCTGATTTCATCAGCGGTTCGCGGGTAGTCTAAACTGATGAGTTCGTCGTCGAGGGCGTTCAGAACTCTGCAGAACATATCGATCACGGCTGCGCCCTTCGCCAAATTAGGCAAGAAATCGAGGAACGCCGACGACCATCTCGCCGGATAATCATAGAAAACGAGCGTAACGAACACCTGGGCGAGTTTGTTCTTGTTGCAGGGCTCCCAATCAACGACCCGCCTGGCGCCACTGGTACCAACAGCGTCGTCGGAGATCGCGATGGAAACAACGGAGTTCCTGACGAGAGAGCGCTCGTCGGAGTCGAGAGAGGGAAGGATCTCCTGCACTGTTTGAAGGCACCAGAACTGAACCTGGGGGAAGGAGGAGAAGAGGACCTTCTCCATACAAATCCGGCAGATTCCCGGCGACTCCTTCATCCGCTGACAGTAAGAAATAGCCTGAGACTTTAGCCTGGGATCCACATCGCCGGACTCATCAAAGCTGAAGATGATCGCCTTCTCTAGGTCATCCATGACCCAAAGAAAAACCCTAAACTGACTACAAACCGAAAAGCCACCACCGTTCTCTTCCCCTTTCCTCCCCAAACGATACAAAACCAAATGGGTGCATAAAAAGAACCAGTTTTCTCGCCCCCTTTCCGTTTTCCTTATAATGAAATATTTATTTTAGGGGGTTTCTGCACAATACAAAATAGTTGTGATAGGAGTCTTAAGGAGGGAATCTAGACGATAGAAACGAAGGATTTACGTTATCAGAAGCGTTTCGCCGAAGGAGATGAACGGTGAAAGGGCGAAGCGCCGAGACAGAGATCAGATGGGTGGTGTTTGCTCTTTCGCTTCCCTCGCTGAGGATTGGTGGGGGAATTCTGAGAATCTTTGGGGGAGGGTTTTACGATGGGTTACAAATAGGGTGGCTGGTTTTACAACTTTGTCCTACCGTTTGATGTCTAATACGTTCGGGTTTGCGGGTCAACTTTTCCTATATTTACGGATTACTGGTTGGGTCCTTCCTAATCGCAGGCAAAACTGCCTCCCTCACCTCTTTTCGGGTTTTCATTTTGATCATTTGGTATTTACAATCTTATTAACTTGATGATGTCCGTTTCTTTATGGTTACGATGGAGAAGCGAGAGACTGATGCAACCCCGGGTATCGAACTCATGATCTCAACCTTGTGAGTCGATGCCCTAGCCAGGCAAGTTACTGCTTGTGAATGCACCCTCTCTCAAGTGCTTTAATTCCTAGGGAAGTATCATGCAAGACAGTGGGGTTGTGCAAAATTGACTCGAATGATTTTGGTTTTGGTCTATACATGGATTTTGAAGAACTCGAAAACAGGATTTGTATATTGCTAATTTTTTTGGAGTTTTCAAATTTTTTGATTTTTTGGTCTTTTTCTAAACACAAACTAAAAGGATGAATGTAAAAGACTTTCTTTTTGAGATTTTGAGATTTTTCAATTTTTGGGGCTTTTTCTAAACAAATGCTAGGAGAATGCACACAAACAACTTTCTTTTTGGAATTTTCAGGTTTTTCAAATGTTTTCAGGTTTTCCTTTGTAGGTTTTTTAAATCTTTTTGGAATTTCTTTTTGGAATTTTCAGGTTTTCCAAATATATAGTTTTTTGGATTTTTTTCAAAAGAGGGGTCTTCCATCAAACCTATAAAGAAAACACCATGAATTAAATTCTAAACAAGAGGTCTAAGCGATAGGTTTCGGTGTTAGTGGGTTCTAGGACACCCTTGACCCAATTGGTCTTAGGTGGTGGCTCAAGGGGTATGGATGGGGTGTATCCCAATCTATGTCGATCCGGGTTAGGCAAAGGTATAATAGGCTCTAACCTACCTTGGTTCATGGTTCCTAGACCTTGATATGGTGTATATCCCATGTTAACATCATATTCCAAGGCTTCTTGAGTTTGAAAAATTTTTTGTAAAGGAGATGGCCTTTGAATAATGTGTTGTCCATAGCATGATCATACACACGAGTTAGTTTGGCTAATGGCAGGGAGGTATGGTTTAGAGAGAATTTGGGCTTGCCTAGGAGACACACGATCCTAGGAGAGGGTGACTCTACACGTTTGGGAGTTGGAGATGACTTGGGCTTCCCTAGGAGACACACGATCCTAGGGGAGGGTGACTCCACACGTTTGGGGGTTTCTAAGAGGTTGATGGTTCTATGGGATTGAAGGCCTCATAGGGGATGGTAAACTTGGGGTGAGTGCAGTGTTTCCATATCCTTCTCACTTGATGGATGACTCGATAGACAAGGAAAGTTTTGAATTCCCTTAAGGTGTGGATGGTCTTCTCCTCGAACTATCACCACTTGGTTATCCCATGGAATTTTCAAACACTTGTGAAAGGTTGAGGGATAGCTCGGAGGCTATGTATCTAAGGCCTTCCTAACAAGTTGTAATGAGGGTTTATATCTAAGATATGAAACAACCCCGCATGTGAGATATTTTCTACTTTCATGGGCAACTCGATGACTCATAATGGATGGGATGAATTGCCATCGTATCTAATGATAACGATGGGGCTTAGTTCTAACCTAGAAATGAATACTCCTATTTCAAAGGCCATGTGAAGAGAAAGAATGTTTAAACCTCTTCCCCCATCGACCAAACACTTGTTTAGAGTGTGATGATTCAATATCACCTTTATATGCAAGGCTTGATTATGGGTTGTATTTGGTCTCTCTAATTTATCCTTGGTGAACACGATAGGGGCCTTGGCAAAGATTGGAGAGACAAAGAAGGATAGAGACTCGAGAGTTATGGATGTGTTAACCTTAGCTTTTTCTAGGATTCTCTCTAAAACTTGTCTATATTTAGGTGAGGTTTGTATCAACGCTAAGATAAACATGTTTATGAAAAGTTTTAAAAGATGAAGTTCCAAATTGTATGGGGTTAATACAACACTTTTACCATTATCAATGCCATTAGATGCATTAGGGATGCATGCTTTTGAAGGACCAGGCAAAACGACTGTTTTCTTGCTAGCATTTTTGGCTAAGTGTGAGGGTTGATAGATCCTTCCAAACCTAGTCACCTCACCTATACCTTCCCTAATGCTCTTTCCTATCTTGGCTCTAATTAGATGCCTCGGAGCACCACGAATTTCTACTAAGGCTCTAGCCGGCAGCGGGACTCTAAGCGCTCCTCGAATCACTACTTGTTTATCTTTTTTTATTATGATGGAAAGTGGTGTATGGCAAGTAGTGTGAATCGTATGCAATGCATGCTCAATCCCACAAGTTTGAGGAAGAAGGCATACCTCTTTTCTTTTCCTGCTCGTGCTTGTGTGGTTGGGAAAGGGCTCTTTTAGGATTGCTTGGGAGGGCTCTTGTTCCTCTAAGACGTGGAGCCTATCCTGCTCTATCAAGTCCTCAATTTTATTTTTAAGAGCGAAACACTTGTTTGTATCATGGCCCTTGAGCCTATGATACTTGCAAAAATCATTTAGAACTTTCCCTTAAGGGGTGCTCCTTCGGGAATAGCCAGGAGATGGATTAGACCTTGAGTCAAGAGAATGTCTAGGACTTCCATGAGTGGTTGTCCTAAATGGGTGAACTCCCTCTTTTCAAACTTTTTTTGAGTTTTTCTAACATACTTTTGTTAAGAGGTTTTTGAGGGTCCAACTAAGCTCAAATCTACCCTGACGTTTGCAACCTTTTAGGTCTTGCCCTACTCTTAGGTGCGTGTGGCCCATATGCCCCTTGCTTTTCAAATCAGGGTTTTTAAAAACTCCTCCCCTTTCATAAATCTTCATATACTCCTTTTTTCAAATTCGCTTCGAAGAGTGAAGCTTTCTTTATCAATTTTTGAAAATTCGAGATTTCATGGAATGAGAGGTGGACTTTTAAATCAGTTTTGAAATTCTCTAGGATGAGCATTACGACACATCCTTCGGATATGAGTTCTCTAACTTAGCCCAAAAGTGACCTTCATCTAACGATGAATGCATGTGCATCCTCGTTAGGAGCCTTCTTAGTGTCTCTCAAAGTGTTCAAAGTGGTGTGACTTCAACATTATGCGAAAACCTTTGCATGAAATAATTCGCTAAATCTTCAAAGTTGGCGAATTGGCTTAAGTCGTATAAAGCCAACCACTTCGATGCATTTCCTTTGGAAAGAATCAATATGAAAGTGTATATCGAAGATCATATGAAAGAAAGATGAGGATAGCTCGTGGATTTGAATCAATACATCTTCATGGAGACTTAGGCTCCTTAATTACAAGTCTTTAAAGATAGTGAGATCACTAAGAGGAGATAAACCTGTGGTGGAAGGTGGAAGATGATGTGCGACTGGTGGGGGGGCGGTGGGCAGCAACCTTCCTCCTCTATTCCTCTTCTCACTCTCTTTCTTTCTCTCTTGCTGAATGATTTGCTGGGCTCGGATTTCTTCAGCTCGGATCCCTGCCTTGGAGCATCTTTGAAGCCTCTTTTATAGGCCAAAGAATGCCTATTTGCTGCAAATGTTCGTAAGGCAAGTTGCCTTAATGGAAACAGTTGTATTTTGGCAAGTGAATGCTGGCTATTCTTTCCAAATTTTGTCTTCTTCGTTTAAGGCAAGTGAAGTGATGTGTATGGCCTTTCAAATCCGTCACTTGGCTATCTTTTAGTAAGTACGTTCGGTCAAGAATAAGCCCACCTAAGTGGGTTCGGCCAGGTGATAGATCGGGCCTTAGGTAGAGAGGATCATGACTTGAAACAAGCTTGAATCGTGCTGTCTTGGCTGGGTACTTGGCATGGGCTTGAAATTCATATGGTTTAATCATGCCATGGTTGATTGGTGAATTGGAGTTACAAGTAGGAGGTGAGTTTCAGCAAGACATATGATAAGAATTCTGTGATCTTCTACTCGAGAGAATTCGATGTCAAGATGTGATCATGACCATATTCGGACCATCCACATGGCAGCAATCAAGTATGATCAAGATGCACTTGATCTTGAAGATAGAAGCTCAGGTTTGCTGTGAACTTCATGTCCTAACCATCTGCACACTTTCGAACCCAGCTGGAACCAATGAGAACTTGGCAGCCTTGCCAAATTAGGTGCACCATGTTGCCTTAAATTCAATGAATAATCTTGTTTGATCAAGCTATTCCCCGTTGATAGAAAAGAAAAAGCCAAATCTCAAAAAGAGTAATTTTTCATCTCTTTGCCTTAAACTACAGGACGCTTCAGAAGGGATCGTGATAACTCTTTCTCAAATCCCAAAGTAGGAATAAAGTCTACTTATTTGGATTTCATTTTGTTTGAGGATTAGACTTTGTTATGTGGGAAATGAAATTTTGAAATGTTTTCCAAAATTTCCTATAAAACCTCTCGTAAGTATTAAAACCCAAATGAGGGGTGTAAACACCCAAAATTTTAAAATGTTTTCAAAAACCTCCTGAATTTCGAAAATCGGTTTAAAGCCTTTATGAACCTTTAAATTCAAAACCCCAAAATTTCAAAGTTTAAACCTTTTGAGAAATATTTCAAAATAAAGGTTTTAAATTCAAAACAGCCCATGAATTTTGAAGTAGGTGAGATCCAATCCGAGTCTGGATCCTGATCAATTCTCAAAAACAAGGAAGATAAGATTTGAGCCTATCAAATCAAAACAAAGATCAAGATCAAACTCAAAGTCAAGGATCAAGCCGGGATCAGACGGAAGATCAAGCCCGATTAAGTTCAAATGCTACCAAGATAAAATTCCCTTTTCATCAAGGTCAAGGCCAATTCCATAGAAAATCAAGGGAAAAATCGAGTTTGCCCAAGACCCAACCAAGCTCATCAATTCAAGCAAAAGATCGAAACTAGAGTTGGACTTGAGGTCGTGATCATCAAGAAGAAGCCAAGCCGTATGAAATCAAAACCAAGATGGAGCATGAGTCATTCAAGAATCAAACTCAAGCTTGGTCGAATTCAATTGAAAGAACCCAGCCCCAACAAAGTGTATTGTATCAAAGTTGTAAGAAAGGCAAGTGGTGCTAGGATCGGTTGCACCAAGGTTACACCCAAGCTCCAACCGTGGTACCCTAGACCACCCCACATGGGGCTGGTCCAAGTCAATATTTAAGGGACCACCTTAATGGATCAAATGGGATCAAGAACCAACTATGGAGCTGGCCCAACCCGCCCCAAAGAAGGGCCTAGAAGCCAGCCCATTGGCCTATAAAGAGGGCCAAGGGGGGGGGGGCGGGGTTTCACTATGAGGAGTTGATCTTGGAGAAATTGGGGCTGATATTGGGGCTTAGGCAAGAGGGTTTTCCAGCAAGAGCGTCGTGCACTTCAAAGTATGGGTGAAGAAGAGGGTAGCTAGGTGAGTGTGGGGAAAGTTTGAAGGAAGAAGAAGGAATGGTGGCCGGATTCACTTAGCAGTCCAATGCTGCTGGTAAAGAGTTCAATTCTCATAGGGTACATTTGTGAGTGTGTTAGGCTTCGGCCTCTTCCTGTAACCAAAAAAAAAAGAGAAAGAGAAAGACTGGGAGTGACAATACAAAACACAAGGCTAAAACAAAGTTGAAGATGATACATAAGGTTCGATAGAAAACAAAAATGTAAATGGCATTCAAGTTGGCCCATTTTTAACAAGAACATGAAATGACACGATATGAACATGAGCTAAGACACGACACGACATTACCAAGAGTGTAACACCAAAATGAGTATCGAAAGTGGACACAAGCCAAAAAGTTCATATCTTGCCAACTAAAAGTCATTGGTCCTATTCGGGTTCCTACTTTTCTTGGGAATGAAGTTATTGTAAAGAATTAAATTACTTAGATATACCAACATTAATGCTTGGGTTAAGGAGCATGTTCGACTATTCGTGGCAAGGAAGAGGGATGAACCAAACAGGAATTGCCTCAGAGTGAGACAACCAGACACGGGCACTCATAGCAGCTTGACACAGAAGCCAGAGCTCCTCACCTGCCTTGCAACTGAGACTGCTCTGTGGCTGCAAACCAAAATGATCTGCCAAGGATGCAGGCTTGCCATTAAGCAGATTGAGCATTGGTTATTCTGAAGTAAGAATTTAACAAGTGGCTTTAACGCTGGAAATGGGCTCTCCTAGCCAATTTAGCAAGAGAAAATCGCTATAAATTGACAGAGTTCCGCTCATGTTTTATAACCTCATGAAAATGTGGAGGCATTTTCAGGGAGATAAAGTTTATCTCATGTCAGAATAGCTTATTCTTAATTAGAATTTGCAATGAGAGAGGACATGATAACTCTGTTAGGTCGTGGGGTATTGATGCTCAGGAAAGTACAAGATAATCACATTAATCCCTGTGAAAGTATAACCTTAATTCTGCAATCAATAGGCATCAGAATGCAGAAGATTATCTTAATATTTAGTTCAACTTTATTTTTGCAGATCTTTATGGTTTATTCCTACTCATTTGTAAGCTGATTTTAACAAAGACACCTCTCCATGATATGAGCAATTATTGTTCTTTCTATATAAACTATAGGGAATTGAACAGGTTTCGTAGATCATATGTTGCCTGGGAAAACCAGATCGAAGATTTGTACTTTCTTGTCTTTTCATTTCTTTTAGTGAGATATGCCTTCTCTCTAGCCTTTGTTGCTGTGCGATGAGATTCCAGATCCTGAAAGGCCTAAAGTATGATAACTCTCTTAATCCAGTGGTAGCTCTTTTCTTAATGGTTCTTTCCCCTCTTTTGGGATGAGTCTTGGAACAACTAAATTGATCATTTTGGTACATTTTGAAAATGATATTGCTACGAGAATTCCTTTTTATTATGCTTGTTATCTTGAGTGCAACTCCGCCCATGTAAGGGATCACCTTTGCATTGCTGGTCCCAAGCCCGGATAAAGGAAGAGGGTTGTATTAGGCTTCCGACAACCAACGTAAAACTTGGTCAGATTTTTATACCATGGATTACACAAATTATGAGCAATGTTTTGGGGCGTCCCCTCCTAGCGACGTACTGCAGAGCCCGAATGCAGTGATAAGTAAGCAAGGGTCACTATATTTTCGCTTGAATGTAGTGAATCAACTGAAGAGAGGGTTCCCACATCATGGACGGGTGTGGGTAAAGAAGTTAGTCCCGCTATATTGCCGCCCGAATGTAGTGAATAATTTACAGAGAGGGTCTCTGTATTTTGAATATGGACGGATGCGAGGGGTAAGGAAGGTAGTCCTAGATAATAAGATTCGTATTGGTTTTTAGAATATCAGAACATTATCCGATAAGCTAATGGAGGTGGTAGATACTATGATTCGGAGAAAGATTCATATTCTATATTTATAAGAGACAAAGTGGGTTGGAGAAAAAGTAAAGGAGATAGATGATACAGGTTTTAAATTATGGTACTCAGGTAAGAAAAAGGCTCGAAACGGAGTTGGTATTATCATAAATAAAGATTTAAAGGATAGTGTAGTAGACATACAACGATATGGTGACCGAATCATGACGTTGAAATTAATGTTGGGAGCAGAAGTTTTGAATATAGATTGTGCTTACGTACCCCAAGTAGGCCTAGAATATAGTATAAAGACAACTTTTTGGGAAGAGTTAGATAAGGTGATTCAAAGAATTCCACAAAGGGAGATGATTTGTTTAGGAGGAGACTTAAATGGACATGTCGGTAAAGAGGCATTACGATATCAAGATATTCATAGAAACTTTGGTTTTGGGGATATAAATGAGGAAGGTAGGGATATTTTAAATTTTGCTATGGCATTTGATAGTCAATACAATCCTTTTGAGACGTCTTATGGAACATTTTAGAGCAAAAAAAAAAGACCTTCACATGATATTTATTGATCTAGAAAAAGCTTATGATAGGGTACCGAGGGAGGTTCTTTGGAGAACTTCCTAGAGAACCCTTTTGGTTTTCCTTGTTCAGGCAATAGTAAGGAAGAGAGCCCTCTTCAACTGTCGAAGGGAGGTAAGAGAAGTCAAGGCAAAAATACTAAAGATCGATGAAGTAGTGGAGATGGAATAACAACATTAAAACCTATTCATTCACAAGTCCATGTGGGAGCCTTGCAGTAGTACTTATCCTACTCCGTGTTACAACGTTAGTTTTGGGTGTTATACATATGTGTTGTACATGAAGTGGGAAGCATGCGTACCTAGAATTGAGATCTTGGCACATCTTTGAGTAGTGTTATTTATAGCCTTTTGTATTTATTTTGATTATATAATAGTCGCATGTAACCAACATTACAGTTGGGTGTTTAGAGACTACTGCTTATTTAGATACAATTTGATGTTTTTTGGGTATAGTTTTAGAATATCTAAGGTAACATTTGATTTAGCATTTGGTTTGAGTTTGAAAAAACTCTTTTCGATCTATTTCTATTGCTTAGAGTTTTCTTATTTATTGAGCTATTATAGAGGAAGAGTAGTCATTAATAAAGATATCACCTTTAAAGAAAATGTTAATTCTTCTTTTCCTTCCCCTTCTATCTCTACATGTGCATTTATGCGTTTGTTCATAGATAAGGCTCCATTGACTAGAGCTGAGAAGGTTGATTCCTAAGTTGAATCATATTTCATATAAGAGTGCGTTGATTGTGATCTATTGGCTAGGAGAAGGGTTGTTCCAAGCTTACTTATTCCATTGCATGTTGAGGGAGTTTGAGCTTAGGTAATGAGATATGGTTCTCGTGATCATTGAGTCCTTCTAAGGACTGTTTTCGCATATATGGTAGAGTGACGATGACACTTTACTATTACATCCTATTAGGTTGTATGTGATACTCAAAGAGCTGTTTTGGGTGATGGAAGATGGTTAGTGTAAGTCTGATAATCGATTATAGTAGTTCATGTCTCAAACGCATTCAAAGGTACATTTTTTGGTAATTCTAGGTTGTACCACATTCAATTGATTGCAACGAGGTGTTACTAGTTTCTATGTTGCTTCTAGATGACTCTATAAAGGGTAGAACAACCTAGGAAGATGGTGGAATTCAGTAAGGCGTGGTGAAAACTAGAAGAACAGGTATGTTCATTGGATTGGTGTGGTTTAGTCGGATTTATTCTATATGTAGAACTTGATTTGCGAAATTTATTATGGATGGGTACTGTGTGAATTTTTTAACAAAAATTTGTTAAGAGATGTATGACTTCTTTATGAACCTATAAATTTTTTTTTGAGTGAAATCAGATTTTAAATCACCAAAAAATTGCTCAAATTTTAAATCACCAAAAAATTGCATTTCTTTAGACAATTATCTAGTTGTATTCGTAGCCAAATTTTATCAGTTTTGGCACATTGATTTATGGTAAAAATTGTCCCTTGGAGGTCATGTTCATCAATGGTTTTGAGAGGTTTAGACGTGATTGAGAAGTCTATATTTAGTTTTATTAAAGTAGCCTTCTAGAATAACAAGTGTATTATATATTTATTCGTTCCAAGTCAAGGAGCCTTATTACATTTAATTTATTATACATTTATTTATTTTAGGGACTTTATTAAATATTTATTTGCATTGAGGTAGAATATATTTCCTCTATATTTACTTCTCCTTGAGAATAATAACTTAACCCCTATTATCAGGGCTCATACCGCTATTGCTTGTGGGGTTGCGAGTTCTAGCACAAGTGTTGGCGAGTAGGACTTGATTGGTGGTATGACCGACATAAAGGCTATGTTGATACACACCTTGCAAAGGTTGGATAAACTTGGTCAACTTGTGAAGGAGGTCTACGCACTATTGTGACATCTATTAGTGTTTCAAATGCCGCTTCAAGTATTACACCTCTCTTTATTTCTTGAGGTGATATGATTTCACTTGATTGGACTAGTGTGGATGTTTCCATATATATCCATCTTCGTGTAGATATAATGGGGTTATGGGTATTGCAGAAATATTCATTAAATTCTATAACTTAGATAGATTGGAGCATACCTCAAGTGGTAAGGGAGGTGACTAAGGTGAGCTGCAAAAAATGTACGAGTAGTGGAGATGTTAGTGATCTTAAAGACCGGTCATGACAATGATACCAAGAACCACAAAGTTGGGGGTCCTTTTGGGGTTGCAAGTCATTTACTGTACCAGACAACAAGGAGTTGGGCTCTCTTTTGCATAGAGTCACATTTGATGCAAGAGTATCCTATTAAACTTATGACATTGGTAGTTGGGGATGAATAGTACATTGGTCAGTGACTTCTCTTCATATAGAGCTAGTTAGGGAGCATCATGAGTATCTTGATAAGATTGGACCAATCTCTCATTACTTCTTTGACACCATATAGGTAGGAGTCGAGCCATATTAAAGAGTCATATACGTGGAGGTATGGGAGATACCATTTGACCATGTATTGGTTGACTTCAAAGCAACACATTAATTAGTATCACCTACCATTTCACGTTGTATGACCTTGGTGGTCATAACCTCGAGCAAGTAGGTGAAGATGGTGAATTTGAAAGGTAGAAGAGTAATGGGATTGCGAGAGCATGCTTACTCTAGGTCGATGTTGGTTAGATGAGCATGACTTGATAGTGATGAAGCTTGATTCTTATCTAGTTATTCTTAGATACGATTTCTTACTCTCCCACAACTTGGTTCATCCCTCACATGGTTTTAAATAGTACATTACTTGATAGATCGTGTGCACCATTGAGGGTAATATCATCATGCATTGATTCAAAGTACATGGAGGCTAGCTATCTTGGGATGTCGGTCCTAAGTAGGGGCAAAGTGTGAGGTAACCATGGCCATTTGTGAGAGGTTAGAGGTGTGTTGTTGGAGAAGTAGCTAGCTAGGGTATCATGCCCAACTAGAGGAGCCAACAAGTAACACCAGAGCTATAGTGGGATGACTACAGGACAATGAGTGCATAGGTTAGAGGTAGGGCACTCGGTGCACATGCGAGACGATATTATGTATGCCATGAGGGTCACAATTGTGCATGGGTTACCTTGGACATGTTGCGATAGAATAACTAGTGGTTGCTTAATGTTGGCTAGCTTCGTTGGTGTTGTAGACTATATGGAACCTAGTGATAGGACCATCGTGGTAGACATGTAAGGTGATTGTTGATGCATCGAGTGGATGATGATGGGTAGTACGTAAATGAGTGTCATTGCATGCAAGCACTTGGTGGACAAATTGGAAGTCGGAGACATGCGGACAAATTGGAGGCCAAATACATGCAACTCAAGGTAAAACCATAGGAGCAGTGATTGTGGCGGAGTTCATTTGCACATACCTCAAGGGCAAGACCTTCTTTGATCAAAGGAGAGCTATTACAATGCTAGTTCTAAGTGTTTACATATACATGCCATGCATGGCATAAGAGGTGTGCGCATGGAGGTTGAGCCCTTTGCATACCTTTGAGTAGTTTTATTTAAGATTTTTATATTTATTTTGGTTATGCAATAAGCAATCATATGTAACTATTATTAGGATGTTTAAAGGCTACTACTTATTTAGATTCAGTTTAATGTCATTTAGGTATAGTTTTAGATCATTTAGAGTATCATTTGGTTTATCAATTAGTTTGAGTCTGGAGCGGCTAGTATAGTTTTGTTTGTATTACTTAGGATTTTATTATTTAAGCTCTCGTTGAGCTATTATACACGAAGAGCAACCGTTAATAAAGATTTCACCTTTGAGGGAAATGTTGAATTCCTCTTCTCCTTTCTCTTCCATCTTTATAGGTGTGTGCATGTATTCGTGCATAAAAAAGACATCATTGTGTAGAGACAGGTAGGTCGATCTATGGGATCCCTACTCTACACAAGGGTATGCTGATTGTGACCTATTGGAGAGGAGAAGGGATTTTTGAAGCTTTCTTATTATGTTGTGTGTTGAGGGGATTTGAGTTATTGTCTCCATTACCAGGGACTTGTGGAAACCATTTTCACAGATATGATAGAGGGACGGTGACACTTTATGGGGTTCCATGCAAAACAAGCTTGACTCTCATGTGATACTGATTGCCATGGAATGCAAGTAGCAGTTACTCTGCCACGTGGGAGCGCTATGTCAAAGCACTAGCAATAATAACGGAAGATTTTAGCTGCTTTAGCTGTAAGTACCCCACCTTACTCCCACATGGTGGTGGTTTCCATTGGCAGTCCGCCTTAAGGCCTATAATGCTCAGTGGCTTACCGTCCAGTGGAAACTCTGAAAGTCCAAGGAAAGGGGTTGTTGTCACCGACACAATAAATCATATTCAAATTGAATACTAAACCTTGAGACATCCCAAAAGCCTAACTTGAAACTAAATAGATTGTTTTGAATTCAAATAGAATCATAAATCTATTCTTATCCAATTTGTGCACTAGAACAAGTGATCTCTATCATTGTGTCAACACAAAACCTGAATATGACTGAACGCATTGTGTGTTCAGTTTTAAACCTAAGTAAATAATACGTGACTCAAGAACATGGCACAACAAGACACCATATCATACATGACACGCTGTCATATTGAACCTGGTCGCCGTCGAACACGACACTATGTATTGAACATGGCACTATCAATGCAATTCACAAAACTGACGATGAAAATGGCATTGCTCATCATTTTTCGGTGATGACGAGGACCAACTATGCTTGATCATTGGACCTGTGTACCCTCTTCCACATAAAGCATCTCATAATGAGACATTCTAATACTGGCTGTTATTATTATAAGTACATCCACTAAAATGCAAATGGGTATTCTATTGGTCTTTTTAGTATAGCGCATGCTTAAAATTTTGTCTTTTAATATCTAGATAGTGCACTAAGTCTATCGATATGTTTGTGGTGAAACATTATGATAAGCTGTAATTTTATCTCCAGAACATCTTACAAACTTTATTAGAAATGCATAGTAAATCGAGGATGTCTATGTAAGATGATCTCTAGCACACCATACAACTTTACAAGTAATGTGATGTAGATTGAAGCAAGCCGATATAGCAATATATTTTCTCCCGATCGAAAAACTCTTCATTCCTTGTTCCGGTTTCACAACCTTCCAATTGCTGTAGCTGCACCCTTATGCTTGTTTAATATCACGCAAGCGGGGAGCAACTTACCTTTTATATGTAGGAATCGTGAGCCTCTCTTTCTTTATTCTCTCCAAGTTTCATGAGGTTGAGAAACTCCCATGGGGGAGCACACGGATGGTATCCAAAAGATAAAATACGATACTATACACGTATCAGTATCCTCAAGAGTAAATGCTTGTACTGCATTTTATTACTAGTGGTGCAATTTTCTATTGTCTATTGTGTAAGTTTTCAAAATTACGTATACTTCCACTCATTCTTATGGAAGAAAGTATTATACAAAAGTATAAAAAGCAGTGACAGCACTCTAACAGTGTGCACAGTCCAAGTGACAACACTGTAGCTGTGTCAATGCACATGACGGTCATTGCAATGAACACAGTCCAATTTGCAAAGCCCCGGCAGACTTGTTTTCTTCAGATTTTCTTACTTTTTATTAGTTTTTTCGCTCCTTAAAAATGATCTAGATACGAGACTGAGGTACGTATCGAATTAAGGAGGGCGACTGGTGGGCTACGGGAATAGAATGTTCCTAGGAATTTGATCTTACTTCTTGGTACCACCACCTGCAGGAAGCATCCTTGAAGTCGCAGCGTCAAGTCCTCTGAATGATATTTGTACTACACGTTATTGTATGCCTTTAAGAAGAATCCGTTGACTTTCAAAGTGAAAGACGAAAGGTGAGAAGAGAGGGAGAGGAAGCTAAGGCCATTGAGTAGTGAAAGGAGGAACTGAATTAGACTAGGGAGGAGAGAATATAGCGGTTTAAGAAGGAATTTCATCCAAGATTCAGCAAGCCCTGGACATAGGGAGAGGCGTCCCTTTCTAAAGACATAAAACGGATCCTTACCGACGGCGGTTGTCTTCAACGCCAAGATCGTCTCCAAACTGACCGAGAAGAAAATCGAGGACGTCGGCGGCGCTGTCATCCTTAAAGCCTGATCCCTCATTAGTAGGGTTTTTTCGTTTTCTTCCCCCATGTGGGTGTTGAGATCGTTGTTCAGATTTTTGGTTTGCCTTCCGCATTTGCATTCATGTGTCAGTTTCGTAGTTCGGATGTTTACTTGTTAGTGAAATTGGGTTGGGGTTTCATGTTTTCTTTTATGACTATTCAGTAGAATTCTAAGTTTGCTCATTCAATGGATGCCCCGCGAATCAAACTCACCACTACCACTTAATGCCAGATGAGCTAATGCTATACTGCATGTTGCATCATAAATTGACAATTAGCACCCAGAGTGTTAGCTCAACGGCTAAGTCCTTTAGTGTCATTGTTGCTGGTGGAGGTCTATGTATGCGTGTTTATGCTTCGACCTCTTCGTGTAAAAAAAATGGCAATTACATTTATTAGTTCTTAAGACGTAATTTTTTATTACACAAAGTGAAACACCCAAGCCACATATTAGCATAGATTATCATGCATGGAGCAGTCGAACAGAACAATAACGACGCCGTACAAGGCATACATAGACATTTATATACATATATAATATTACATACACAAAATACACACGCATAAATGTGTGTGCGTTCACGGAAAGCTGGTTGTATGAAGCTAGATTTTCAGGCTGTGGGATAGGAGGCCATCATGGCTATGCCGCAGAGTCCGCTCGGGTCAGCAACGCCACGCTGCATCCTTATGTATCCTCCCTCACCCCATCCAGTCCCCCACGAGTTCTTCACCAGCCAATACATGGTGCCGTCACTGGCGGCGCCGTAGCCGACGACAGCAACGCCGTGGTTGAGAGAAGTGCCGCAGGTGCCGGTGAAGACGCCTGTTTTATAGAACTGGAACGCGTACCCTCCGGCATCGATGGTGACCGAGACGGGTTGATTGGCAACGGCATTGAGCAGTGCACCCTCGTTGTTCGCGGGCACGTCTTCGTACCCGCCGATGGTGGCCGCATTTGAGGCGGCCTTGGTTTTGTCGCATGTTCCATCGGCTGCCTGGTAAGGGTAGCCAGCCTCGGTGGCGAGGCCGCCGTGGCTTTTGATGAACTGGAAGGCTTTGTCCATGTAACCACCATTACAACCATAGTTGACCTTGTCACAGTCCACTAGTTCTTGCTCGGAGAGGGAGATGAGCTTCCCGGTCTTCAGCTTGGTGAGGCCCTCCACGGCCGCTACTGCTGAGAATGCCCAGCAGCTCCCTGTTTTGAGATATTACAAGCATTGCATTAGCATCTCTCTCTCTCTCACACACACAAAAAAAGTTCTGCTATATGAAAAATATGTGGATCGAGTAGGTAGAATATCATTGTGAGAAAAAAATATAAATCAGCTGTTCAAGGAAGTAAATTCACCACATTGGCCTTGGTTCTTAACAGGTGTTACTGCACCTCTCTGCCTCCAGTCAATGCTAGATGGAACCGATCCAACATTCTCATACTGGAAAGAACCACCACTAAACCTACTCAGGTTAGTTGGCTTGAGCCCAGTTTTGATAGCCATGAACTCCTCATTGGTCAGGTCTGCAAACTGATTCACACCCAATTTGAATGACTGGTTCATAAAGTTAAATGACTCGATGAAGGCCACATTGGTCTTGAAAATCTCGAGTCGCTTTAGTTTCTCGGACTCATCAGTGTACGTGCGGCCATGTTTGGCCATCCACTGCAAGTACCTGGCTGCCATGAATGTCCCATCCAAAGCTTTAGACATGGCTTGTGAAGCCATGAGAGCCATGAGAAACATCACCATGAACTTGCAAGCAGTCATGGAGGCCCTTGTGTTGCAATACAAATAACACCACCACTATGCTAGTGATCGAGGGGATTTGAGCTGGCTCTCGGAACCGACTCGAGACACTAATGGCAGTTTGGAGAACCGTATAGCTTGACCTCTCGAGAAGCTTAACCGGTTGCTGGTGAATGCAAACTGAGCACAAGTTCATGCTGTATATATAGAGTTGCACCAGTATTTGAAAACAAGGGTTCTTTGCCATAGCCACATGTATAGAACGTCATGTATGATCATTGCGTGCACGTCCCTCTTTAGCTAAAATTGTCATCTTTATTTTTTCGAGGGATTGACATCTTTGTGGTTCTCAGTATTGCAGTGCAAAAAGATATTCGTGATAACGTTGAAATTAAAGAATAGTTACATCATTTAAAATCATATTTATAATGAAGTTATTAGAAACAAATTAAAAGTGACGTTAATAAATAATAAAATAAGATAAAATCGTTTAAATTGGTTGATAAGAACGTACCAAAAACTAGATTGTGAAAATCTTCAAGACAATAAAAAATATTTAGCAGACTCTATCCAACAAAAAATATCCACGTAACCGATCCATTTGAGAAAAGGCATAGTTTAATTCTTTAATGTTCATACCTTTTGATATTGATGCGTTTTAATCATAAAACGGTCATATAAAATAATTTTTATGTAGTAATCATTGGCGTGCGCTATCAATGATTTGTTTAGATGTAGAACGAAGATTGACGCTCAAAAATGTCGCCATACGTTGAGTGCAAAACCTTCTAATGAAAATTACGTGCTCTATGTTTGGAACACGACACTTTACACCTTAACTGCTATAACACCAAGCATGATACGTCAGAGGGACACAATACACATTCATAAACACACACAAACACACATATCTACATATAAATTTTTCAATGTAAATTTAAAACACAATCATATAGGACAGGACGGAACTGGATCGGGTCAATATATTATGGGTTGGGCAGGATCCAAAAAAAAACCCGTATATTTAGGAGCTGCACGTATAAGCAACTCATTAAGGCGTGCAAGAGATGGGGTGATATGTATTTGTTGTGCTTGAGCTGAGTCCGGATTGTCCAAACCCAAGCCTTGACTCATATTAAGAGTGGTCTGAAAAGTGCGTGTCCAACAAGAACTACGATGAATATTTTTCCGCTCCATAATCAAATTAAAGAGATGTATCTTGCCTGAAGCGTTTGTGGCGAAATTCACCTATAAGTAATTTCTCTTTCATTTATAAACTGTATAGCTGATGCGATTATATATATAATGATCTCAACAATATAGGGATCACAATCGGATGGGTCAGTTACGGGTATACCTATAAATGGATCCGTACCGAAACTCCATATCATGTACAAATAGTTAGGGTAAAAGATGCCTTGTGTCTCAACTAACAGTTTCTTTAGGATTTTCAAAACTAAAGTAATTTGGCTCAAAATCAAATAATTTGTAAGTATAATCCATACAAATGAAAATTTTTGAGCTTAAGTGGTTGAAACTTGAAACAAAGCATATATATATATATATATATATATATATATATATATATATAAAGAGAGAGAGAGAGAGAGAAACCTATATATGTCAGCACACTTATATACTAGCAAATCCAAACAAATTTTAATCATTCATCTTAAGTTAAAATTTCCTAAGTCTACTAACATATACTGGGTTCTCTCTCTCTCTATCTATCTATATATATATGTATATACATTTAGACATAATATACATAAATATATACATATACACATACATATGTATATATATACATATACTCATAAGTACACATACATCTATACATTTATATAGTCCTCGACCGGTTCTGGGTCGAATTGGGTCAGATCTCTGAACATTTTGGAATCCTATTGGCGCTCACATCACTCAACCTCATTCATTTTTATTTCTCTGTTTTGGAGGAACATCCAGAAAAGGGAAGAATTCTCACGGTCACATCACATCTTTTTGAGTTGGTCCGCGAAATGATTATTTTTTTGATAAAAATTGTCATACACAAAAGCAAGAAATGGAAGTTGAAGAATAGGTCAAACTCATTGAAAACCTTCGAAAGAAAGAACGCCCATAGTGTTGCCAGTTGCCATAAATCTTGATATAGGAAAATTGTGGAAATAAATTAATTATTTTGAAAAACTTGTTCGTTATTTTTCCATTGATGTCTATTGGTAAGACGAGATTAGGTTGACTCTACAAGTTTATGAGATTTTCAATAACCATAAGATTATGAGTCCATCCTGATGGAATGTGTGTGTGTGCGCGCACTTGTGCGTTTGCCTGTGGACCTGTGGTGATTCTGGAGTGTGTTTCATCACCCGGAAACATGCACTGGCCTCGGTTTGTTTTCCTGACAAGTCACCAGCAATTTGTGTTTGAAGTTGTAGTTTTGTAAGGTTATTTCGTGCTTGTGTCAACCAAAATACGATCCAATTATTTTAGTGTCGATTTGGATGAGCGTTAACACAGACTCTTTGCATCATGTTCATGTTGGGTCTTCATATATTGCCTGAGATTGCCAATAGTTTCATGTTTCAGGTCATGTTTGTCCCTTACCATCTTGTATTCAAATAAAAAAGATAGTCAACCAAAACACAACTCATTTTTGTATGTTACTTTGGGTGGACACGGACTTTTCAGACCGTGTCCATGTCGTGTTTCCTTTCTCATAACTGAAATTGCCACCTATTGTATTGTTACCGATGGGCTATGAGCAAGAAGTATAGAAACATAAGCGAATGTGTGGTTCGTAATTTGATAAATGCTTGTAATTCTTTAATGGAATTTATTCAAAGAAAAATAAAATTCACTTTGGGCTAAGCAAGGAGTGAGAGCAACCATTTAGTTCTCATTTTAAATCGATTAACATGGAGACATAAGATTCCTTCCCTCCTTTTGAATTTTTTAGCAGCTGGAGTGAGATTGTTGTTTAGGGCTTACTGAAATATTACGTAGGGTTTAAGCTGAATGACATGGGCTAGTTTAATATCTCATGTCCTCTGCCGTAAGGCTTGGAGAAAACCTTCCGTCTGGACAAAGAGTATTGATAGGGCTTTTACCTGGGCAAGGGCAATTTTTCTTCGCCAATATCAAGCCAGGATAAAGGAGGAGAATGTGGTGTTAGATAGCCGAGGCGAGCTTAAAACGTTAGTTGGATCTTCTTTTCTTGGTTTCAAGTGAAGGCCCAAGCCTAACACGTACCTTCTGGGAGTCAAACTCTCCACTAGTAATAACAATGGTGATAGAGCGCTCTCCACTTGAGCTAATGCTCTGGGCACGATGATGGATTCTAAGACAACAACAAAGCCTTTTTCCATACTAGATGGGATCGGCCACATGAATTCTTTGTTTCCACATAGCCCTATCATGTGTCATATTAGCAGTTAACTCATAATAAGCTAGATCATTTTTTATTGTTTCTTTCCTACACTTTTGTGGTCGTCCTCTACCTCTTTTAGTACTTTCAAAATCTAGTTTTTGGCACCTTCTTACACATTCTTCTTTTCACCTTAAACGATATTTAAAATAATAGTTAAAAGGATCCATCTAATAGCTGATCTCACTTGATCGGTGATAAGAGGCTTGGTTTTGGTTTTGGTTTGTTTAGCTTGTGTACCTGCCCTAATTGCAGTAAGGAGCTCCAATCCAGCAGCTTGACAAGAGTAGTTTTAAGAAGCCTCTCTCTTGATCGAACATCAATGCCATAAAAGGCTTGGTTAAGATACGCTGTGAAGTATGCCGTTGTGACTCTGAATCATCATAGTGGCACATGGCCACAGAGATTGAGTAAAGGAACATAAATACCACTATTACTTCTCTTATATTCGATACTTGTCTCAACATACATTTTATAATTCTTTCCATAATTTCATACTATGCATCAACTTATACATTGATAATTCGTACAATTCTAAATATCTCTCTTTTCTCATATATGAGTATAATGTGCTCTTCTTTCATTCCTCAAATATCTTTTGATTTTTTCATATTTTATAAGCTAAGTGATATCCGTGTCTCTTAAGATTTTTCATACTCATAAAAATATCCTCTGATCTATAGAGCTAAACCTTTATAAGTTTAAAAGCCTATTTGAATTCATGAATACATTACAGTTTATATACTATCTTGGTTAGCTCTCTTAAACTAATACTAACTCCTACATTTTTTCTTAAAAAGTTTATGAAAATACTGTTTTCATTTATTTTTAATATCCTCACTGCTATGAATATAAAGAATTTCACTTACTTTTAAGTGTCACCATCAAGAATTGCTAAAACATATAGCGAAAGTGATGGTAGTGGGGTGGGGGTTTGGATTGAAAACATGTGAGTAAGGTTTGATTCTCTAGCCGAACAAAGACTATAACAAAAGCAACAACAACGGTGATAGGGTTTTCGACTGAAAGAGAGAAAGAGTTCGACGGTTGGACTTCCCTTTTTCTGTTTTAGTTTTAAAGAGGAAACATTTCCTATTAAAAAAAACTCCAGGAAAGTGTTTTCACGGCAATTCCTACTTTGGGTTCGAAAACAGGAAACGTCCCCAAGAGAAGTCTCGATGCTTCATATGTTACAGTTGGGGAACCTCATTTCCTCCATCCGGTCTGCAGCTGAAACTTTGTTCTCTATAAGCCATTGTTCTGTATTTAAGTCATGCCCATGTCCAGCATTTGAGAAGCATGAGTAGGCCTGAGTCAAGTGCACACTTCTAGGCTACAGCCCATCCAATGTGATGGAGTGCTTGGAAATGAAAGTCACTCAAAATGCAAATAGCATCAAATAGAAAAGGAGATTTAACTATCATGACTGAAAAAGCAATTGGTTAGTGAAATGCATGCAGTGCAAAAAAAGAAAGCACATGTAAGGCCTTAAGCATCTCTTCACTAGTGCGGACAACGTTCAATTGAAAATAAACAACCAACAGATGAGTGATGATCACTAGGGACTAAAGGAAAGAATAGGAAGCATGCTTCCTAGGAGTCGCTTTAATGCACCACAGCAGATAGTTTGCAAGAACCAATGAGTATTAGACTCAGAGAGAACAGCAATAATTGCCCTAGAAGATAAGAATAATGGGTGTTGCAATACTAAAACATTGAACACCAAAACAAATTATGCCAGCTACAGCTTCCTCATTGTCAACATTTCATTGATATATCATATCCGTGGACTATTACCAAAAATTTGTTGAATCCAGCTCAACATAGTTTCGGTTCAACAAACCCATTTCCTTTCTACCTTTTAGAAAAGGAACATAAAATATTACTACTACAACAACAAAAATTAAACGATTAAGCTTTTTTCCATACTAGACGGGTCATATGGTTTCTTTGTTTCCATAGAGCTCGGTCTTATGCCATAATGCTGATGGTTAACTCAAAATAAGCTAGATCTTTCTATATTAATTTTTTCCCAACACTTATGATCTTTTTCTTCTTCTTTTAATATTTTCACCCTCTAGTTTTTTATATCTTCTTACACGAACTTCATTCCCTCGTATTTTCATCTATCTGAACCATCTTAAACGATTTCTCCTCATTACGTATACGATTCAAAAAAGGAACATAGACTACAATTAAAAAATTGTCCACGGCCTACAATATGTGCTCAGCTAACCTTCATCATAGAGCTTGATATCAACAACTTGCACAATTGTTAAGAATCACACTGCTCAAAAAAATCCAGTCAGTAGGCAATGTTCGAGTAGGTACTTTGGAGTATCATTGGAAGTTGGAGCATCCATGAAAGGATAAATGGGTTCTCCAAAAGATGGATCCACTAGAAAAGCCAGTCGAAGGTCACGAGGAGGATGGAGGATTTTGGTAAATAACTGCTATAAGGATGCACTAGAAGGCAGAGATGGGATGGTGAAAAGAACACCAGTCAAGTTTTCTTCTTGTTAAAACGGGAGGCTGAAGTCACGTATCCACACCCCCTAGTCGAACTGACCACCTTCATTGTCAGTCGAGAGACCAGCCAGCTGGGCTAAGGCCCTGAGTGCAATCGCCAGTCAAATTCCACCATGGAAAAGAATATCCTATTTGAAATTATCAGAATTTGAACAAGGTGCAAGTATTATTGCCCGTAGCTTTGTATAGAAGATATGGTGAAATCTTATGGATATCAAAGAGAATTTGGAGACAGAAAAGAAGATATGAAACAATTACAGGAGCATATTGATGTTCATAACAGCAAAGAAAATTATGAAGCTTTATGCAAAGCTAAGCCCTTCTAGGTCAACAATGGCAGCAACAGCGCATACAACATACAAACGTGCAAACATCTGATCAGTATTACTAAGATAAAACTAGAAACACTTGTAACATTGGATGGCCTAAATAGACCCGCATTCACGGCTAGATCAAGGGAACATCAATCAGAAACCAAATCACTATAACAATGCCACCTGACCATTACTTGCTCCTAGATATGCTAATATAATTGCATACTTTTCTATCCTAGAAAAGAGACTACCAGATACCTCTTTAGCTTTTACTAGAAGGTAAGCAGAACACATCACAGATTGTAAAGATATAGTAAATAAAGACTTCTAAATCACAAATCAAGTAAAAATAGCTTACACAAAAGTATATGAGAATAGTCATAAGCATGGACAAGATAGTCATCAGCAGAGATAAGTACAAGCAACTCTCACCGCAAAGAGGTTCTAAAAGGCGTAATAATATAATGGCATAGTCTACAAAACATGATATGAAATTCCATGAAGCGACATAAAGGTTAACCAATCTTTGCCAACAAAACTAGATGGAACATAAGCGACTACTGTGCTTAGCTTCCATTGTAGTGACGCACACTAGGTGGAAAGATAGTCATCAGCAGAGATGAAGTACGAGCAACTCTCACCGCAAAGAGGATCTAAAAGGCGTAATAATATAATGGCATAGTCTACAAAACATGATATGAAATTCCATGAAGCGATATGAAGGTTAACCAATCTTTGCCAACAAAACTAGATGGAACATAAGCGGCTACTGTGCTTAGCTTCCATTGTAGTGACGCACACTAGGTGGAAAGTGTGACACTAATGAAGCTTTGACAGAAAGCCGCAGAAACATGCAATATACTCCTGAGCTATGTTATGAATCACGGTTGGTGGGGAGTTAACACTCAACCCTAAAAGAGTGGTCGTGGAGAAATGTTGGGGATGAAGCAGATTTAGTGTTAAGAAATAAAGAAAAAATGGAACATATTTTTTAATTCTAGGGGAAAAAATATATCCAACACATTCATAAATGTGACTCCACATGAACAAATCTAAGAAACATTCAACTCTTCAATATATTTATAGACTTTAAAGCATCATTAAGTTTAAATCTGAGCTAATAAAGTCATTGATGATTTACTAAAGAGATACATAACTTCGTATATGATCTAAGTATGCACATAACATAACATGGAAAAGCAAAACTGGATGAAATTAGAGTAAAAAAGAGGCAGATGAGAGAAAGTAAAAAGAATAGAAAAACAAAAGGAAAGAAGAGGAGAAAAAAAGGAAAAAAAGAAGCGGAAAGCAACGAAAAGGAAGGAAAAAGAAGCAGAAGAAAAATGCCGAAGATAAAGAAAGAGTATTTCTCGCTAGGAAAATGGTAGAAGCTCACTTCTATTGGTAATTTGGTAGACATTAGCAGTCATGATCCAATACAGCGGATAATGGGATACATTGGTTGTTATATTGTTGTATCGATACAATAGCTCCTCAGCATCCAAATTCTTCCAAGCAAGGTCATAAGACTCATAACCGTCTTCTGGAGGAAGGGTTGCCAAAAAGGAATTTGTTGCCATTACCTTTGAAACATCTGTTAAAGGCTGGACATGGATTTGCATATTATGGGATGTATATACAACTCAATAAGAATACTGGGGCTTTTCTTTTCAATATAAGTGCACTTCTTGAAAGAGAAACATCCATTATTTTGTGAGCATGCTGGGCAACCACCACAAACCTACAAAGAGAAACTGCCTCCTGTAAGTAGGCCAATAATGAGAAGGCAGATCTGGCCCTTCAGCTTCCGTTGCCTCATACCAGATCTTCTGAAAGTGTGACCAACTCAAATTTACACTGCGAGAATCATGTACTTCTGAAGGCTGAAATACCAAAAGTTCAGCATATTCTGTAAATAAGAGGGCTTTTATCAGCTAGAATGCTACAGAAAGAAGAATCAGCAAATGGACGCCTACTAACACACTATACGTGAAAGCCCATTGTACAAGAGGAACGGATCCAGCAGCATTACCATATACAACCAAGCATTTAGCAATTGACTTGGAATAAAGCCCAAGCACTTGGCGGTTAACTTGGAATAAAGCCTTCATTGATATTATTGCACAACCAGCTTAATACAGGAACATAGACGAAATGAAATTTGCAACGAAGTGCACAAATTGAATGCTGCTCCTGGTAACCAGTACCTGAGCCAGACATCGCAAAATTGGCAGGATTCAGTCTACAAGTTGAGCACTAGCGAGCATCCCACAGCACAGAGCACCTGAATTGATCAAACATCTAACGAAGTTTCTGAGGTCTTTCCACCAAAGAATTTTTCTGAGAAATGCTAGATGAAAATTCAAGTCATAAGCTGAAATTGTAACTATAACTCGGTTAGCTTCAGCTGCCATGCCAGCCTTCAGCAAGCGTGAAATTAGAGATAAAATGACCTGATCAGGCACACAACCAACTGCTAACATCTTATGGAAAAGGTTAATAGCTTCAGTCATTCTCCCTTTCATGCAATGACCAATGATCAAGATAGTATACGTCAATTTATCGGGCGCACATCTCTTCTCCTCCATTTCAGAGACATTTGAGTTCGCCTCATCCACATTTCCAGCCTTGCATAACCCATCAACCACAGGATTATACATAAATGGTCGGGGAACAAGATAGCTGCAACTTAACTTTCTCAATAGAGAACGGGCCTCATTTAACCTACCCTTCCTACACAAACCATTGAGAAGAATGGCAAAAGTGTATTCGTTGGGTGAAAGTTTGCAGCAAATCAATTCATGCCAAAGGCCAAAGCATCATCAATCTGACCAATCTGGCAGTAGCCATCAATCAAAGTCGAAAATGTTACCACATCCGGAGCACATCCTTGAAGAATCATCTGCTCGTAGATCCGCTTTGTCGACTCCATATCACCAACCTTCCCATAACCATCTAAAAGCACATTCATTATACGTTACGGTGTTTGGTCTCTTCCCACAACCAACCATTTCGGCGCACAAGCTAGAAGCCTCTTGCATCCTCCCCAATCTGCAATAACCTGATATAAGAGATGTATATGACACTACGTTCAAGCTGCAAGACAAAGATACTTCCCTCAAGAAAGAATGAGCTCTATCAACATCATTAACACGACATAACCCATCTATCAGGGTACTACAAGTAACAGTATCAGGCAAACAACCGAACTTCTTCATTTTGCAAATAAAATCAAATGCCTTTTCAATTTTTCCCACTCTGCACAGACCTCGGATGATGATATTAAAGGTACAGGTATCCGAATAAACGAATTGCTTCTTCCAGTCGGTTCTTCCTGATTAAAATATTCAATAAAAGATTGAAAGCAACCACACTGATCACTGATCTTGAACTTGCGCTCGCGAGCTTCAGCAACCAAACCTATTGCAGCATCCAGCTCACCGGATCTAACAAAACAAGAAACGAAAACACCCAAACCCGGTGCATCCAAAAGATAGCCTCTCCTTATCATACTACGGAAAACACTCCAGGCCGCATCACAAAAACCAAAGGAACTAAACCTCCTAATGAGCAAATTATAAGCGCGTAACGAATGACAGAAATCGAGCTCCGCATCCGTGAAATCGAAGAACTCCAAACACGTAATCGGATTGTTCATGCGCTTGATCACATTGAACGCAATCTCCGGCGTCAGAACTTCGCTCAAGAATCCCGCCAGGGTTCCGGGAGAAGCAGCACAACGACGGTCGGCGTGCACAAAAAAAGAGGAGATGATCTTAACGATCCAGGAAAAAATATAATTTTCCGAAGAATTTACAGCTGAGGAGTTAGGTTTCGTCTGCTTGTTTTTCGAGACATGATGGAAGGGACGAGTCGTGCAGAGAAATCGTCTATACCTCAACCGGAGGAGAAGCATTTGAGGTGTATGGTAGCCCTAGGAAAAAAGCGGAGCACGACGAAGACAGCGGAAATCATCGGAAGTGCGACGCTGCTCCGTTCGTTGTCCTGGAAGAAACCGGCCCTAGATGACCTGGCTGCCGAACGTTCTGGCAACCATCCCCTCTCCTTCATGGCGAGGGAGGCGAAAGCATGTGAGGGGACAGAGAGAGAGAGACGACACGAAATCCAGGACGGGTCGTTATTACGGAATCCATGTTCCCGGTCAGTCAATCCGCCGGGGCGCCATTTTCAAATGCAACAAGGACACGACACGAAAAGCCCGTCTTTGTGTCCAAACTAAGCGACATGGAACAAAAGACTCATGTTCACGACAACCCTGTATCTACCCAAGCAGAAAAGTCGGGTGTAAACGATTCTAAACACAAAATGCCTGGTGAATTTAGAAACTGACGTGAGAACATGGACACGTAATTTACCTGTTGGCTTGCTTTTATGTTGTCTCAAATGAACATGGACACAAAATGCCTGTTGGCTTGCTTTTATGTAGTCTCAAATGAATATGAACACAATATGAGAACATGAACATGAACACGGGACCAACATGAGAACATCAACACGCAACAAAGTACAACCAGAGAAAAACTGTTCGTGTTGGGTCAAATGACAAAGAAGATAGTCGGCCATTCAGCTTGACCTAATTCTTACAAGAGCATAAAATGACAGAACACGAACATGACCCGAAAGATGAAGCCGCCCCAACTTGCTGGGCAGAGCTTATGTCTAACCGAACCAAATACGATCTGTATAGCTCATCTAAGCGTCCTCCTCGGCTAGGGCCTCTCGTTAATCCCGTATTGTAAGTCCTTGCTTTCAGACCATTTCGGTTCATATATTTATGTTGGGAGCTGTTTCAACATTCTCACCATTTAGCTTCAAAATTTTCGAATTGGTAGAAAATCAAGCCTTTAATGGTATCAACAACCGTGATAAGAGACGCTAAATTAAGAACAACTCTGCTTTTCACCTTTTACGTTTTGAAAATTGAAACAGAAGGAATCCCATGAACAAAAAAAAGTACATAATTGCCCCACATAATACTTTTCACTTTTTTGTTTCCACTCAACTATCTATGGCCCTTGATCATTCCATTGATATATATATATATATATATATATATAGAGAGAGAGAGAGAGAGAGAGAGAGAGGGAGAGAATGTGTAGTTCTTGCATGCATTCATCCTTAAAGCTCTTAAATCAATATGATCAATGTTAAAGATTTAAATTAAAAGTATTTAATACATGCATTAAATGTAAACACAAAAAGTAAAACGCTAATTTTCACTTTCTAAATTCAAATCTCCAGCACAAATGAGCGTGCACATATACCAATTTATATCAACAAAGTAGACAGCTGCACGTCTTCATTAGATCAAGTCTTAACTCGGCAAGAGAAACGACATATTTGGTTTTCACGTAATGATCCCCCTTGGTGCCGGAAATGACTTTGGTTTTAGTTTTGGTTAAAAAGTTACAGAGGGCACTTGCTTCCATTCCCTAAACGCGAAGCCTGCCCTGCGGTTGAGTTTTAGTTTTATAGGTATTATATTAATAAGCTAATTTTTAATCAAACGCAAAAGAGTTTCATCCAAGATAAAGCTATAGCAATATAAGTTTTTAATTATGTATCAAGATCGTGTTCAGTTTACAGCTCGTTCCGTACGAACTTGCTCGTCTTATATGAAAAGATGAGACAAGCCACGAATAAGCAACGATGCAACGACACAGGCAATCAACAAGCACAGTTCCGCTCTTTCGAAACTTTTAACAGCACCATTTCTCATTGGACGACCAAGCTGCTTTTAAGTTGTCTCAGCACAGCTTGTGTTGGGTCAGCTTGGGATGGACATCAAGCTGAACCAGCTCGGTTCGAGCACAACTGTGGATTCTTCAAGCTTGGAATGGTAAAACACACTTTCAGTTTCCAAAGGAGCTCGAGCTTAATTGCAACTTGAGGAAAGCGAAATGCAAGCAGTAAAAAAGAAAAGAAATATGGCCCCAGTACATTTGTAAAATAAGGAGTAGCATGACGTCCTACTCTTCCTGGTGAGCGATCAGCGAACGGCCGCAGAACCCACTGCTGTGGCCGGAAGCAGAAAACTGCGACCTTCATTCTTACATACTTTTTACATGCACAAGCAATCAATACCACGTACAGCCTGAATTTTGGATCCCCAGCAACTGCAAACCCCGCTTACAAGTCTCCAGAAGAAATAAACCCCACAGATCAGAGAATGATGGGAATGATACAGAACTTCACCAACTTCCATTGCTCCATAAATGCCATGGCCTTGGTAGGAGCTCGCTGCTATAGACATTGTGTCTCGACACATGGAGCGAAATAGGAAAAAATGGTTTACATATCAATCAGGTTCCCTGCCCTCAGAGGCAAAATGTTGGCATATTTGCAGAGGATCACTGCCTGAAGATGAAGATTTGGGCTGCTAATCTTCATTGCGGGTACTTGGTTGGGATGACGAGTTCTTTGGTTTTGAAATCCTTTTCTGCAGTTCCATATTTGAAAGCCGTTCAGCCTCTAATGCTCGCTCGAGCTTGCACATAAAAGGAAAACAATGTTAGGATGCACTGATTTTGGCTAAGCCATTTCAGATAAGTCGCCAAAGGCTGCAGGCAAACTGTTTGATGAGTTACGGAGATTAATTGGAAACAAGACAGCCCAACAACGGACTCTTTAATATCCATGCCATGCCAGCATTTTACAGATTGGCAGTGGAACCATCCAGAATTCCATTGTTAGCGGGCATCAAAAGCACCCTAAAGGGCGCATTTGCATTGCCAGCAAACTCTGATGTCCAGCAGCAGACATATGAGTTTTGGTGGTAGGCACCACTGCAACAAACACTTGAGTAGTGTTTGTGCACCAGAACATTCAGAACCTTCCTCCCATAACCATTCTGATTTAGAATGGGTGCCTCAACACCCACTCTACTGGCCTCAATCTTTGGCATGTATAGCAGAAATCAAGGACGTTAAAGTCCTTACAGAATGTTCGACATTTGATGTGCGAATGTGCACCACCGATACAAAATAACGGGAGGACATTTTTGTTCTTGCTGTCCTTAGTCCTTACCGTCAATTACAAAGTGGCGTCTTCCTGCCATTCCATGTCTAGGTCGGGAAAAATTTTGGGTTTCTGCACATGTTTCAATCCATATGACGCTAAAATGTATTACTTTTGGTGCCCTTATGCATCGTGACTTTAGTGCAGAACCAGCAAAACTTGGGTGCAACATTTCACCTACGACGCAAACAAGGAACCCAACTGCAGGAGCAATATGGGTTCTAGACTTTGGTGCAGAACCAGCAATATGGGTGTGTTTAATTGTGAGCTTGCTTGCAGAACTCACCATGCTCAGCCACTTGATACTTGGACGAGGCAAAAGCTCGCCTGGCGAGGCCGTTGAAAAATGGCTGCCTCTCCTGCCTCAAGAGGTGAAATGGAGAGGCCACAGATCGTACGGCCTCGTGCAGGGCGTTCTTCAGAATCTGTGTCCTCTCCTTTCCGCCTCCCAAGGCAACATGGAAAGGCCGCCAATTTTACAGCGAACCCAGAAGCACCCGTGTTTGCCTCAAATACGCCCTTGTGGATATGACTAATGATTTAGTTCTCTTTTCTAGAGCCATGACATACGTACCTTTGCCGCTCGAGCACTCCACTCCCCTAAGATGGCCCTGAGTCTCTCATTCTCCTCCACATACTGTTAAGAATTTCCCAGAAACAAAGTCAAATCACAATTCTGATAACAAAAATGTTGAAGATGTTGGAAGAAGAAAATCAAAACTAAAAGCAAATATTCAACAGAAAATGAGAGAATCAAACTGTGTAGATAGCCAGCCTACTAGAAAAAAGACCGAAAATATGGAAACTAGCAATTAGGGCTCGAACACATGTAGAGAAATTGCCACTAATAAGACGCGAGAGTTGCAACCTTCCTCACCATGGACATCATATATCTATTAATGACTTTGGAATCAGTTTGGATGAGATAGACCGGGAAACAGGCATACAAACAGGGAATCGTAAGGAAGATTATCCATCTTTAGATGCATGATACAAGTTGAGTAGGAAAACATTACAATAATAGCTTGGTTTTGGCCGTTTAGGTGATTTCCCTTCATACGAGAATGATGTTTATCACTGCCCAAATGTAAATGGATAAAATGCAAAAAAGACTCAAGGGCCTTTTCTCCAAAAATCCAAACTAACAAAGTACGATGAGGAACCAGTAGAGAAATGCCATAAACTTCGGAAAACAGCACCCAATAGCCAAAGTTGATCAAAACTACGAAGAGGGCACTTGTAGTTTTTACATTTGACTGCCTCCCTCTTTTAACTCGGGATCGCCGCTGTGCATTAAACAAATTAAATAAAATTGCCCTTATTATGAGTTCATTTAACAAAAGCACATAAGGCTTAGGAGGGCAGTTCTAGAAAGATTAAGATTAAAGGAAAAACAACTAATTGGATGGGATAACAAAAAAATTTGTGGTTAGTGGATGATTTTGATGAGGGTTTTGCAATACTGAAGGCTAAATAGCAACACTTTTAAAGAAGCTTTTAAAACTAGGGCACATGTACACAAGATTTGAACATTGTTAAAATTATAGCTAAAGATCTTCAAGGTTGATTGAAAAGGACAAGTGTACGGTTCCATGCTCCTATAAGAGTGCTGAAATAGCACTTTGTCTTCCAACAACAAATTTTAAAATGACTTCCAAATAATGATTCAAAAACGTCTTCAGTAATATCCTGTGCTGTTACCAGCATTTAGAATAGCTTACGAGTCAGCCACTCGAGCGTTAAAGCTGACTAACCAGTACACTCAATATTGTATGTTGAACCCCGTAAGGTATGGCATATTGATACATGAATATTAATAAGGGACAATACTAACTTTTTTATTTAGTAAAAAGTTACACATAATATTATGAAAAATGAAAAGCAAAAATGTGGTTTAGAGTTTTTTACATTGAAAGAGCTTTAAATAATGGTATACAGTTTTTTTTTCAGTCACAGCAGCAGCCTCTCGTAGTTCAAAAGAGCTTATTCAAGTTTTGTACGATGAACTCATCAAGTCAATTTACGCTAAACAACTTAACATCAAATGGATGTAAATTTTTCAGGTAACCGAACAAAAGAGTAAATATAACAAATTCAAATCATGGCAGCATACTAACATTATAGAAAGCTAAAAACCAAGATTCTACATACGGAACTATGATGAGGATAGAAAGACTTCTTTAGGACATGAACGATAAGAGATGAGGATGGAAAGGCTTCTGTACAACAAGAAAGATGTGGGTTAATAAACACTAGGGTATGGTTACACGAAAAAGTAGTTTGTTGATGCGTGTGCCAAAATTTGGATTACGTAGATTGACAAAAAAAATCAGCAATCCAATTAAAGAAAATATAGGGAGCAAAACTTAACTGCATCCTGCACATTGTGCGGGTATACTTCAAGACAAATGTATAACTAAAGCTACAGGAGCAACATACGAGGGCAATTTGGAGAGAGTAAATAGGTGTACATAAGAAATTTCCAAAGAATTATACCATGAGGCATCAAAAGAATAAGTTACCTGATTGTTCATTGTTCGGATGCGATGCAATTCAGATTCACGCTCAGCAATCAGATCACGTGCTAGATGTAGCTCGGATTGCATTTGGTTCATCTGAAATTGTAACGTTTTGTCATGCAAAGATAATAGTTTCAAGAGAGTAAGTAAATGTTAATGAACACAAACTATTGATCTCAAGTTTGACAGGTGAAACCAGTAGTGTTCAAGAAATTATGTGGTGCAGTTTGAGATTAAAACCAACTCATAATTTCCATGGTCCAGTTTGATTTGACCATAACACAAGTAGGACAAGATATTACTCATTACATATTTGATCCAATTAAGAATCAAAATTCAAACTTTAACAGGCCAGCAACACCTAGGAGATCTAGAAACACAGAAAGAATGACATAAATCTCATTTTAGAAGTTTTCTCAAGAAAAAATATATGAAAAACTTTCAAGAATTTGATTCATGGAAAAATAAAAGGACTAAGCAGATAATAAAATGTCAAAAGTAGAAAATGAAGTACATCCAGAAGAGTATAAGAAAATAACATCAGGATAAAATCATGACATATAGTATTGAGCTGTTTCTGCTAAAGTAGAGGAATGAAAATCGCATGCAATAGAAGGTGATGCATTAAATACATAGTAATTTTCAGTGGATATGCTAATTCTTGGAAAAAGATACGAAATAGCACACTTCTTTTACTATGTTATGAAGATAGAATTCCAATTTCCAAATTAACAGCTATTTGATAGTGCCTGTGACCCATAATAGCACATAGACTGTTTTGGAAATTTGACCCATTAATTGAGTCACTATGATCATTATTATATTCATGTACTATAAAACATTAACAATATTTTGTTATTACGCAATTTTACTAAATATGTTGTGAAATGATTAAGCTTTTTAACTAGTCTTAGTAGTAAATGCATTTTTTATGTAATATGTTTATGATTAACTATGTCATGTGATAGGTACTTCTATTTCTTAATGACAGATGAACTACATATATTTCATATTACAGTGGATCCTACGATCAATATCTTAGTTGTATAACATTCTATCATGTATGTTTTGTATTATGTGCAATTTTAGAATAATTGCATCATTAAAGGTAATAATAATACAAGACCCAGATCAATAATGACTCACAATTCACGTAGCCAACCCGCTTACTGTGGGAAAAGGCTTGGTTATGGTTTTGGTTTTGACAGTTCCTGTTCCCATAATTTTTTATTTATCATATTATATGTGTATTTTATGTTTCCATAATGTTTGCAGAGTACTTTATTTGTTTCTTCTAATTGTTTAAATTTTCTATTTTATAAAGTGTATCTTGATGTTATTTTATATTTATTAAACGCATTAGACATTTTTGGCATATCTTTTAACACTTGACCGTATAACTTTATTCTCTTAATAATGGCAATATCGCTAAATCCAGCATATCTATGCTATATCTCCATAAGTGGCACACTAGGGTCAGTCATTAACTGTTTGCTATCTGATATTGATAAAATAGAACACTCACAGCTTGCCATCTCTTTCATGACAATGCCAATAGGGAAGGATGGAAGCGATGAACATGTTTGGACAAAGTAAAAGTCGAAGAGGGGTCATGCTCACTGGCTCCCCTTCCAAGCCTCATTTTTAACCCTGGCTTGGTAAGCAAGCCTGCTTTTGCCTATTGGCGTGACATTTAAAGGAGATTGTGCTTCGCAAATGGACACCCTTGATATGAACAAAAAGGTTACAAACTTGAATTATATTCTTTCCATCAAAAATAGCAAACTGAACCCAGGTTTCCTCAGAAAAGTAACACCAAGAATAAGCCCTAACCAAAATATCTGCCAAGAACATGCAACTAGTATCGAGATGTTTTTGCTAAAGAATATAGGTAGGCTCATGCATTATAAATACAGTATGGTTTTCATGCTCCCAAATTAATCATAAATAAATTCACAAAAAATGCTAAATTGAACTCTTTTTTACTATAATAAAACAGCCACTTTGCTAAAAATAAATGTTTATAGTTTTCATAATTACTTATATCAGCAAAGATAAATTAAACTACAAACTAGTCGTTTCAGAGCCATCATAAATAAGGCAATGAAGCCAACTATTCCTTAAGAGCAACAACAATCAAACACTGCAACACGGAAGTCACCTCAGCAGACGAAGAACGCAACTCTTGATCACGAGCAGCCAACAGATGGGCAAGATCAACCTGGGAAAGAAACACAAGACAAGACTATTGTTACAATTGATCTATTGCATTATTCTTGCCAGCCAGTCGATCATTGATTCCTACTCCAAACGGTTCACAATATATTCTTTCAAAATTGGACATAATATTCATAGAAAAGAAAATGTCAGAGAGGTAGATGCAGAAAGTTGGCACTGCTTGCACCTGTTAGCATTGTTAGAAAGTGCAAGCAATGTTGAGTCTATGCATCAATCTTAGCATATTGTTTTAGACGAGGAGTTTGTTTATGTTGAACACAAAAAGCTTACCCCATGTGCTCAAACAACTCATATCATGCCTTTCATGATGGTCAAGAAAGCAACCAAAAAATGTCCAATCCTCATCATCAGTGTTATCCGTATCGCACCGTACGATACGGTGCGATACAATACACCCATGCGTATCGATTTTAACAAGTTATCGGACCGTATCGTGCGATACGGGCCGTATCGCACGATAAGGTGCGCCCTGTGACCCTTATAAAGGGTCCCGAGCCGACCGAAACCCGCGATTTTTCGTGGGTTTTCTCTCTCCTTTTGAGTTCCTCAAGCTCCCTAAGAGTCGGTTTTCACCTTCTTGGTGTTCAAAGCTCTAAAATCGTGCTCTACGGTGTCCGTGCAAGCCTCCAAACTCAGATTTAGGTATATTTTTAATGTTTTTTTCTATTTTTTTCTTTTATATTTGTTGTTTTTTTTGTTATTTCTTTTTTTTGAATGACAAAATATGAAGTTATTAAGTGTGTGTATACGATTTTTATTGCATTCATGAAGTGGGAGACACTCCATTTGAGTGTTATAGATTGGGGATTTACGAAGTGATTTTATTTTCAGGTTTTTGTTTGAATTAAAGTACTCCCTTGAGATGGCAGGAAGGGGTGGTAGACACTCCCATTATCGGTCTGATGATCCGACATGGCAGTGGGGTATACCAATTGAGGGTTCCAGGTTAAAAATTAGATGTTTATTTTGTGAAAGGTGGTTAGTGGTGGAATTTCAAGGTTGAAACACCGCCTAGCAAGAACCAGGAAAGAAGTTGATCCATGCACAGGCTGAGTTAGAAGTGTGCCAGAAGGTATTAAATGGCAATGCTTGCAGATGATTGAGAGCATATAGGAAAGGAGACAACAAAAGGATGATTTTCAGATGTGTGAAGAAGTTGATGATGCTACTGCCACTAGAGTTGGATTCACTGATAATTTGCCTTCAGATGCTAGAACAGAGATTGGTAGTAACAGTTCGCGAGCACCTAGCAGGGGAAAGAGGGTTGCAGTTGAAGACTTTGGAGGTGGCAGAAGAGGAAGTTTAAGAAGGAGTAGAGGAAGAACTTCTTCTACCATACATTCGTTCTTTCCTCTTTCCACTACACCTGGTGCTCAACCTGGAATTTGTGCTGCTATGGCTTCAGAACAACTGCATGATCAGGCAGACCTTGCAGTGGGAAGATGGTTTTATGATGCATTTATTCTATTTAATACAACAAATAGTTTTCATTTTCAAGTAATGGCAGATGCAATTGCTAACATTGGTACAAGATACAGGATGCCCTCTTATCAGAAGTTAAGAGGGAAGATGTTAGATCAGACCGTCATTGAAGTGCAGCAATATTGTTCGACTTTGAGACAGTCGTGGAAGGAAACGGGATGCACTATCATGGCAGATGGATGAACCGATAGGCGAGGAAGGACATTGCTAAATTTTCTTGTATATTGTCCTAAAGGACTCATGTTTTTGAGATCTCTAGATATATCAGAGGAGAGGCACACTACAGAGATCCTACGACAAGAATTTGATAAGGTTATACAGGAGGTTGGGCTAGAAAATATAGTCCAATTGATTACTGATAATACAGCTAACTACAAAATAGCTGGGAAGGAGTTAGCTGATATTTATGGGACTTTCTACTAGACACCATGTGCAGCCCATTATTTAGATCTCATCCTCGAGGACATTGGTGAGATGGATGAAATAAAGGCAGCATCTGAGTGTTGCCAAGATATTACAAAATTCATTTACAACCATGCATTTGTTTTGTGTATGATGAGGAGATACACAGAAGGTGTAGAGCTTCTTTGCACAGCTGCAACTCAGTTCGCAACAAACTTCTTATCTATACAGACTACAGAGTATTGTGAGACAGAAGACAGCTTTGAAGATAATGTTTTCCTCAGATGAGTGGCAACAATTTGCAGAGTTGCCTCAGAATAGAAGAAATAGAAAGCTGAATGAGATTTTCGAGACAGTCTTTAGGAGTACATTTTGGAATGCATGTGTTAGACTGTTGAGGATTACATGTCCTTTAGTGAAAGTTTTGACATTGGTTGACAGCGAGGAGAAACCATCTATGAGCTACCTTTATGAAGCCATGGACAGAGCAAAAGAAATGATCATAAATAACTTTAATAGAAAAAAGAGAGATTATGTGCCCATGTAGAAAATAATTGATAGTAGATGGAATAAACAATTGCATCAACCTATTCATGTAGCAGCCTACTATCTAAACCCATCATTCAGGTACTCAACAACCTTCAAAAGGAACGGTGAGGTTAATCGAGGAATCATTCAATGTATCGACAGATTAGTCCCTGATGAGAGCATAGCAGATACAATACATCGAGAGATGGAGATATATGATAATGCTCTTCACTTATGGGTTTGCCTATTGCAATTCGCAACCGCACTACGATGCCTCCAGGTAAATTGTTTATTTTTATATTTAAGTTTCATCTTACATTACTGTGAATTATGTCTCTAATGTTTGTCTTTTTCTACAGATGTTTGGAACTGATTGTCCAAACCTTAAAGATTTTGCAGTGAGAGTCTTAAGCCAAACCTGTAGTGCAACAGGTTGTGAAAGAAATTGGAGTGTTTTTGAACACATCCATACAAAGAAGCGCAACAGGTTGGAACACAAAAGACTAAATGATTTAGTTTATATTCGTTGTAACATGCACCTTCGTGAAAGGTAATGTTGTATTACTTTCAAATTTTTAATTTTTTCTTTTTTTCTCCCTTATTTTTTCTCTCTAAATCTAAACTGCCATCTAAACATAGGGTACATGAGCATGTTCCATGAATTCTCGGTTACATGGCCAATAAATTTTATAGTTAGCATATAAAATCACGCATGGAATTGTATAAATTAGAAAGAGTCCAGTATACCTTGGCACAACACATAATATGAGAATTGCATTAAATAATTTTAAAATAAATAATTTATAGTATAAAGGATTGTTGTATCTAATTTTTAAATAAATAAATAAATTATTTATCTAAGGTTCTATTAAATTATAACAAGATAAGCAATTTCAAATTATTTGTTCCAAACTTTCAATTATCACACATTAGTTTATTAGTAGAACTTAAGGAAGATATTTTCTTAGTCTTTGAGAATCTCTGCAAGAATCACGATTATATGGTTTTTCTCCATGAACAGTTGATAGGGTGCAAGTCTCCCTCAAGCAAAGTCAAGGATATATCACTATATTTCTCTATAAGCGAGGTCCATATACCAGCCATGTCCTTACTATAATACTGTTCTATATATATATTTGTTCATTTTAATAATTTTATTTTTAATTAATTTTGTATTATTTTAATATTAAAGTACGATACGATACGATACGATACACCCATATCGTGGAGCCCAGCGATACACGTCAGACAACACTGCTCATAATCCACAAGAAAGGATGATAAAAAAAAAAACTATGGCATGTAAAGAAAAGGTTCTGTCGTGACCTAGTATCGTACAGATTAAATTCTTCCTTTACAGCTAAAAAGCACACTCCAAAGCTGATGCATCAAAATGTGTGTGTGCATATGCATGATGTATATGTTGTAAAATCAGCACTATGATGTAGCCAATAATGTCCACAAAGCCAAACACCAATGATCATACAAGATCTTCTTCAAATTAAATCATCAAACACTTGATGCACAAGCCAAACTTAATAGGCACAATACCAAACAAGTCAAGTGAGCATAAAAAGGCTAATTTTATTAACTGCACAACATGCTAACATCCTCTATTTATAGAGGATTTATCACAATTAAGTGAAATGAGAGAGTGGGAGCAGCAGCTCCCAACGGCTACACTACTAGCCGTTGGTTGGGGACTGAGCCAGTCCAAAAGCCCATGTCGATGGGCCTATTGAACCCTAAGGGTTCAGTTTTCTTATTAAAAGTTAACACCCCCCCCTCAAACTTATGGTGTATATACTAAAAGTTTGTTTAACAAAATCATAAATCTAAGAATTGACAAGGACTTTATGAAGAAATTTGATAGTTATAGCTCAGAAGGAACATAACATAATGTCAACCTTTTCTTCAAGCATTTCTCTTGAATATAACGGCAACCCATCTCAATATGCTTGGTTCGTATATGGAATGCATTATTCGAAGCAATATACAAGACACTTTTGTTGTCACAAAGCAATTCTATAGAGTTCTCCATAGAAGTTCGGCGATCTAAGATAGCTCAGTTGGTGTAGTGGTCATGGCTCTAGATTCTGTCTCCGTAGATGATAAGAGTACGTTCTGTTGCTTTTTACATTTCCAAGAGATTAGTGAGTCACCTAAAAATACATAAAATCCAGTGATGGAATGTCTATTATTGACATCCCCACCCCAATCAACATCAGTTAGACAATTAAAATTTAAGAAAAGATGATGAGGTTAGAATAATCCTCTTTTGAAGTATATCCTTTATGTATCTCACAATCGGCATAACCACACTCATGGGTATACTGGTGGGAGCTTATTGAAATTAACTTGACACATATATTGCATGTGTTATATATATATATATCATTTATCAATTGTGACCTATTAACATCACTAACAAATTTTGTTTGTGACATAAAATATCATTTGTTATTATGAGTTAGTTTTATATTTCTATTTCGAAGAAGTAACTAAATACACCAAGATCTTTCATTTAAAATTACTCATGAAGGCCTCTTTTGACTTGCAATGTCCCATTCTCATCACTTCCATATCATCTACAAACAAAAGTAGTATCACAATACCTACATCAATTATCTTTACGAACAAAAGTGAAAATCCCGTGCATGCATAAAATTTTTAAATCTATCAAACCAAACTTTAGGTGCTTGTTTAAGTTCATATAATGCCTTTATTAATTTAAGAATACAATCTCTTGGAGCATTGAGTCCTGAAGAAGCCATATATATTTTTTCACAAAGATTACCATTCAAAAACACATTATTAACATCCAATTGATATATGATATAGTATCTAATAACACAAATAGAGATCAATATACCTTAAGTACAAGTCTTGCTTTGTATCTTAACAAATCCATCACTATGTGTTTTGACTTTATAGACCTACCACCAATGATTTTCTTTTCTTTGGATTTAGGCACAATGTCTCAAATATTGTTATTTTCAACAACTTTTATTTCATCATTCATAGCTTTTCTTCATTCTAAGTTATTTTTTGCTTTATAATAATGTTTTGGTTCATTGATATTCGATATGATTGTTATACGGTTTCTATGTTGAGGTTGAAATGTTTCATAAGACACAAATCCTTAAACTCTCTTGCTTGGGATATTATCATTTTCTCTATTTCTTTTTACATAATAATGTTCATAAGATCTTATGATTTCTTCTATACCTTCTTGATCTATGATTTCCTCTCTAGCTTCTTGATCTCTAGATTCACTATACCTTAACCCTACCTTCTTTTTGTGTTTCCTCAATGTGAAAGGTAAAAAAGTATTTAAAGACTTTTGATTTGTGTTTCAAAAAATATATCTAATTGTGTTGAGTGAAGTCATAATAGGTGACTCCTCCTTTTTAAGGTTATAGGAGTGAATCCCCAAACATCAGGGTCCACTAATTTGAAACCCTTTTTTGTGATATAAGTTCTTTCACGAAATGGTGCATGATGTGTTTTACCAAATATATAATCTTTGCAAATGAAATCATTCTTTTACACCAATCTTTTATGCCAAAGCCAAACTGATTATAAGCAATTCCACATGTTTCAAAATTTGACATACACAAATTATCCATGGCGTAGAAACCACCTTCTCTATGTCCTTGTCCAATCACCTTTTTCGATAAATGATTTTGCACCAAACATCCATTTGCTGGAAAGGTAACAATGCAACTATTATCACAAATTTAAGAAACCGAGAGAAGATTAAGATTTAATTTTGGTATAAAACATACTTTAAATATTTTAAATGAATTATTTTCTAGGTTACCAATTTCTTTAACATCAAGCTTAGTTTCATCGACAATAAATACTTGTGCTCTAAGTTGTGTGCATTTGTCTAATAATTTATATTCATTTGTCATATGAAAAAAAGCACTGAAATATAAAAATCATAGCATACCTTATTTTTGGAAGAAATTGATAATGTTGACTCAAAGATGCTTGCCTTTTCTTTGAATATTTCTTCAATATAGGCATTGATTCTCGAATGTACCACTTCTTCCTTACTATCAATCGCAAACGCTTGAGGAAACCTCCTTAATAAGAGAGGAGATTTGGTCTTGATATATCCAGTCTCCAATAATGGCAAATCGTACTCTTGTTTGGCCAAGACATTACATTACGCTTAAATTACCCATTTCCTTCACTATTTTTAGCATGTGGAGGCTTATATGTCTTTAAATAATTTTTGGGTTTAGATGTGACAAGAATCACTTCTTTGTTGTCTCTTATATTTTTCAATCTAGTTTCTTTCATAACGAAATCGGCCAATATTTCATTGCTTTTGGGTCTTAGTTTTCTATGTATCAAATTTGATCTTATATTCTCAAATTCATCTCATAATCCCGTATAAACAAGAAAAAATATTAGTTGTCAAGATGTTCTTCAAACTCATATATACTTTGAAGTTTTCCGAATTTGTCAAAACTTTTAAGTTGGTTCCATATAACGGAAAAGTCATTGTAATATTTCCTAATGCTCATGAAACCTTGCTTAAGCATTATCATCTTTTCTATCAATTTTATTTAAAAAACAAAATCGTCTTGAGAATGAGTTTTTCTAAGATATTCCCAAGTCTCATAGTCTTATCAAACATCTTAATTCTAATACAAAGTTTTTCATCCATATTTTCACCAATAATCCATGTGATGTCGGCATTGAATTTCTCTCATTTTTAAAATTCTTTCTTATATTTCTCTTGTATTTTGAAAAACTCATCATCATCGAGCCCTTCTTCTATCCATTTGGGCTCTTTGATCGTATCATCAATATAATTCCAATCAACAACAACAATAACTAAGCCTTTTCCCATACTAGACGGGGTTGGCTACATGGATTATTTGTTTCCAGAAAGCCCTATCATATGTCATGTTAGCAGTTAACTCACAATAAACTATATCATTCTTTATTATTTCTTTCCAACACGTCGTCCTCTACCTTTTTTAATACTTTCAAAATCTAGTTTTTCATACCTTCTTATAGGTTCTTCTTTTGATCTTCTTTCTATATGTCTAAACAACCTTAAATAATATTTTCTCATTTTATCTTTTATTGGTGTCACACATAATTTATTTCTAATAACCTTATTATGTATATGGACTTTTCTTGTATAACCACTCATCCATCTCAACATTTTCATTTTTGTCATAGATATCTTTTGTACATGTTGATGATTAACTGCTCAATACCAAAAAACATGGCACGTCTAATTGTTGCTCTACAATATTTACCTTTTCACTTTAATAGTATTTTCTAATCACAAAGAATACTTTATGCTTCTCTCCACTTTAATCGACCAACATTAATTATATGCGTAACAACTCCATCAATTCTTTCATCACTTTGAAAAATTGACCTTAGGTATTTAAAACTTTCTTTTTAGGGGATGCAATGTGTGCCAATTTTATTTTTTATGTCCTCTGAGGTAACCAAATTATCAAACTTATATTTCATATATTTTGTCTTTGTTCTACTAAGTTGGAAGCCTTTACTTTCTAATATTTCTCTCTATAATTCTAATTTTCTATTGACTTTTTCCTTAGACTCCTCCACTTACACAATGTACCAAAGTACCTCAACTTGAATATGTTTTGTTAACTCATCATTCACCATTATAAATAAGTATGGACTTAAAGTTGATCCTTTATGTAACCCAATATTAATTAACTTCAAAGAAGTATGTTATTCTTTCATGAGTCCTCACACATGCTTTTGCACCATCGTACGTGTCTCTTGTAAGGTTTATGTATGTCACTTCTTAAAAGATGAATCGCTTCAAGAGTAGATTTTATTGGCATGAATCCAAATCGGTTCTCTATTGTACTCGATACTTATCTTAACCAACATTCGATAATTATTTTTCATAATTTCATAGTATCGTTCATTAACTTGATACCTCTATAATTCGCATTGTTATATATGGATATAATTCCAATAGTCTTTAGAAATAAAATATTTTTTATGTTATGTGCCCTACTTTGATAAGAATTGGGAACCAACAAACAACGAAACATTTCACCTTTTTATTTGATTTTCTCAACAACAACAAGAAATGAGAATAATACCTTGATATTTTTAATATGATCAATCAATGCTCAAATTTGAGAATCCTTCCTCAACTGACACAAATCCCAATGCACTCTAAATGAACCATTTGTTAATTGTAATAGGTACGGGCAATTAGAGCCCGTGTTTGGGGCTAGACTGGCCCAGGCCACTAGGGCCTGTGGGACCAGTCAACTAGTCGTTGGGTTATTGTGCAGTCCTGTGCATAGCACCCAACCTTGAAGGCTGGTTTCCTTCTACTTTCTTCGTATTCATGTACATATGTAATCCATATAAATACCCCACTTACTCATGAATAAATCATATTGTCTTTGCACAACTTTTGTTTGGTGTTTTGATTTACTTCCACATTCTTGTTAACATATTTGTGTGTGACATCCATATTTGAATGATTTGAGCTCTTGGCGCTTTGATAAATCGGTTCGTGGATGCTTCAACCTTTGATTATCGATAGTATCAGAGCCTTAGATTGAAAAATCGAGTGCATTAGAAAGCGTGCCATGAATGCAAATTTCAAGAAATCATATCAAACTTTACGTTGATCTAAATCTTATCCTTGACCCAAAATGCTATCAAAGTTGGGCAAAGACCATGAAAAAATATTTTTTGACAAAAGCTTTTTGGGATTATATTGATAGAAAAATAAAAGAACCGATTTTGAATATTGATGGTTTGAATGATGATGAGATTGTTAAAGCTCATAAAAAATATAAGCAAGACTTAAAATCATGAGAAAAAACGAATGTGAAAATTACTTTGATTATTTGTCAAAATATAGATGATAAGCTTAAAAATAGAATTAGTTCTTTCGAAAATGCATTTGAAACTTGAGAATATTTGAAAAAACTCCATTCTCAAGATGATTTTATGTTTCAAATTGATTTGATGGAATAACTGATAATGCTTAAACAAGGAAATCTAAGCATTAGAGACTATCATAATGAGTTTTCAGAATTATGGACTCAATTTAAGAGCTTTGATAAATTTGAGAAACTTTAAAAATTAGACGAATTTCAAGAGTTTTGAGACAATCAATATTGCTTTTTGTTCATGCATGTGTTAAGAGATGAATTTAAAAATATTAGATCAAATTTAATACATAGACAACCTAGACCTAGAGGAGACTCGTTTTTCGCCGACCTTGTTATGGAGGAATCAAGGTTGAAAATATTAGTGTTACAAAAGAAATCGTTCTTCTCGCCTCCAAACCGGGAGCCAACATGAAGACATACAAGCCTCCACATGCAAAAAATGATGGATCAAAGAAGCCCATGAGCCTGTTGCTAACCAAGGACACCCTTTGTCACTATTGTAAGGAAAGTGGGCATATCAAAACCACTGGTCCTCTTCGGAAAAAGTTTGGAAATGTGGGAGCCATTATAAAAAAAGGAGTTTTGCCCAATAACATTAAGGCATACATAGAAGAAATGTTTAAGGAGAAAACAAGCTATCTCCGAGAATGCTCCCTCAACCTCTCAAGGTATTTCTTAATTTTTAGATTTTGGTGCCTCTTTATATGACTCATTGTGAAAATTCTTTGAATGAATCTCAAGATACCGATGAAAAACATGTTTTTATGGCCGATGGTATAAAACTTGAAATTAAGAAAATAGGAAATTTCAAAAAAATAAAAATAAAAATAAAAATATAAGCTTTATACCTAAACTAAATTTAAACTTATTTTCGGTTGCTCAAATTTGTGATAATGGTTGTATAGTCACTTTCTCATTTACAAATTTGTGACCTTAGATGCTACCCTTTGGCATAAAAGATTGGATATTTAGATTTGCAAAAATTATGTAACATCTCTTTGATAAAAAAGATTCGAGAGAAAAATTTTGAATGTAAGGATTGTGTTCTTAGGAAGATGCATCATCTCCCGTTTGGTGAAACAAACTATGTATCAAACAAAGCGTTTGATTTAATATATTATAATGTTTGGGTCCCTGCTCTCGTTGTTTCTAAGGGTGAAGTTCAATACTATATGATATTTGCAAATGACTTTACATGTTTTACTTGGATATATCTTTTAAAGCATAAATGAGAAGTATTTGAAAATTTTATAACTTTTTGCAACATGATCAAAAACCAATTTGAAAAAAGCATTAAGATTTTTAGATCGGATTCAGTTGAAGAATACATGATAAATGAATTTCAAAAATTTGTTGAAACAAATGGGATCTATCATCAAAAGTCTTACTACAACTCTTCAACAGAATGGCTTGGCTGAGAGAAAACATAGACACATTATAGAAACATGTCGAACTATGTTAATTGTCATTAACGTTCCTAACTTTTTATGGGCAGAAGCTACTCTTAATGCAGTTTATCTTATAAATAGAATGCCTTAATCCAATCTTGAAAATATTTCTTTTCTTGAAAAATTATATAATATTTCTCTTTATTATGAAAAACTCTGCCCATGTAAGGATCACTTTTGCATTGTCGGTCTCAAGCCCGGATAAAGGAGGTGGGTTGTGTTAGACTTCCGACAGTCAACGTAAAACTTCGTCGGATTTTTATAACATGCATTATAAAAATTATGAGTATTGCTTTGAGGCATCCTTGCCTAGCGACGTGCAACAGAGCTCGAATGTAGTAAGAAGTAAGCAAGGGCCACTACATTTTCGCCCAAATGTAGTGAATCAATTGCAAAAAGGGTTCCCACATCATGGACGGGTGTGGGTAAAGACGTTAGTCCCGCTACATTACCGCCCGAATGTAGTGAAAATTTTTCAGAGAGGGTCTCCGCATTTTGATTATGGACGGTGTTAATATGTAATAGGGCGGGCCCTTAGGGCCTGCGCCATCATGGCCGAAGGGCCAGGGCCATGCTGGCCCTGGCCACTGGGGGCCCCAATGGCTACTAGCCGTTGGGAGCACCCCCAACGGCTAGTGCTAAGCATTAAGGACTATCACAATGAATTTTCGGAACTTTGGACTCAATTAAGGAGTTTTGACAAATTTGGAAAATTTCACAAATTAGACGAATTCTAAGAATTTTTGGAAAATCAATATTTATTCTTCTTTATGCGTGGTTTAAGAGATGAATTTGAAAACATTAGATCAAGCCTTATACATAGGAAACCTAGACCTAGAGGGAATACCTTTCTTTCCGATCTTGTTATGGAGGAAACAATATTGAAAAACATACATGTGACCAAAAAAGCCGTACTTGCCGCATCAAGACCGGGAGCAAATTTGAAGACTTACAAGCCTCCGCATGCCAAGAACAATGAAAGCACATTCAAGAAGCCCACGGGATCATGGCCTAACAAGGATACAATTTGTCATTATTGCAAGGAAAGTAGACACATTAAAACCACTTGTCCTCTACTTCGGAAAACGGGTGGAAACGTGGGAGCCGTGAAAGAAGGAGGTGTCTTGCCCAACAACATAAAGGTATACATAGAAGAAATTTTTAAAGAAAAAGTAAGCATCTCCGAGAATGCTCTATCTACTTCGCAAGGTATGTCTTGGTTTTTAGATTCGGGTGCATCTTTTCATATGACACATAGTGAAGATTCTTTGGTTAATTCTTGTGAAACCATTGGAAATCATGTGTTTACCGCCGATGGAACAAAACTTCAAATCAAAAAATTAGGAAATCTTGAAAAACAAGACTTTAAAATTCAAAATGTAAGTTTTATACCTAAACTTAATTTAAATCTACTCTCGGTTGCTCAAATATGTGATAACAATTGTATAGTCACTTTCTCATCCAAACATTGTGGGGTGCCGGATCACCTATCGAAGAAGGTGATTTAAAGCCATAGAGAAAGTGGATTATACAAAATGGACTATCTTGTTATGCCAAATTCGGGTTTTTGTAACATAACCCAAGATGCTATGCTATGGCATAAAAGACTTGGACACTTAGACTCTCAAAAATTGTGTAACATTCCTTTGATAAAAAGCATTAGAGAGAAAAATTTTGAATGTAAAGATTGTCTTCTTGGAAAAATGCATCATCTTCTCTTTGAAAAAAGAAACTATATACTAAAGAAAGCTTTTGATTTAATACATTCGAATGTTTGGGGCCCCACGCCCGTTGTTTCTAAAGGAGGATTGCAATACTATGTGATTTTTGTAGATGACTTTACTCGATTTACATGGATATATCTCTTAAAACACAAATCCGAAGTATATGAAAATTTGTAGTATTTTGTAACATGATCAAAAACCAATTTGGAGCAACCATTAAAATCTTTAGATCCGATTCGGGAGGAGAATACATGTCTAATGAATTTCATAAATTTATTGAAATTAATGGTATTATACACCAAAAATCATGCACTAAAATACCTCAACAAAATGGTCTAGCGGAACGAAAACATAGGCATATTATTGAAACTTGTAGAACTATGCTAATTACTAGTAAGGTTCCTAAATTCTTATGGGCAGAAGCTACTCTTACCGCAGTATACCTTATAAATAGAATGTCGTCATCCAACCTTGAGAATACTTCACCTTTCGAAAAATTGTACATCCCTCTATATTATGAAAGACTTAGGGTTTTTGGATGTAGATGTTTTGTGTATACAGACAAGAATGACAAATTGTCACCTAGAGCTATTGAATGTGTCTTTCTTGGTTATGGAATTGACAAAAAGGGGTATAGGTGTTTTGATCCTATGGAAGACAAATTGTATGTGTCCAAGGATGTGAAATTCTTTGAGCATGACATTTATTATGAGTCCAAATCCTTGGAACCTTTCATTTCCCACAATGTTTTTGAGCTATAAGAAGATAATGATTGTGACTCAGTAGATCATCATGATATTCAAAAAGATCATATTGACAACAATGATATTTCACACACCACTGTTGATACTAGGTCAATTGTTGAACCCTTCCCCTCACATTATACAAGATGACCTAGAACAACCCATGAAGTCCACATGGAACCTGATATTACAAGCCTAAAACCAAGGGTTTCTAGACCACCTCAGCGATTTGTGTCATATGAATCTTTTGAACCACAACGAAGAAATTTGATTGCCACCCTTCGTCAAGTTAAGGAACTTAGGTTCTATCATCAAGCTAAAGGTATTCCAGAATGGGAAAATGCTATGAAAGATTAACTCAACGCCCTAGACAAGGCTCAGACATGGATAGTTGCACCCTTGCCTAAAGATAAGAAAGTCATTGGATGTCGATGGGTATATAAAATCAAAACTCACAACAACGGTCACATTGAGAGATACAAGGCTAAACTAGTTGCTAAAGGTTATGCCCAAGAATATGGCATTGACTATGATGAAACCTTTTCCCCAGTAGCTAGAATGACCACAATCAGAATTCTCATCACCATTAGTGCAATCAAGCAATGGAATATATACCAACTTGATGTCAAGAATGCTTTTTTGAACGGTTGTTTGAATGAAGAAGTCTTCATGAGTCCTCCTAGTATCACTCTTTCTACTGGTCATGCTCTTAAATTACGAAAAGCCTTGTAAGGTCTGAAACAAGCTCCAAAAGCTTGGTTTGATCGATTTGAAAAATTCATGCATTTGCATAACTTTGTGACTTGCTATACTGATACTGCATTATTTGTACGAAAAACACAATCTGGTATTGTTATCTTGCTTTTGTATGTGGATGACATGATCATCACAGGAAGTGATGAAGTGGGAATTGCTGAAGTTAAATTTAATCTGCATCACGAATTTGATACGAAAGACTTGGGCTTGATAAATTACTTTTTGGGTATTAAGATAACCAAAAATAGTTGTGGATACTTTATATCTCAAACCAAGTTTACTACCGATATTGTTGAATGATCCGGTATTACAGATACTAAGGTTGTTGACACACCCGAAGTCCTAGGCAACAAACTGCGTGCCACTGATAGTGAGAAATTAGAAGATCCCACCCCTTATCGACAGCTCATAGGTACACTCACCTATCTCACCATTACTAGACCAGACATTTCTCATGCAGTACACATAGCCAGTCAATTTCAACAGGCACCTACCTCTGTTTATATGAGTGTTGTCTTGCGAATTATTCGATATATTAGAAACACTGCCCATAAGGGGGTTCTCTTAACTTCCTCTTCATCTTTTGATTTATCTATTTATACGGATGCTGATTGGGGTAGAGATGTCAACAATAGACACTCTACGACTGGTTTTTTGTGTTTTTTTAGATGAATCTCTTGTTTCCTGAAAGTGCAAGAAGCAACAGAAGGTATCCGTCTCATCCACAGAAGCCGAGTATCGAGCCATGGCTACAACTGCGATGGAGATTTCTTGGATCACAGCCCTTCTAGCAGACATGGGCGTCCATGTTAAACACCCCGCCATCATGTATTGTGACAACAAAAGCGCCATGTACATTGCCACCAACAACACTTTTCATGAGGGGACCAAGCACATCGAGATGGACTGTCACTTTGTTCGAGAAGAGTGTATAAATAAGAAGATCTCACTTTGCTATGTCACATCTGAGATGCAGCTCGCAGACTTTTTCACCAAATCTATTTCAGCTTCTCGATTTCAATTTTTACTAGACAAACTTTCAGTGTATACCCCGTAAGTTTAAGGGGGGGTGTTAATATGTAATAGGGCGGGCCCTTAGGGCCCGTGCCATCATGGCCGAAGGGCCAGGGCCATGCTGGCCCTGGCCACTGGGGGCCCCAACGGCTACTAGCCGTTGGGAGCACCCCCAACGGCTAGTGCTGGCCGGCCAGCACTAGCCCACTATGTCTTGCTTCTTTGCTTCATTCTTCTCCTTGTAATGTCTATAAATAAGACACATTATCAAGAATAACATTCATGCAGTCTTGCACTGCTTCTTGACTTGTTTTGTATGTGCTTCCACTCTTGTTAATCATTTTTGAAGATAGATATTTGTGAGTGAATGTTATTTGACTCTTGGCGACTTGGTGATATTGATTCGTGCCGCATCAACCTTTGCTGATCGACACCTATTTACAGACGGATGCGGGGGGTAAGGAAGCTAGTCCTAGATAATAAGATTCGTATCGGTTCTTGGAATATCAGAACATTATCGGGTAAGCAAATGGAGGTGGTAGATATGATGATTCAGAGAAAGATTCATATTCTATGTTTACAAGAGACAAAATGGGTTGGAGAAAAAGCAAAGGAGATAGAGGATACAGGTTTTAAATTATGGTACTCAGGTAAAGAAAAAGCTCGAAATGGAGTTGGTATTATGAGTAGACATACAACGATATAGTTGTTGAAGAATATGAGTTTAGAGTCAGTTTTAGTACATATAATATCTTAGGACAATAAAATTAATGTTTAGAGTATTATTGTAATTGTCTGAAGTCGTAAGGGCATTTTGGTAATTTTCTATACTAGGAGTATTTTGGTCATTTTATGTTTTACAGCTCCTTATATAAGGGTTGATAGACTGTATTAGGGTATAAGACACTGTGATTAAGAAAGAGAGAGATAGAGGGGGGCTTCATTGGAGGTCCGCTCCTTCCTCCGATCTTCATTGTTACTCTTTTTTTTTATCAATATTTTCTATTGTTTATTATCAGTTACATTTCTTAGTAATTGCAACATGGTATCAGAGCCTATTAGGCTATTAAATCGAGTTTTTACAGAAAAAATCATGTTGAGAGAGCGGCCAAGTTCTCTTTATAGTGGTTGCAATCGACGAATATACAGTTGGGCAACTGAAGAAAGTTTTGCATATCGGAGACAATATGCGGAAAGACTATTTGCTTGCCAAGTTTGTAGGCATGTACGCCATGCTGCTGGACAGGTTCAAGACACCTGTTACCGAAATCTGGAGAAACTCAGGTGCTCTTATTGTTCCTAATCTTGTGGTTATTCAGGCATTTGTTACTGAAGAAGAGGTTTTGCATGAGCCCGCTAATGCAATATGATATGATTCATGTTCTTCGTACTGCTTAGAGAGTTCATACTGTAATGGTGAACCTGATTTTATTGGTAGAATAGTCAAATTTTTTAAAAGAATTGACGACAAGAAATATTTTACGGCACAATGGTTTTATAGAGCCCAAGATACAGTTATAAAAGAACATGCAAACCTCATTGATGATAGGCATATTTTCTTATATGAGATCAAAGATGAAATTGCTGGACTGCATAGTCTCGAAAGTGAAGATACTATTCGGTGCCATATTCGATATTTTCCACAACCTTGCCTGAGAATTTAGAGTCAAGTAGTGGTTCATGTTCATCAATAACCACTACTGAAAGTGAAGGGAAGTAAGATTCTGAGGGACAATCAAATGGTTCTGATGCCTATAGGTCTGAGCTAGCTTTATTAGACTTGTATTCAGGTTGTTGTGGTGCAATGTGTATTAGGTTTGCCTCATAGCTGGATTATTTGGTGTAAATCTTGTGATGAGGTGGTTTGTGGATATCAATGAATATGCTTGCCAAAGTCTCAACTAAATTATCCAGAGACATATAAAAGTGATGGTGAACCCGACATGAACACGATAACTCATTTTCTGGAGACCTTGCACATCCTAGAAAATTGAAAAATGAAGTTCTAAAAAAAAAAAGACAGATTACTTTCCTAATTTTATGGGACAGAAAATGAGAAAGGTAGTTATGGAATATCATCTTCCTGATTTAGTGGAGAATGTCAAATATCAAGCCTTCAAGCATTAAATAAAATTAGAAGAATGAAATAAGAATGAAAGGTTGTTCGGTTGTCTTCTTCTACCGCTACTTATTTTCTTTCTGTTCAGATTACAATCTAATGTCAGTCGACTGATATTTAAGTAACCCTAATCTAACTTAAAGTACTAAACTACCCTTAATTAATATTAGACTTTTCATCACTAATCACGGGTCCTAATGGATCAGATGAGATTTTGATCCATTAGGATCAGAATTACAAGCAACTTTACACGACACTATTGTTTATACTAATCTAGACTTACACAACTAATTAATAACAAAAACTAACTAACCAACACTCCCCCTCAAGTTGGGTGAAAGATAGATGTTACACCCAACTTGCTACATAAAGTTGGTCTCTAGTAACTGCTTTGTCAACATATCTGCACATTGATGTTCTTATTGCATATGTTCTAACTGGAATTCTTTTGCATGTACATTGTTCCGTATAAAGTGACAGTCAATCTCGATATGTTTTGTTCTCTCATGATATATTGGGTTTGAGGCTATTTGTATCGCTGCTTTGCTGTCACAAAATATAGATATAGTTTTTCCGGTAAATAGGTTCATCTCCATCAATAACGATCGCAGTCATTTTCCTTCACACATACCGGATGCTATTGCCCTGTACTCTGCTTCAGCTGTTGATATTGCTACTACTGATTGTTTTTTGCTTTTTCATGACATTATATTACCTCCAATCAATGTTATATATCCAGTAGTAGACTTTCTATCCTCTGTTGAACCTGCCCAATCAGCATCTGTATATATTTCAATGTTAGTGTGACCATTAGATGTGTAAAGTATCCCATATCGTGGAGTTGTCTTTAAATATCGCAATATGTGAAACACCGCATCCATGTGATGTGTTGATGGTGATTGCATAAATCTACTCACTATACTTACAACTTAAGCTATATCTGGACGCATAACGGTCAAATATGTCAATTTTCACACCAATTATTATATTTAATTATATAAACTTTTCAGCTCCTATCATCCATCTGTAGCTTGTGATTTACATCCATTGGAGTATGTAGTTCTACAATTCTCTATTTTAACATCTTGCAATAGGTCCAAGGTATATTTTCTTTGATTCAGAAAAATATCTTTACCAGAATAAGCTACCTCAATGCCTAAAAAATAATTTAATCTTCTCAAATCTTTAATGTCAAACAACTGGTGAAGATTCTTCTTTAACTTTTGAATTTCTTCAATGTCATCACCTGTTACAATAATATCATCCACATATACCAATAGTAGTATCAGTTTCTCCTCCTTTTTAAAGAAGAGTACGATCACTTACACTTTTCTGGTATCCCAAATCTATAATAGTCCTGCTGAATTTCTCAAACCATGCTCTTGGAGATTGTTTTAAGCCATAGATAGCTTTTTTCAGTCTACGTACTTTTCTTCCAGGATTTGGATATCTAGGTGGTGGCTCCATATAAATTTCTTCTTTTAAGTTCTCCTTGTAAGAAAGCATTTTTCACATCAAGTTGCCACATTGTCCAATTTCTTTGAGTTGCAATACTGATAATCACCTATATAGATGTAAGTTTTCCTACTGGTGCAAATGTCTCCTCGTAGTCGATTTCATAAGCTTGACTGTATCCACGTGCTACTAACCTTGCTTTGTACCTTTCTAATGAACCGTCTGCTTTGTATTTAATTGTATACAACCACTTAAATGAGACTGCTTTTCTGTTTTCAGATAAGTCACTAAGTTCCCAAGTGTGATTCTTTTCGAATGCTTGAATTTCTAACTTCTTAGCTTTAACCCATTGCTTGTCTTTAGATGTTTCAAAGTAATTTTTAGGAATTTGATGCATCTCTGCCTTCATTACAAAATTATAACAACTTTCTGATAATCTATTATAGGAAAGAAATTGAGAAATGGGATACTTGCAACACAATTTTTCTCTTTTCTGAGTGCTATGAGAACATCTGAATCATCTAAGTCTTCATTTCTTGCTTCTTCTTACAAACTTTCTCTTGAATTAGAGGATTCTGTTTCTCCCCCTTGATTTATTACCTCTTTTTGTTTATCCATAAATATATTTCTCTCTCCCTTTCTAATTTCTGTATTTTGGTCTCCTTTTGAGTTTAATCCATCTTTTCTTCTTCTGGTTCTTCATTCATACTAATTTGGGGTAGAACCACTGTTTCTTCAAAGATAGAGTCAGATATTTCATTTGAATTTTTTTAGTATGGTGTAGTCTCAAAGAAGGTTATATCCATAGAAACATATCTTTTATGCGAATTAGGATCATAGCAAACATACCCCTTTTTGTCACATGAATATCGAATGAAAATACATTTTATTGCTCTTGGATCAAACTTATCTTTGAATTATTGATGAATATACACATAACAAACACATCCAAATATTCTGGGAATCAAATGAAAAGGTTATCTTCAGGTTTAATCACCTTAAAAGGAGACTTTCTAGCAAGAGTCACAATAGGAACTCTATTCATTATATATACCGCTTTAATAATTGCATCAGGCCAGAAATATTTTGGAACATTGTGTTCAATAAGTAAGATTCTAGCAATTTTCAAGATATGTCTATTCTTTCGTTCTGCTACTCCATTCTATTGTGTATAAACACAGGAAGTTTGATGTATGATACCGTGAACTTGAAGATATGAGTCCAACTGAGTATTACAATATTATCCACCATTATCTAATCTGAGTGTTTTAACAGTATAACCAAACTGAGTCTTCGTAGGATTATGAACTAGAGGAAAAATTGAAGAAATTTCTGACTTAGATTTTATGAGATAAATAAAGGTAAGTCTTGAGAAATTATCAATAAAAGTAACAAAGTATTTAAAATTTCCAACCGAAGGTATCATACATGGTCCCCAAACATCAGAATGTATCAATTCAAAAGGAACAACTGATCTTGATTCACTACTGAGAAATGTAGCTCTATGATATTTTGCTCTCTGACATACATCATACTGAATGACCACATCACTAGGAATAAAAAAAGGAACAAACTCTCTTAATTTTAAAACAGGCAAATGTCCTAATCTACTATGCCAGATCTTTATTTCTTCTTATGTAGTACTAGTTGTCAACGCTCTTTTCTGCCTTAGAATCTGATCTCCAGATAAGATATATAATCCATCGCGTAGCTCATCATGACCAAAGATTCTTTCCGTCTTCATATCCTGAAAAATACAACCATAGAAAGTAATTATACAATTCATATATTTAACCAATGAACTTACTAAAAGTAGATTTACTGAAAAATATGGAATATATACCACTGAGTTAAGCCTGAGATTATCTCTCTGAATTGTTCCCTTTCCTTCCATCGGAATTAAAGAACCATTTGCTACTTTTACATATTGAGGACTTGAGTCACTTCATATTGCATCAAATTAGACTTATTTTCTACCATATGATCGGTAGCTCCTGAATCTATAATCCAATTTAAGAAGGCCGTAGAATCTTTTAAGAGAGTAGTTACCGCTAATATTGTAGGAAGTAGGACTTAATTTTGTCTTTGATGAGGAAGTCGAAGGTTGATCCTGTAGGCGTTTTTCAATCTCTGCAAGCTGTTCTTTAAATCTACCATCTCATCTAAAGGATTCTTTTTGGCTTTCTTCTCAGATACTGTTGCAGCATGACTGTCATAATCTTTGTATTCTGTGGGTTTTCTGCCATAACTTTTATGTTCTTGAGGTTTCCCAACAATACTCCCGTGTATGTCCTCTTTTACCACAATGTATGCACTGTACTCTGTTCTTATCATCATAATTATGATTCCTTCCTCTTCCTCTATCTCTAAAGGAGTCTCTCCCTCTCTGGTAATTACTCTGTCCTCTACCAATAAATACGGATTTTTCAGTCTGTATATGATCACCTTTTTCTAAATTATTTCTATCTTCTTCCCTTAGTAGCAGAGAATATATTGTTCCAAGAGATGGAAGTTCTTCCTTGCTCAAAATATTCAACTTGATTGATTCATATTCTGATGAAATTCTCCAGAGTAAATAAAAAACTTTTCTGACCAATCTCTTAACACCATCACTGAATTTTTTGAACCATGCTCTGGGAGATTGTTTTAAGCCATAAATCGATTTCTTTAACTTGCATACTTTACCTTCATCATCTTGTCTCTGTCGATATTCTGGTGGTAGATTCATATAAATATCTTCCATGAGATCCCTCTGAAGTAAAGCATTCTTAACATCCAACTGCCATAATTCCCAACCTCTATTAACCGCTATACTTAAAATAATTCTGATTGTATTCATCTTTACAACTGGAGCAAATGTTTCAGTGTAATCTATGTCATATGACTGACTATAACCTTTGGCCACTAATCGAGCTTTGTATCTCTCTATATTTCCATCTGCCTTAAATTTCACTGAGAATACCCATTTACACCCAACGATTCTTCTATCTGATGGTAAGTCAACTAGTTCTCAGGACTTGTTACGTACTAGAGCTGCAATTTTCTCTTCCATTGCTTTCTTCCATTCTGGTTGTTCTGCTTCTTCAAATATTTTTGGAGTATTTATACTTTCTGCATTCATCACAAATAACTGATATTCTCTGAGATAGTTAGAGTATGACACCAAATTATGCAGTGAATATTTGGCTACTGCACGCTTTCCTTTTCTGATTGCAATTGGCAAGTCACTTTCATCATTAGCTGAGTCTTGTGATATTACCAGAGAAGGAACTTGATTTGATTCTATGAGTGGAGTTTGATCCTGATTAGTAGTAGGATGAGGTAGGAAGGTATTCCTTACTCCTTTGGTATATACTTTCCATCCTTTTTCTTGAGAAGGTACCATGTCCTCTACTTCTTTTTCATGTTTTGCTTGATTTTCACGGAAGACCTAGATGGAGATATTACGTTATAATATTTAAAGGAGTAGCAATGAATAGCAAAAGGAAAGTTGGTTTTCATCACACTACATCTTTAGAAACAATAATTTTACCATCGAAACAAACATTTATAACCTTTTTGGGTTGGAGAATAACCAACAAAAACACACTTTTTGGCTCGAGGTTCAACTCTCCCTTGATTTTGATCTTGAATATGGACAAATGCAGTGTTACCAAATATTTTTGGTGGTATTTCAGTCAGATTAACCCGTGAGTGAGGGAAAGAGTTTTGAAAAATGCTGATTGGGTCTAAAGTTTAAGATCCTAGATGGCATTCTATTTATTAGAAAAACTGTTGTGAGAACAGCTTCACCCCACAAATAATTATGTACCTTAGCTTTAAAGAGCAGAGCACTTGTAACTTCAAGGATATGCCTATTTTTCCTCTCAGCTACACTGTTCTGTTGTGGTGTGTAACTGCAAGAACTTTGGTGAATAATGCCATTTTTTCAACGAAATATTTACTCAAATACTTGTTAAAGTATTCCTTCCCATTGTAACTTCTCAAACCTCTAATTGATTTCTGAAATTGAGTTTTTTCTTCTCACACTACCCTGACCAAAGATACTCTCCATCTGCAGTTCTTGAAATACACATCCAGTAGAATAGAAGATTACTCGGCATTTTAGATCCTGGGTCATAGCAAAGACAGATAATAAATTTACAGATATGTTTGGGACATGTAAAACATTCTTTAAAATGTCAAAAGATATAATAATACTCCATTTTCCCAATATTGGTGTATGAGAACCATATGCTAGTTTAATATGAATGTCTTCTTTAGTCAATTCATAGTTATCAAAGAAATCTCTTCTACTGACCATGTGATCTGTAGCCCCAGAATCAATAATCCATATTCTTGAATTAGAAATACTTATAAGCTATGGTTGCTTGTGAGTCCGTGTGAGAGGATGTAGATGGGGAATGTGAGTCAACCAATCGAGCGTTAAGTAATTCAATTTCTTTCTTCATATTAACCAATAAAGTAGCATTGTCCTCTGCCTTTGGTTTTTTATTCTGTTCGCAACTGAAATAAGCCTTATTTGATCTGTTCTGAAAATAAGTAGGCTTTCCAACTAACTCCTAACAAGTTTCCTTAGTATATCGTGGTTTCCCGCAATGAGAATATGTCAACTTATCTTTTTCTTCATATGTAAGTCCAGGTCTTCTTCTACCTCTGCCATAACCTCCTCTTCCTCTGGAGATGGGAGGAGTATATGTATTTCTACCCACAAATGCTGAAGTTTCCAAATTGAGTTTGGTTTCCTTCTCTAAATGTTTTCTGTCTTCTTCCCGAAGGGGGGAGTATATCGTACTTAATGATGAAAGTTCTTCTCTGTTGAGTATGTTATTATTTACAGCCTCATACTCGAGAGAGATACCCCATAGAAGATCAAATACTTTTCTCTCTTCAAACTCTTCATTGCACTCTTGAGTACAATTTTGGCATTTTGTTTTGGAATAGAGTTGTAGTTCTTCCCATCAGCCTCTAAGCTCTGCATAATATTCGCTCACATATCTGTTCCCTTGTCTGCACTTTCTTATTTTCTCAATAAGATCATATTTCTTGGCTATATTCTTCAGTTGGGCATAAGCATCATGAACAGCTAACTATATATCTTTAGCAGACTTCAAGAACATAAAGGTACTAGCAATTGATGGTGACATTGATTGGAACAACCAAGCACTTACTAGGGCATTTTCTCTTCGCCATCTTGAGTAATGAGGATCTGTAGTCTGAGGCTCAGGTATGTCGCCTGTCAGGTAGTCCCAATGCCCCCTTGCCATTATCGCCAACTCAATGGATCTGGCCCACTGAAGAAAATTTTTTCCATCCAGTTTGAGGTTTGTGATTTGGAATCCTTCACCTTTATATGTTGAACTTAATTCACTTGTCACCCATCTTATTCATCTTTATGCAAACTGAATACTTACGATTCCTTTAATGCAATAATGAGTATATTAAAATCTGACTCAATTAAGATAGCAATATGTACACAAGTATCCTTTAAAAAAAAAACTGCCAATGTGCACAACCTTACAACTTCATGCCTTGGAAACATATACTTTACTATGCGTGTTTTGACTGTTCACGCATTATGATGATGATGGTTTCTTTGAGAAGGTATATAACATGAAGAGGCGTGACTCCGTTACTGATGAGAATGATACTGATGTTATCCACTGTGCTTCAGCCTTAGCTAGTTCTCAATTCCAAGGTAGGTTGAACAAATAATGCACGATAGAATCTTACGTAGTCATCAACAAAGTACACAGCAAGAGAACTTCACGAATTAGGAGCAAGAACTCTGATGTGACCACGGTATGGATCAATACACGACCAAATACAGATGCAAAAGACCGTGACCTTCTTGATGGTATGGATCAATACACAATCAAATACATATGCAGAAGACCATGACTTCCTTGATTCAGACTGCACAAGTATTATTATACGATCTTCTTTCGTATCACAGAGATGAAATCTGATTTACAGCTTCAATCTTTATCATTCTAATGACAAACTTAGTAATATTTTTTCTCCTCTTTAGATAAAAAAATGCAGTAAAAATCTTTGATACCATGAAGAAATTATAAGAAACAATCTTTATTCAGCATAACATACCAAGTTACAGCTTGGATGACATATTGGGGCAGATCGGCACATCCCTCTAGCTGTCGACTTCTGGCCTCCTTTTCTCTTAATTCCTAAACCTAATCCCAACAACTTATTTAAACTCCTAATATAACTTAAATGTCCTAAATACCCTTAATGAAATACTAATACAACCTGATTCCCAATGAATCCAAAATTGATCCATCGGGATCCAAACTACTTTAAATACATACGAATTATAAAACTGTGACTAAACACATTAACAAGAAAACATAACGCTTCAACTTGATCTTCAACAACATAATGCTTCAACTTGATCTTCAACAGGCACACCCTGTGATATGTAGAACAATATGGCTATACATATTAGGAAAGTGGCGAAGGGGTATCTAAGGGAGGTCTACCGGCACAAAAAGAAGTTTGGTGGTGGAGTGAAATAGTACAAAATAAAATCAAGGCAAAGAGGGCATGTTACAAATTACATTATGCTAAGAAAACTAGTGAAACTTTAGAAGCTTATAAGAAAGCAAAGAAGGAAGCGAAAAAGGCCATTAGTGAAGCAAAAGCTAAGATTTGGAGGACTTATATAAAAAACTCAAATCAAAAGAGGGTGAGAGAGATATTTTTAGGATAGCTAGGGCTAGAGATAAGAAAACTAAAGATCTTAATTATGTTAGATGCATAAAAGACGAGGATAAAAAAATTCTAGTGGCAAATGATGATATAAGAAATAGATGAAAAAACTATTTTTATAATCTTTTTAATGAAAATAAAGATGTTAGTATTAGTTTACAAGATTTAGCGAACTTAGAAAAGTATATAAACCACAATTTCTAGTGACGTATTCAAAAGAATGAAGTCAAAGAGGCTCTTAAACATATGAAGGGTGGTAAATGGGTAGGACCAGATAATATTCCTATAGAAGTTTGGAAAATACTAGGAGAAAAAGGAATCACTTGCCTCACAAGACTATTTAATGAAATATGGAAAAACCAAAAGATTCATGAAGAATGGAGAGAAAATAAAGATGTTAGTATTAGTTTACAAGATTTAGCGAACTTAGAAAAGTATATAAACCACAATTTCTAGTGACGTATTCAAAAGAATGCCCGCCTTCGGCATCCCCCTCCTTGCGGCCCAAATTTTCCAAACTTCTATAGGAATATTATCTGGTCCTACCCATTTACCACCCTTCATATGTTTAAGAGCCTCCTTGAGAGAAAAAGGAATCACTTGACTCACAAGACTATTTAATGAAATATGGAAAAACCAAAAGATTCATGAAGAATGGAGAGCAAGTACACTTATACCCATATATAAGAACAAGGGAGATATTTAAAATTGTACGAATTATCGAGGTATCAAATTAATGAGTCATACTATGAATTTGTGAGAAAGAATTATTGAACATAGGTTAAGACAAATATCAAGTACAACACAGAACCAATTTGGATTCATGCCAAATAGATCTACTGTTAAAGCGATTCACCTTTTGAGACGTCTTACGAAATATTTTAGAGAAAAAAAGAAAGACCTTCACATGATATTTATTGATCTAGAAAAAACTTATGATAAGGTACCGAGGGAGGTTCTTTGGAGAACTTTGGAAAAAAGAGGTATCCCATACATATATTAACCTTATAAGAGACATGTATGATGGTGCAAAAACATGTGTGAGGACTCATGAAGGAACGACAAACTTCTTTGAAGTTAATATTGGGCTACATCAAGGATCAACTTTAAGTCCATACTTATTTATAATGGTGATGGATGAGTTAACAAAACATATTCTAGATGAAGTACCTTGGTGTATGTTATTTGCAGATGACATTGTATTAGTGGAGGAGTCTAAGGAAAAAGTTAATAGAAAATTGGAACTATAGAGAGAAACATTAGAAAGCAAAGGCCTCCGACTTAGTAGAACAAAGACAGAATATATGGAATGTAAGTTTGATCATTTGGTTACTTCAAAGGACATGGAAATTAAAATTGGCACACATTGCATTCCCCAAAAGGAAAGTTTTAAATACCTAGGGTCAATTTTTCAGAGTCATGGAAGAATTGATGGAGATGTTACACATAGAATTAATGCTGGTTGGTTAAAATGGAGAGGAGCATCAGGTATCAGTGTTGTCTGACGCGTATCGTATCGTGTATCGCTGGGCTCCACGATACGGGCGTATCGTATCGTATCGTATCGTATCGTACTTTAATATTAAAATAATGTAAAAATAATTAAAAATTAATAAAAAATCGAAAAAAATCGAAAAAAATCAAGAAAAAATCAGGAAAAATCTGATAATTGCTTTAAATTCATATAATGTAAGTTTAGTACAGATTGAGCATTCAACATTGAACAATTGCATCCAAATTTATATATTTTGAATCCAAAAAATAAAATACAGACATAGTTTACAGTACACTACAGTTACATATAATGTTACATTTTACAAATTGTAATCAGGATCATCAACTAAATAATCTTCATCTTCTCCTTGTTGCAGATCCTCATCATCATCAGCCACGCCCACACCTTCTTCTTCAAAATCAAATTCTTCATCTCCATAATGTTGTTGCGCTCCTTCCAAATTAATCCAGGCAACGTCTTCTTCTGTTAGGAGGGCATTTTCTTCAGTGTCTTCCATAACCCAATCTTCTAATATATCAAAATTATCCAAACTTATTGGATCGAACTGACTTTCTTCTCTATTTACTTTTTTTAATTGCCTACGACACAAACAAAGATAAACAATTAGTAAGTAATATTAACAATTGAAAACTGAAGTTAAATAATATCGAATTGAAAATTTGAAAGTAATACAACATTACCTTTCACGAAGGCGCATGTTACAACGAATATAAACCAAATCATTAAGCCTTTTGTGTTCCAACCTGTTGCGCTTTTTTGTATGGATGTGTTCAAAAACACTCCAATTTCTTTCACAACCTGTTGCACTACAGGTTTGGCTTAAGACTCTAACTGCAAAATCTCTAAGGTTTGGACAATCACTTCCAAACCTGTTCCACCAAACATCTGTAAAAAAAATATAAACATTAGAGACATAATAATCCACAGTAATGTAAGATGGAACTTAAATATGAAAATAAACAATGTAACTGGACGCATCGTAGAGCGGTTGCGAATTGCAACAGGCAAACCCATCAAGTGAAGAGCATTATCATATATCTCCATCTCTCGATGTATCGCATCTACTATGCTCTCATCAGGGACTAATCTGTCGATGCATTCAATGATTCCTCGATTAACCTCACCGTCCCTTTTGAAGGTTGCTGAGTACCTCAATGATGGGTTTAGATAGTAGGCTGCTGCATGAATAGGCTGATGCAATTGTTTATTCCATCTACTATCAATTATTTTCCACACGGGCACATAATCTCTTTTTTTTCCATTAAAGTTATTTCTGATTGCTTCTTTTGCCCTGTCCATGGATTCATAAAGGTAGCCCATAGATGGTTTCTCCTCGCTGTCAGCCAATCTCAAAACTTTCACTAAAGGACAAGTAATTTTCAATAATCTGATACATGCATTCCAAAATGAACTTCTAAAAACCGTTTCTGCAATCTCATTTAACTTTCTGTTCCTTCTGTTTTGTGGCAACTCTGCAAATTGTTGCCACTCATCTGAGGAGAACATTCTCTTTAAAGCTTGCTTCTGTCTCACAATACTCTGTACAGATAAGAAGTTTGTTGCGAACCGAGTTGCAGCTGTGCGAAGAAGCTCTGCACCTTCTGTGTATCTCCTCATCATACATAAAACAAATGCATGGTTGTAAATAAATTTTGTAATATCTTGGCAACACTCAGTTGTTGTCTTTATTTCATCCATTTCACCGATGTCCTCGAGGATGAGATCTAAACAATGGGCTGCACATGGTGTCCAGTAGAAAGTCCCATAAATATCAGCTAACTCCTTTCCGGCTGCTTTGTAGTTAGCTGCATTATCTGTAATCAATTGGACTACATTTTCTAGCCCAACCTCTTGTATAACCTTATCAAATTCCTCTCGTAGGATCTCTGCAGTGTGCCTCTCCTCTAACATATCTAGAGATCTCAAAAACATGAGTCCTTTAGGACAATATACAAGAAAGTTTAGCAATGTCCTTCCTCGCCTATCGGTCCATCCATCTGCCATGATAGTGCATCCTGTTTCCTTCCACGATTGTCTCAAAGTCGAACAGTATTGCTGCACTTCAATCACGGTCTGATCTAATATCTTCCCTCTCAACTTCTGATAAGAGGGCATCCTGTATCCTGGACCAATGTTAGCAATTGCATCTGCCATTGCTTGAAAATGAAAACTGTTTGCTGCATTAAATGGAATGCATGTATCATAAAACCATCTGCCCACTGCAAGGTCTGCTTGATCGTGCAGTTGTTCTGAAGCCATAGCAGCACGAATTCCTGGCTGAGCACCAGGTGTAGTGGAAGGAGGAAAGAACGAATGTATGCTAGAAGAAGAAGCTCTTCCTCTACTCCTTCCTGAACTTCCTCTTCTGCCACCTCCAAAGTCTTCAGATGCAACCCTCTTTCCTCTGCTAGGTGCTCGCGAACTGCTACTACCAATATCTGTTCTAGCATCTGAAGGCAAACTATCAGTGAATCCAACTCCAGTGGCAGTAGCATCATCAGCTTCTTCACACATCTGAAAATCATCCTTTTGTTGTCTCCTTTCCTGTATGCTCTCAATCATCTGCAAGCATTGCCATTTAATACCTTCTGGCACACTTCTAACTCTGCCTGTGCATGGAGCAACTTCTTTCCTGGTTCCTGCTAGGTGGTGTTTCAACCTTGAAATTCCACCACTAACCACCTTTTCACAAAATAAACATCTGATTTTTAACCTTGAACCCTCAACTGGTATACCCCACTGCCATGCCGGATCATCAGACTTTGAATGAGAGTCTCTACCACCCCTTCCTGCCATCTCAATGGAGTATTTTAATTCAAACAAAAACCTGAAAATAAAAGCACTTCGTAAATCCCCCAATCTTCAAATAACACTCAAATCGAGTGTCTCCCACTTCATGAATGCAATAAAAATCGTATACACACACTTAATAACTTCATATTTTGTCATTCAAAAAAAAAAACCCGAAATAACACAAAAAACAATAAATATAAAGGAAAAAAAGGAAAAAAACATTAAAAATATACCTAAATCCGAGTTTGGAGGCTTGGACGGACACCGTAGGGCACGATTTTAGAGCTTTGAACACCAAGGAGGCGAAAACCGACTCTTAGGGAGCTTGAAGAACCCAAAAGGAGAGAGGAAACCCGCGAAAAATCGCGGGTTTCCCTCGGGCCGGGACCCTTTATAAGGGTCCCAGGGCGTATCGCCCGTATCGTACGATACGGGCGATACGCACCGTATCGTGCGATACGGGCCGTATCGCACGATACGGTGCGATACGCCCGCACCTGCGATACGGGGGCCCGTATCGTATCGTGGTGGCCCACGCGATACGGTGCGATACGGACAACACTGTCAGGTATTCTTTGTGATAAGAAGATACCATTAAAGTTAAAAGGTAAATATTATAGAGCAATTAGGCCTGCCATGTTTTATGGTTCTCAGTGTTGGGCAGTTAATCATCAACATGTACAAAAATGTCTGTGACAGAAATGAAGATGTTGACATGGATGAGTGGTCATACAAGAAAAGATTGTATACATAATGAGGTTATTAGAAACAAATTAGGAGTGACACCAATAGAGGATAAAATGAGAGAATATCGTTTAAGATGGTTTGGACATACTCGGCTTTTAAATACTTTTGGTACATATTAGTACATATCATACCATGTCCTCGATATGGCTAACATTGATTCAAACAATGCCCAAGAGGCAGAGCTTCTAAATGCTCAAATGCCTGAACTAAACTGTACAATAAAATCAAACAAATAAGTAAACAAACTTTGAGTCATCAACTAATTGCAAAGAAACGACAGGTCCCTTAGCACTCTTTAGGTGCCACCATTTAAAGTTGGTCCCACTAAATTGGCTTGAACAGATATTAAGTTGGCCAACTGGGAGCTAGATTTTGCACCCTTAGTACACTAGCACATATGCATGCATGACTGTCTCTCAGAATGAGGTTCATGTAACTTGTAAAAGAGTACTAGCACAAAGGAAAGTTGTACAGCTTGGTTTGAAGGTCATGGCAAAAGTAAAGAAACGGAAGCATGTGAAGGAAAAGCTAAACAACTTGAAGACTCTTTAGAGGTGCTAAAAGAAATACTAACAGGAGTGTTGTTCCCATCACCAGACTGCTGGTATTTGCTTAAGCATTCCTGCAACCGAAGAATCTACAAGAAACAAACAGAGGTTTCTCCAGCAAAACAGACTAAACACAGATAGTCACAGTTTTGAATTCAGATAATATTGTCAAACATAGATGATCTGGAAAGGACACCAACCAGTTGAAAAAATCATAATGAAGCAGCTGAGTAGGGAAAAGCTCAATAAACTACTCAACGAATTAAATAGTTGTGAGGTTCTTGATCAGGTCAGTGAAACTCATTCCCCAGTGTGTAAAAAATTAAGAACTTACCTCTTCACTCAAGAAACGCAAGTTTTCATGCTGATATTGCAACAAAGCCATGTGCTGGTCTGAAAGACGGCCACCATCATGATATCTATTACACAAAATTTGTGCATTGTTTGAGAAACATGGGCAACCATAGCTTCGTCAACAGACAACACGTACAAACTATGCATGTATGTACATGTATCAAACTTATGCAGTATCTATGCACATTACAGGCATATGAAAGAACTTTGGCAAGAGTTACACATTAATTGTAAAAGAGGTCATTCCCACATCCACCTTCCCCTTGAAATTATTTCCATATCATCCCTTTTCTGTTAACCTGGAGATATTAGTCCATAGGGTAAACTCACGTAGACAGCCCAATGAAAACCATCAATAGATAAGAAAAGGACAACTTTAACCTTACAAAGGATTTTGTTTTTGACGAAGGGGTTGATTTTGTAAAGCACTTCCATAAAATGACTATTTTAGAGTCAACAAAATTTGAATATATCATGAACCAAGGACCAGTCTATGAAAAGATATTCAGATAAGGTTTGAGAAATATAACAGTACACCAACTCTTTGTTAAAGATTGTATACCAACCCTCAACAAAGGCATTACTCTCTCCCTCCCCCCCCGCCCCCCCCCCCCCCGCTCTCTCTCTACATATATACACACATACATATATATAAGTGTATATATCCCTCTCTCTCTCTCTATCTATCTATCTATCTATATATATATATATATATATATATATATATATATATATATATATATATATATATATAGATACATATATATAAGTGTATATATGTGTGTGGACACGCAAAAGGATGGAAAAGAAATGGTAAAAAAAGAATTATTATGAACACTCTCATTGGGGTTTGAACTTAAGACTTGCCAAGCAGGCCGCTATAACCAACTGAGCTATGGGAGAATTTGTGCAAAGTGAGAGGCATTTTATAGATAACAGTCATGCATACCTCCAAAACATCACCCAAATGTTTCGGCTGTGTCTCCTATTTTGGTGTTACATCGTGATGGGCAACTTCGGCTCCTGGACATTTTCATGCAACCTAGAATAGCATGCTATATCATTTTAATGCTCCAAAAGCGATATAGCAGCCTTTTGCTATGTCTATATAATGCAAAGTTGTTCATATTGAATATTGTATTGGCTGCTAAGCTTGCTTTTCCTCCACTGTTTTGCTGGCAATATAATTGCTATATTGTGCATTATATGATTTTTGTGTATTTTTCTCCAAACATTATTTAGATAACAAGAAATTGACATGGGAGCTTACAAATTTCATTAAATTCTTTTCTAATTATTTTTTACACTCAAGAGAACATACATAAAAGGATAATATGAAGTTTGTGAACAGATGCTACCTTATCTCCGCTTGAGAATTTGATGGTCGTAAAGCAGAATACAAAAATTTCAGAACATCAGGCTGCCCGTTCAGAGAGTTATTTTGATGGACACATCCTGCCAAAAGAGACCAACAAAGTTAAAAGGAAGAAATCACAAAGTTGTAGAATGAACATTAATAGGTAAAAAGACTTGGTTCCATGTGACAAATCTTTACACTTGTTCATCAACTAGCAGCCATAGCTTTAACATTTGCTTTCAAATGTACAATAACTCACCAAAATACAAGCTCATAAATGTCCCAGCAAAGACGACTTCAATGATCATGATTATCCTGCATAATTTGCAATAAAAATTGTCAGACATTATCAGCAGAATTTATCTGGCACATTATTCAAGGTACGGCCTTAACTTGACAGAAAGGATCTCTATAGTAACATCAAAGTAAGCACCTAAAGAAGCGTGCATATTAGTACCTTAATAACGTCGAAATAGACAAGAAAGGAAAATCGATCAAACTATGCCATGCTATCACCAGCAACATCAGTGCAGTTCCTAGGTGCCACGACAAACAAATGTCATTAGATGAGCCATGTCACAACAAGCAGGTGCATTCATTACATACACCACAACCTAAACAAAGGCAAAATCAAAAAGAAAGACAAGGAAGTCACAAGAAAAGAATTGTATAAAGTAACATTTTGTCAGATAAAAAGATGGCCAAACTTGACTAATTAGAAAGAAGCATTCCCATATAGGTGGACATTCTTGTAATGTGGCCGAAGAACCTATTCAGCATGAGGGTTAGGTGCACATGAAAAACAACTTCAAGTTCTGGCATCTCTGACACTCATCAAACTTCACATAGTTTCATGAAATAAATAAACCAAAGAATGATTAGTAAAATAGAGAAATTCATTGTATACCCCAGCCAGAACCAGATGTGCAAGCTTCATGCATGCACATGCCTGTTCTTGATGAGACACTGTCCGTGACTTTGGGGGAAGAAGGTATTTCAGATAGAACTTAATGAGGTCATGAGAGACTGATTAAGTATTGTAAAAGGAAGGCCCTGCTGATAGAGTTGGGCAGGGAGGTGATACTGGTGCTCAAGTCAGAAAGCCCCTTGGCCCACAAGCAGGCTCCCCGAAGCAGGAAAACATTCTCTCCAAATGTGAGAACTCTACATGAAAATAGCATTTTCCAACAAATAATAGCACAGGGAGGTTTGGTAAGAAGAAGGTTGCCCCCTTTTGTGACCATAAAAGGAAAGTCATCTTCATAGATTTGATATTGGAAAAACTAGTTTGAAAGATAAGCTTGTTTGTCATGCCACAGCACTCAAAAATATAGAGTCTCAAAAGCATGACCTCTTCCAAAATTAACACTTGAATCCAAAGAGCTGCTTCCTCTTATGACAGAAAACGTAGCTAGAAGACAATGCTGGCAGGCAATCCATTGTTAATGATGGCAATAACAAGACAAAAATGCCTAACTATTTTATTAACCTATCTGTGAAAGAAAATTCAAAATAAAAGCACTGCTGATGGCCTTTTGCATGAACCGAGCTGCTTCTTAGGTGCATTTCCTAGCACAGACATATCATTAGAAGGAACATCGTCAGTTGGACATGGAAGATAAACAACGAAAATACTTACCAAAGGAGGAAGTCACAAAAGGAAGGCGAACTAGTGGCTTTAATTTCTGGCTAAAAATATAATAACCCTACATCCACAGAACAAAAAAAAACTGTATGTAATGAGCTTGACGTTTGCAAAAGCAGGGAAATCTGAAAATGAGAAGGATGTCTCGACCCAGAATGTAGCAACGAACAACCAACATAGTAAAACAACTGGATGGTATCAAAAATCAAGTGAAAATTTCAAAGGCTCCATAATTTAGTAGCACGGGATACAAGAATTTTTCAAGACTAATACACAGACAACACTAACTTCGTGCAATTTCCTACTAAGATTAACACAGATAAGGAAATAAAACAGAGCAGGTTGAAGTATCAGAGTGGCAGTCTAGGTTTTGGCTAAAAAACCTTAACCACACAATTTTGCATCACCTCTGCCACTTGGACCTCTCTCGCAAGGGCAATAGTTTGTAGGAAATTGTTTACAACTTTACAATATAGATATAAATGGGTACCATTCAACTTAAAGGTAGGTAACAGATATGCAATAGAATTTAATGGCCTTCTTTCCCATAAACTAGGCTTCTCTTGTCCAAATAATGTATTTATCAATTGGACCATGGAGGTGATTACAAATTTTTGGGTGTGGCTTTCTGTAACAATAAAAGTCAGTGCAGAGACTCCCTCCCTCCAGGATGTTTTGAGATCACGGAAGTCTGCTACTGAATAAGGAAATGCTAGTTGAAATCCTACTGTATTTTATCAATATAAAGTTTATTCATCCCTCTCCACAGCCCAGATTAGATGCAGCCAACAAAAAATATTCACTTTTGTCACATATAATGATTGATTTCCATTTTGTAATTGCACGCCAAACCATCAGCTAGCAAAGATTATACAACAGTATGATTTTTTACTCTTTACTTTTTTGCTTCCTTCTGCAGAAACCTAATATTAACAGTTTCAAACTATTAAAACATGTCAAAATTCTCACCTGCAGCCGAAGTTTCCTTACTTGGTAGACCAAAAATTGCTGGAATATTCCTGGTAGAAAAAATATGTCAAATTCATGACTATTAACAAAAGGGAGCATTTGTGAAGGAAAAGAAACTAAAATAGAATGGAAACAAGCTTATTCAAACCATAAGAAGAATAGGCTACAATGTAGTCCATGAAAGCAAAGGATTGAGTGATCAAATTCTCAACAGCGTAACATACTCACCAAGTACTGTAAACAAAAGTCAAGTCAGACTTATGAAATCCTTAAACATGAAAATCAAAATCCAATAGTCCAGGCCTTAGATCAAGCATAACATCCTTGAAAATGCCTTCTGCGATGGTTAGTTTAAACCATTGTAACTAAAGATCTTGGTTCAAATCCCCGAGAAGGTGATGATCATGTAAATATTTGTTGATGTGCGAATGTTGAGGCAGTCAAGTCACAAAATATCAATACATCGGTGAGACCGTGAAGATATCAAAGCATCCGAATATGGATGTCACAAGTCAAACAACAAGAATCAAGAGCCAAGAATGAGACGAATCACAAAACCAAAAGGTTGTGCTAGACAACTTGATTTATTCATGGAGTAGAGCTCTTATTTATAGAGCAAAATGGTGGAAGAATACGTCATAGAGAGAGAGAGACTAGAGAAGAGCTAGCCGTTGGAGGTATCCTGGCCTCCAACAACTAGTTGAGGCTAGGTAGCCGTTGGAGGCAACCTGGCCTCCAACGGCTATGGCAATAGGCCATTTCATACCAACAATCACGGGCCCTAATGGCCCATGATCCTATTACATTTAACACCCCACTCAAACTTACGGTGCATATACCGAAAGTTTGTCTAACAAGAAATGAAATCGAGAAGCAGAGAGAGATTTGGTGAAGAAGTCGGCTAACTATATTTTTGATGTGGTATAATACCAACTAATCTTTTTTTGTAAGCATTCTTCATGAACAAAGTGACAATCCATCTCAATATGCTTTCTCGTTCTTAAAAGGTGTTGTTGGAAGCAATGTATATGGTACTCTTATTATCACAAAACATAGTGGTAGGTTGTTAAAGAGTAATGCCCATATCCTTCAGAACCGTCGTAATCTAAGAAATTTTTATAGCCGCAGTAGCCATAGCACGGTATTTTGCTTTGGTGGATGAAAGTGACACCTTTTGTTGCTTCTTATATTTTAAGAAGATAAGTGATTCACCTAGAAAAACACAAAAAACGATCATAGAATGCCTATTATTGACATCTCCACTCTAGTCAGCATCAGTATACACAGATAAATCAAATGGCGTTGAAGACGTTAAGAGAACTTTTTATATACCTAATGATTCTCATAACAATACTCATATGAACTATAGTGGGTGCTTGTTGAAATTGATTAGTTGTATGTATTGCACGAGAAATATCGGGATGAGTAATAGTAAGATAGGTAAGAGCACCTAAAGTTAGCTGTAAGAAGTCATCTCTTCTAATTTATCTCCATCAGTGGATCTTAAATTAGTATCAAGGACCTCAGGAGTATCAACTTGTTTGTTATTAGTGATATCAAATCTTTCAATTACATCATTTCCAAATTTAGTCTGTGACATAAAATATTCACGATTGATTCTAATAATTTCAATACCCAAAAATAATTAAGAAGACCTAAGTCTTTCATATTAAATTCTTGATGCAGGTTATGTTTAACTCAGTGTTGTCTGACGCGTATCGTATCGCTGGGCTCCACGATATGAGCGTATCGTATCGTACTTTAATATTAAAAAAATATAAAAATTATTTAAAAAATCAATAAAATTAGTAAAAATCCGAAAAAAATCAAGAAAATTCTGAAAAATTTTGAAAAAATCTGGTAATTGCTTTAAATTCATATAATGCAAAGTTTAGCACAAATTAAACATTTAATATTGAATAATTGCATCCAAAAGTATATATTTTGAATCAAAAAATGAAATACATTTATATTTTACATATTGTACATTTGTATCAGGATCATTAACTAAATAATCTTCATCTTCTCCTTGATGATGTTGTTGCACTTCAAATTAATTCATGCAATGTCTTCTTCAGTTAGGACTTAGGAGTGCATTTTCTTCGTTATCTTCCATAATCCACTCATGTAATATATCAAAATTAACAAACTGCTATCTTTGTACATGTAGTTGTCATATTTGCTAATTTTCATATGTGAGCAAAACAAAGAGCTCCATTTCTTTGATTATTGAGTCTATGACACCTCAATGATGTGATATTATTACTTGATGATGTCTCCTTTTTCTCTTATTAGAGACTAGCTTTTTAACTAATGCATGAGCTTCATTTCTCACTTCACAGACTGAGTTAAGCCTCACACACATTGATCATGTTCAACTCAATGGAAGTCATGTAACGTGAACCCTAAAATAATGAAGTTGTGAAATCCCTACTCAATGAACCGAGAGAACTAAATGTTTTTAATTGTTTAGAATCTTATGAAATTAGAAACTGTTAGCAAAAATATACCTAAAAGTTGTAACAGAAAGGGAAATGATTTTGTCATAATTTTTTTTTTAGACATTATTTTTATTAAATAAATGAAATTATAAACCCAAATTATAAGCATATTGGAGGATGCCTTAAAGGGAAGTGAAGAGAGGGCAGAAACATGCAAAAAAAATTTGAAAATACGGGCCGTATCGTACGATATAGTACCGTATCATACGATACGGCCCGATAACCTGTATCTTACGATACAGGTTACCGTATCGTATCGTGGCTTCCCACGATACGATACGTGATAACACTGCATCTCAGTACTCTCAATCTTACTTGATATTCTAAACTTTCTAAACTTCAAGACCCACATGAAGAAATGCTTGTAATTAAAACTTGTAGTGTCACACTTAAAATTTCACTAGTCTCTTGCTGCCATCTCCTCCATCTCTATTCATGGCCTCGCGAGCCAACAACAACATTAAAAGTACACATCAATATCGCAAGAAATCTACAAGCTACAAACATAGTGACAAAAGATTTTTAAAAAACTATTAGGTTCCAATTGCTGGGCGGAACTCGGAAATGTGTATATTGTCAAGAATAAAATGGAAAAAACTTGGAAAAGTATAAAATATAAAATGTGTTAGCATGAAATCTGATACTTACAAGTTACAAATTCTAAATTTGATGTGAAAGAAGCGATAAGTAAATCTACAACAACAACAACTAAGCCTTTTCCTATACTAGATGGGGTCAGCTACATGGATTCTTTGTTTCCACATAACCCTATCATGTGCCATGCCAACACTTTTGGTCTTCCTCTTCCTCTTTTAACATTTTCACAATCTAGTTTTTCATACCTTCTTACTGGAGCTTCCCCCGGTCATTTTTCTACATGTCCAAACCATCTTAAACGAATTTTTTTATTTTATCCTCTATTGGTGCTGCTCCCAATTTGTTTCTAATAACCTCATTATGTATGCAGTCTTTCTTTGTGTGACCACTCATCCATCTTAATATCTTTATTTCTGCCACAAATATTTTTTTGTACATCTTGATGAATAATTGCCCAACACTCAGAACTATAAAACATAGTAAGTCTAATTGTTGCTCTATAATATTTAACTTTTAACTTTAAAGGTATTTTCTTGTCACATAGAATACTTGATGCCCCTCTCTATTTTAACATAACAATTAACATCTCCATCAATTGTTCCATCACTCTGAACCTAGGTATTTAAAACTTTTCTTATGAGGGATGCAATATTTTTACATCCTCTGAACTAACTATATGATCAAACTTGCATTCCATATCAAACTTGCACTTGGGAGCGATAAGTAAATTTATTAAGCCAAATTTAATGTGAAAAGAAGTTACGAGTAAATCTATTATCAATGTAATAAGTATCTCTATTATTTATGAAATATCAACCAATACCTAGCAATCATCAAGTATTATGTACCATAATAGCTAACAGGCAAAGGCTACATGAAATAAATATGTAAAAACACAAATACTTTTGTTTGACAGAAGAAAGTGGATGTAGATAATTTAGTTAACCACCAATATTTCTCACTTTAGAGGAGACATGTTCCTCTTTTCTAGCAAAGTCCCTTTCACTAAACAGAAGTTATAATATCTTCTAAGAGCTTTTAAGAACAAGAAGCACAGAAGGGTAACTTGAATATTTCTTACAACCTTAGGAAGGGAAAATCAGAGCAAAGTGCAAAGGCTAAGTAAATTAGAGGACAATGGCGACAGCAGAGATCCCTCCCATCTAAGTTTGGAAAAGCCAAAAGAACTAAAATCCTATATTCTAGTATCTGACCATGAGTTTAGGAAATCAGATTCCCTTTTTTGCCACTTTCTAACAGTTTTCCAAGAAGCACATAGAGAACATTTAAAAACAAAAGCTGCATTATGCAACTTCTAGAAAAATGTATTTATCTTCTTTCTCATATTGGAAGGTAACAATTCTTTTTATTGAGAAAAAGGAGTTTTGTCTCTATGGCTACAGATGGAGAACAGCCATGATAAATCAGTAAGGATACACTTCACACTCACCCACAGAAACAAACACAATTGCATGTATAGCTTAGGAGGCCATAAATGGTTTCAGAAGAATATGTTAACCCCATGGTCACTAGCATCCACGATCTTTCAAAAATATGACAATGCCACTGGTAGTTTAAAGGTGGCTGAAATTATCAGAAAGTCTTGCATTAATAGTCTAAATATCACCTATACTTAGAGCACCATATTGTTTCATGATATTTTGAATAAAATCCTTCTCAATTCATTGTTTCCCATTTTGAGCTACTTTTTTCATATTTCTTTAACTTAATCACTATTATCTATGTTTTTATGTGCTTTTTATAAGAAAACTACGGTGTTAAAAGTATTATACCTTAAACTTAACTTTTCTCTATATTTAAATTTATTCTTAAGATATCACATACTTTAGAATATTTTCCCGAGCACTACAACTTTATCTAGATCCCTAGAAAACCCCCGCCAAGAAACCACTGAGAACCTATGTCACAATTGACACTTCTATGTTGGATGCCCTGACACTAGAACCCGTACTTCTCATGTGTCTACTTCATATTATCTATTTTAAATATTTTTTATTGCTATATCACAATAACAGTTTATGAATATTGATTCATTATTGCTTTATTAGTGAATTAACCTACAAAAGCCTCGATATTGATTGATTCATGTAGATTTATTTGATATTGATCAATAATTTTATGAGATATTACTCAATAGTGTATAATAATATATATATAATATACGTATGTACAGATCCAAGATTTTTGCAAATTTGTGCGTCCCTCACCTATGTGAACAAGGCGAAGAACAAGGATGATGATGAAAGCAACTTATAGGAGATGAACAATGATGCGTATGAATAATATCTCATTATAATGAATTTCATCACAAAAGTATATAAGGAAAGGAGCAATAACTAAACTAATAAAAGTGTATCAAGCATCTTACTGCAAGTTTCATTTTTTAAAAATGCAATATGTGGCTATACGTTTGGGCACAAGAGAGTAGTAGTTTACGCATAATAAACAAATCAATCTGAGAGAAAAAGCAACATGGATATGAAATGAGAGAGCATCAATGGGAAAGGTTTTCATAAAGTGTAACGTATAAAGTTTTAAAAGAGAACCTGTAACAATCAAAAGAAAGACATTACAACTGCATAGTAATGCTGGCATCAGTCTTGGAACCGTACTGAATATCCATGGAGCAGCTACTGCCACAGTAGAGTAACCTGTCTATAAAGGAAAGCATTTTATGTGTTCAAGTGCAATGCCTTTACAGTCAAACTATAAGGTAAAAGATGAATTTATGAACTTAAAATCCTCAAAATACTTGACAGTCTACTATAGAGTGAACGGTTTATTCAAAGCTCAAAAAAATGACAGAGCAAATAGTCATCCCAGCCCCTAGTGGTTATAAGAAAATTGCTTACCAATAGAATGCAATAAAAAATGCTAGCAAGTATGCTCACGGACTGCCTTGGCCTGGTTTGAGGAGATTCATGCAGCAGGTCAGTGAACCTTTACATTACACCAAATCAAGATTGCAGGTTCAGTATTTCTAGAAAATAATTTAAAAAGGCAGAGAGAGGAGGGAGGGAGAGAGAGAACCATAAAGGCAGAAGAAATCAAAATGAGTCAACCTGTTCTGTCTACAAGTAAAGATTCATGCTACCATACCGATGAAACCTTGTGAAACTTATGATACGTATCCATAAATGAGTGCATCATATGCACTTTGGATGTGCACCATTATAAAGTTTTATCATACCATCAAACGTGATCTGATTATGACCCGAGGGAGCATATTCAGATACCCATAAATAGATTTTGCATTGAAACCAAGTGAACAAGTCAATAATTGCTCTGACTTATCTATTATAAAACATATCCATATCAAGATGATCAGCTTAGCCGGCTTTGTCTTGCGCATTTAGTGTCAAAAGATGTCAATAATGTCAGTTAACTAAGTATAATACTAACTCTTTTTGTCACTCCATCGTTGATTATGAACCATATAGTGATCTACCTACCAGCCACCGCAGTCCCACATATGAGCGTATTGAAGCTATTGAGCAGCTGCCCCATCTATGACAAATATGGCCTACGAACCCAGTGAATAAAGTCAGTATTTCGATTGATTTAGGGCAACATATCAGAGTCAATTCCAATAATTTGGTCTGCTCATAGAACACTTGTGTTTGAAGCTTGGAATCCAATATTTCTCGCAATATGTTTCCCTAATGCATCCAGAGTGTCAAAGGCATTCCGACAACATTAGAATATCCTACAGACGTCACTGTATGAAAATATTATATTGTTCCAAACCATATAGAATGACCTAATCTTTACAGAAAATTAAGTAAATCCGATCAGAGCATCGGAATACGAGATCTTTCGTCATATAGGGAGAAATTATGCTATCCAAAAACCAAATCTTCATTGTGAAGAAGCCATAAGGTGCAGTAATCGCTTATAAAATACTCGAAACCTGTGGCTAAATGCATGCACTAGAATAAAGGAGTGGACGAAGAGATTCCATTACATTTAAATTCGATGATCTGCGTATTCGATCGCAGAATTTAAAGAAGAAGAACAAAAGCCCGAAACGATTCATAAATCGAAAGGAAGTTCCTTAATAGCGAGCAATGCGGATATACGACACAAGAATCCAACGGTTACGGAGATAAAGCGGCTACAGCATTAGGTTCCCGATCAAGTAAAGTTTCAAGATCAATGAAAATGTGGGCACGCCGACACACACACAGACTCACAGATTGTTGTCATCGTTACGGGCAGAGTTCGCCGGTGGCCGGAGTCGCTCCTGCGACATCTCAGAGACCTAATGTGACGGGCTTTCCTCTTCTTCTTGTTCGTCTTTGCACATCCGTCGTCGGAAGGGCGAGTGTTCGTGAAACTCCGTTTATCGTAGGGGCGATCGATATTTATATATCCGTTCGCCCGCTTCCTGCCGCGAATTCTTTCTGATCACCGGAAGCCCCCTACAAAAAGTCGTAATCGTCAAAATATATAAAACTTCCTTGATTTAATGAAAATGTATTATGATGTCATTGATGTAATAATTTAGTGAAAAAATAACTATATTAAACTTGAGGCACAACACCGAGCTGCAAACTGGGCGGCTTGAAATTCAATAACTATGCTTAATAGTGTTTGAAACCAAGGAAACTATTACTTTTTTAAGGATAAATCAAAAGGGTCCGTGCTGGTGAACGCAATTGCAAAATTTTTGTTTCTTTTGCAGAATTGCAATATGAATTTCGTTGTGAGATAGAGAGAAATGTGTCAAGATTTATCCTATTGACACCTGTCTATTCCTGGTCTTGTCTGACCATCTCAGTCATCTCAACCACCGTTAACCATGTTAAACTACCTTCTTTCTTGGCCACCATCTATCATCAAGATCGACAAGTATCCAACTTGCTAATCTCCCATGGACCAAGAACCAAGGATCTGAGATGTTAGAAACAGGACCATTTTGAAAATAACTCATATACTCAACCCCAACGGCTCGCGTAGCATCCATGGACGTTTCTTGGAGGTGGAGATCAGTTAATAGGGCGAATGCTTCACCCCACTTCAACAGACATATTGTCTTGCACTCAACTCTTCATTCATGATGTATGGTACCTAAACAAGGACCGGAACCAGCAGTTTGAACAGGGAACAAGAACCATACCAGGACGAGGTTGGTTCTGACTCTAAACCACCAGTTCTGGTTCTGGTTTGAGTCTTAAGCCATCCAAAACCAAAAAAAAACATTCAAAAGTTCAAAAGTTTTTTTTTAAATTAACCAATTGTTTAGGAGCACCAATTCTGGTTCTGACCAAGTTCAAGTTCCATGAAAGGTGGAATCAGAACAAAACTGGGTAGCCCCTAGTTTTTAGTCCGATTTAAGGATGGCAATGGGCAGGTCTTCACTCCACCAGCACCCGTGCCACACCACAACCTTCACACCCTGCCCCGCGGGTCTTGGAGGATCAGACCTGCACCTGCCCCACACCTAATTGGATTGACCCGTCCCGTCCTACCCTACTTCACTCAATAAAATTATTTTTTAAAAATATATATGTATATTTTACATAAAATATGAAAACTATTTTTGATATTTTATATTATTAAACCAAATTAAACAAATTCTTATTTATATATACATATAAGCACATAAAAGACTTATAATAAACATATATTTTATATAAATAAATACATATATATATATATATATATATATATATATATATATATATATATATATATATATATATATATATATATATATATATATATATATATATATATATATATATGTACTCCGGAGCGGGGCAGGTTTTGAAGCCTGGAAATCCTTCCCATACAAGGTGGGTCAGAGCGGGTACCCACAGGGCGGGGCGTGATTGCCATCCCCAGTCCAATTTGACCGGATCTGGTTCCAGTCGGTTCCTGACTCAGGTTCAATTCCAGTTGGAACTGCCATGCAGTTTCCATACCGCCCATGTCTAATGGTTCCTACAGAATACTACTCTTCCTAGATGGTGTCGGGGCATTCATGACCTTGGTTGATGTGCTTTAATGTATGAATACTGTTCACGATGCATGATACCGTCTTGATGTCAACGTTTCTTAGGCTAAGGTGTTTTAGGAATTATTTTCTGCGTCAATCAAAAGTAAACCAGGTTTGAAGAATTCAAAGTTAATCTTTTTATTATTCTAAGGATGTAACAGTTGGACATTGACAAGTGAAACATACATGTCCTTCAAGCATTACTCGAGTATTGCTTCGAATAAGAGTTGATACAACACAAATACAAGTTTAAACAAGCTCAAACACGGTTCACACAATTCACAAACATTTTCAAGAATTCACTTGATACTCAAAGAAATAACAAACCGATCGCAAACATGTTCCAACATAAATTCTTTGTAAATATTCGGCCACGAGCTAGCTCATGCAGGAAAGGAACCAAACACAAGCAACCCATGTTCAGCTCCTTGAATACCACCAAAACGAAGTATTTTCCTTATCAAATGGGATCGCCAATGTGAATCATTAGTCTCTATTAAGCTCTATCATGTGGCATATTAACATTTAACTCAAAACAACAAGATCATGAGATCATGTTTCATAGTTCCCTCACGTAGAAAAATATAAGGAGCATTTTGTAGCATGCTAACGAGGATAAACCTGAAGCTAGTATTCTGTAAAATCTGTAACATCTCCCACTTATCATTCGAGCAAAGTGTACTGACATACTGGTTTTTCTCCCACTTTTCTAGGGTTTACTAAGTAATGTCAATTCTTGATTGCTGCTGCAATCAATACCCGTTGTATGATTATTTCCCTACACAACAATATCCCCGTTGTGTGGTTATTTTCCTACACAATAATCAAATATACCTCAAACCCATGTTCGTAACATGTTTTGAGAAAAGTTCTTGGGGTCTACCAACATATCATTTGTTGGCATGTATGAAATGGATGTTTCCTTTCTCATAACCATATCATTAACATAGTTGTATTTCACCATTATATGCTTGCTTTTTGAGCGATCTGCTCCACTTTTGATAAGAGTAATTACTGCATTATTATCACAGTAAATGACAACTGGCTCGTCGGTTATTTTTAACTTCAAATCACGTATGAAGCGGCTTATCCAGATAACACTCGTTGCAGCCATACAGCAAGCTACATACTCAGCTTCTTGTGTATGCAATGCTACACAACCCTGTTTCTTACATGCCCAAGAAACAACAACACCTCCAAATAAGAATATTTGACCCGAGATTGATTTGTTGTTATCTTTACTTCTAGCAAAGTTAGCATCTAAGTATCCTACCACTTTCAGTTCATCTGCTTGAAAATACAGTTTCAAGACTCTTGTTCCTTTCATATATCTTAAAATCCTTTTTACAACTATTCAGTGTTGTCATCAAAGATAACTTTGATATCTACTTACAAGACCAACAACAAAGCTTATATCCAGTCTTTTACATAACATAGCATACATCAAGCTTTCCACAACTTGCGCATAAACAACATTAGGCTTATCATCTCCTTCACTGGGACAATCAACCTTACTAATTTTAACCCCTTTTGCAACAGGTGTATTAGCAGACTTGCATTCACCCATTTTGAACTTCTTAAGGATATAGTCAATATCTCTCTCCTGAATCAGGTATAAGAGTCTAAATTCTCTATCTCAAGAGATCTTTATACCCAGGATATAAGATGCTTCTCCCATATCCTTCATTTTGAACTTGGAGTTTAACCATGACTTGGTTTTGACAATCATCTCATTATCATTTCCAGTCAACAATATGTCATCTAAATATAATGATAGAATAACAAAGTGTCTCCTACTGTTCCAAAACATAGTGATCAAGTTTATTACCCACAAACCCAAGTTCTATAATGACATTTTGAAAAGTCAAATACCATTGGCGAGGTGACTACTTCAAGTCATATAGGGATTTTTTCAACCTATATACTTTATTTTTTAGGCCTTCAACCACAAATCCTTCGGGCTACTGCATGTATATAATTTCTTCTAAATCTTTGTTTAGAAATGCTATCTTTACATCTAACTGATGTAAATCCAAATCATAGTATGTAGATATTGCCAAGATTATTTGTATGGATGCAAATTTCGTAACTAGAGAATATGTCTCAACATAATCTATCCCTCCTTTTTGCGAAAAATCATTTGCAACCAACCTCGCTTTAAACTTGTTGATTGTACCATCGATCTTGTATTTCTTTTTCTAAACCCATTTATAGCCTGTGGCTTTCCTTCATTTTAGCAAAACAGTCAATTCCTAGACTTGGTTTTTCTCAATGGACTAAATTTTCTCATCCATGGCTTTCCCCTAGGTTGATGCTTCCGATGAGTTCATAGCTTGCTAATAAGTCAAGTTATCAATCAACTCATCTAAATCTACCGAATTACATACTTCTTCTATAAGATAAGTGTGATAATCCTTTAAGTAGGACGGAGTAGCCATTGGCCTTTTATTTCCACTTAAGGTTTCGGTTGTTTCAGGAAGATCTTCTATGGGCTCAAAAGATTATTAATCTAGGTCTACTAGATTATCAACATATTCATCATTATTTTCCATGATGTCATTCTTAGTATCTTCTAAGAATTAACATCTCTACTTTCAATTAGTCCATGGTCCATATGATAAAATTGATATCTTTTTCAACCTTTTGAATATCCAATGAATATACATCTTAAGAGCCTACTGTCTAGTTTATCTCTAAACTGATCAAGGATCTTTACGTGTGTAATATATCCTCACCTCCTTAAATGACATGAGTTGGGTTTTCTTTCAAACCACATCTCATATAGTGCAGTGAATACAACTTTACACAATACTCTACTGAGTATGTAAACCGCTGTACTTACTGCTTCTTCCCAAAATATCCTTGGTAGAGAGGCATTGATTAACATTGACCTTATTATTTTCAAAAAGATTCTGTTGTATCTCTCAACTACACCATTTTGTTGAGTTTTCCTAAGCATTGTATTTTGCTTTGCAATACTAAAGTCTTTACAAAATTCAAGAAATTCTGTAGAGATATATTCACCACCTCTATCTGATCTTAAGACTTTTATTGAATGCCCTAAGTGGTTTTCCACTTTCTCCTTATATTCTTTAAAAGTATCTAGTGCATCAGATTTATTTGCCAAAAGATATAAATACGTATATCTAGAGTAATCATTGATAAAGGTTATAAAATAAAACTTTTTACGATGTGACGTTACTCCAAATGGTCTAAATAAATCCGTATGAATGACTTCCAACAGGGTTGTTGCTCTTGTTGAATCCTTGGGAAAAACTTTTCTTATCATTTTTCCTTGTATACAAGCTTCACACTTGTTAAAAGTATTTTCCTCAACTCCAAGCAGTAAGTTAAAGTTAGATAATTTCCTCAACTTTTTCAGACTCATATGCCCAAGATGTTTATGCCACATATTCACATCAACATTAAAGGCACACTCAATATAAGCAGAAGAAGTACCAATTTCATTATCATAGAATTTAAACAGTCTATGCTCTACATCAAATTCTCTAGAGAATAATATCCTCCCATGCTTTCCCACAATCACCTTACCAGAAATAAACCTTACCTTAAAACCTTTCTTTACTATGGTAGGGACCGAGACCAAATTGCGCCTTTTAGTTGACATAATTAATACATCAGTTAATATAATCGGTTTACCTTGTACATAAATTCTAAATGACCCAATCCATAAAACATCTGAGAATGTATTGTTACTCATGTAGACTCGATGTTTGCCTAATTTGTATTCCTTCATATCTATTGCCCCTTTCTTGGTCTTTCAGATGTGTCTTTTAGTTCCGGAGTCTATTCACCAACCTTTTACCGGAAGGTCCATGTATAAATACTCTAAAATCATGCAGATTATGTCTTGATTCTCTTATTATCCGCCCTTTGTGTTGTTTCCTCCACCTTTCTTGTTGCGGTAGTCCCTCTTAAAGTGTCTCATCTTTCCATAGTTGAAGCACTTAACCCAAGAAGTGGTTTCATGCGACTTCTTAAAATTTTGACCGCCCTTCTTGTTATTCTTGTCAAACTTCTTATTTGGTTTATTTTTCTTCTGGTTGGCTTTGGAGCTAGACCCTATCTCATCTTGTACCATTAACAATTTTTCTTTCTTGTTTTTTATCATATGTTTTTGCTCTATTGCTAGTTTAAGGGGCAATTCAGAAAGGTTAATTTTAGGCCATAATTTAAGAGCAGTGGTGACCATGTTTCATGACGGGGGTATACTCTTTAAGATAGTTGATATCTGCATTGGTTCTGGAATGACTGATTTTGCCATGGCTAAGTTCTTACTCATTACTAACATATGGTTTACATGTTCTACTACATTATCTAATTCTTTCATTTTGAAGGAATTGTACTTTTGTAAAAGAAAATTTACATGTAATTTGGTAGTTGTGTCATACTTAGCTGTTATTGAGTCAAACAGCTCTTTGGCAGTCTCGTATTCTTCAAAGACCCTAATCAAGTCATCCTCCATGTAGGTCAACATGATTGTCCTTGCTATTGTGTCATCTTTTAGAAATGTTTTATACATTTCTATTTGTTGCTCAATTGCGTCTGGTGGTGGCAGTCACATGGTTTCCTTGAATAGGTACTCAACACCCACAAATGTCATAGCAAGTGAGATTCTCCTCTTTCATGTTTGAAAGTTCAAATCGTTCAGTTTTTGTTAATTCAGACATACATATTCTGCAACTCATTTTTATGTGTTTGGTAATTATAACAATTAGACGGTCTAAAAAGGAAATAAACAATAAGCAATAAACACACATAGCAGGGACCATGTTAGAACGATTATAATATCACAAAAACAAATTAAAGACATTTTATAAGCAACTTGGGACAATTTTACAATTTTCCCAAAAATTTCTACCTTTAGCATTTTTCAAATGATACTAGGGGTAAACCTATAATTTTAACTGTGTCCACTTTTGTAATTTTTTGAAAAGCCTAAGAAAAGACTTATAAAATAACTCTTTGGTATTTTTGTAAAATTCGTAATTGATCGGGGTTAAAACTATAATTTTAACCCTCAACCCGAATGTGTAATTTTCTTAAAAGTACTGGGACAAACCAGTCTTTTGACACAATGGTAGAAAGGAAATTAATACAAACCAGGAAGGGCAATAATGTAACAAAGTAGCCCGGTATTTTATAATTTTCACAAAATGCCGAAGGGTAAAAAAGACTTTTGCTCAGTAAGGGCATAACAACCTTTTTTGTTGGGAGCAGGTTCGTAATATTTGAAATCTGGTCATGGCAGAATGGACTTTTCAATCTGCTGCCCGAGATGGTTTTTGCAAATTCGCCAGCGGTTTTCCAAAACCAGGGGCAGTTTCAGAAAACCGTTGGTTTCGGCCTGCGATTTTTTGAAATCTGCCTAGCGGTTTTTGGTTTCATTTTTAAATGAAGAGAGAGAGAGAGGGGCTCAGAGGGCAGCCGACGTTCTTGGTGTTTCTTTTCCCAGTTGCAGCTGGTGACCTACTTACCGTTACTGGACGACGTTCTTGCTGTTTCTTTTACAGTTGCGACCGACGACCTCCAGCTTTTTGTTGTCTGCAACTGTCTCCGGCCTTTGGGCCTTTTGGTCGGCTGCGATTGTCTCTGGTCTTTCGGTCTTTTGGCCGACTGTGACTGTCTCTAGCCTTTCAGCTTTTTGGCCTTTTGGGGCTATCTGGCTTTTTTGGCCGATTGCCTTCAACCCTCCTCTTTCCTTCTTTTATTTTATTTATCTTTATTTTTTCTTCTCTCCCTTCCTCTAAAAATGCATACCTGATGAGAGTGGATTTTTTTTGGAGGGTCACCAATGAGGCCCTCGTACCAGTGATGGAGATTGACCGTAGCCGATTGCGTCTCAGGCTGAAGCTCGACAGTACCTTGCTTCTTCGCTATTTGCCAAAGTCCGTTGAGTTATGCTCTCTGTCCAATTTCCCAAATAAAACCTGCAGCGAAAATAATGTTTTGGGTTGTTTGAGGTTTTCTCACAGCGGTCTTTTGCAGAGAGATGGTATACTGTATTTTGTGTGTATTATATATCAGTCATTCCTGTATATGCACTGCTCTTATTTATAGAACAGTGCCTGCTCCACATCTCTGAGCTTTTCACGCTAGGTTTCCCTCATCCGGAGTAGCTATATCGGTAATGTTACCAGATTTTCCAGTAACGGTCCGGTAGTTATCAGGCTCGTAATTCTACCATGATAACGGTCTAAATAGGCAGTGAAGCCGTTACGGTGCTGAGTTGCTGAGAATGGCCACTCTTCACGTATGTAACACTCATGTCCTCGTCTCCTTTGCCTTTATCTCCTCTATCTTCGCAGCCCTTGCCACCAACTTCTCATGCACGTTCGCCATTTTCAGGAGCATTCTCTTGGCAGCCTCTTCCCTGTGCTTTGCATCTATACTACGCCAACCACACGATTCTGCCTCTCGTACACACTATGAACACGATTGTGGACTGCACAAAGAAGATCACAAGCAGCACCACATTCACCCTTGTAAAAAACTTGCTTCTGCCCACGTCTGCTGCCTATTGATGCAAGCCTAACACTTTCCCCTGAAATCAGTGTCCATATCCCAAGGCTGACGATCGAGGCTGTTAACCTGTGAGCATTCTGTTAAATGAGCAAGGGCTGAAACTATGGAAGAATAGATTGGGACAGGCCACGCATTTTCCTTGGTTTGGAGAATGCGAGGAAAGTGGCCTGAAAATAAAATGAGTTGGATAGCTGGGGTTGCGGTAAAGACGGAAGCAGCAAGTTTACCAAGGGGACAACGTATCCTTGAGCTTACGCTGCCCGGTTAGTCTCCTGCAAGTGTAGTTTTCACATGCCAGAAATAAATAAATGAAAAGATCCTCTTGTTAACACAGACCTACAGGAGCAAAGCGGGAAGCTTCATGACAGCACACAGTAAAAGCTCAAAAAGGAAACCTTTTAAATTACCAACGTATGTGGGTTTAGTTCTCATCTTCTATGAAAAGAACACATTCATGCCTGATGGTGTTATTGTGTGATACATTGGTTTAACTGTTGGCCGAAGATATTAGTCGAGAAATTGTGTTACTGCCAGCTTCTTTACCCATTTTCCCTTCCAAGTCTGGGTTCCTCAAGAGAGCAAATACAAACTTAAAAGAGGAAAATAAACATTGCTAACAATATGCCAGTGTGATTCTTAACTTCTAGGAAAATGAACAAAATTCATGCCTGGTGATACAATTCTGTGATATATTGGTTCAATTTTTGGCCAAAGACTTCAGTTGAGAACTTCTGTGACACATGATGGTGGGCATCTTTACCCATTTTCTCTGACAAGTCTGGATTCCTCAAGAGAGAAGCCATGGCAGAAGAAAACTGCCTTGGAGTAGGTTCACAGAGAAAACCAGTTGCGGCATGCTTGACTGTTTCCACATGGCCACCACTATTACATGCAATCACAGGCTTCTGTGCTGCCATGGCCTCCAATGGAACAACGCTGAAGTGTTCATCCTCCGCAATAAATGCAAAATTAACTGGTATATGTTTCATAACGTTGTAACTCCACTCATGTAAGGGATCATCCTTGCATTGCCGGTCCCAAGCCCGGATAAAAGAGGAGGGTTGTGTTAGGCTTTCGACAACCAGCGTAAAACTTCGTCGGATTTTTATAACATTGATTACAAAAATTATGAGCATTGCTTTGAGGCGTCCTCGCCTAGCGACATGCTGCAGAGCCCGAATGCAGTAAGAAGTAAGCAAGGGTCACTACATTTTCGCCCGAATATTGTGAATCAATTACAGAGAGGGTTCCCACATCATGGACGGGTGTGGGTAAAGAAGTTAGTCTCGCTACATTGCAGCCCGAATGTAATAAAAAAAAATTTCAAAGAGGGTCTCCGTATTTTGATTATGGATGGATACAGGGGGTAAGGAAGCTAGTCCTAAATAATAAGACTCGTATTGGTTCTTGGAATATCGGAACATTATCGGGTAAGCTAATGGAGGTGGTAGATACTATGATTCGGAGAAAGATTCATATTTTATGTTTACAAGAGACAAAATGGGTTGGAGAAAAAGCAAAGGAGATAGAGGATACAGGTTTTAAATTATGGTACTCAGGTAAAGAAAAGGCTCGAAACGGAGTTGGTATTATCATAAATAAAGATTTAAAGGAGAGTGTAGTAGACATACAACGATATGGTGATCGAATCATGAGGTTGAAATTAGTGTTAAGAGCAGAGGTTTTGAATATAGTTTGTGCTTACACACCCCAAGTAGGACTAGAAGATAGTATAAAGACTGTTTTTTGGGAAGAGTTAGATGAGGTGTTTCAAAAGATTCCACAAAGGGAGATGATTTGTTTAGGAGGAGATTTAAATGGACATGTCGGTAAAGAGGCACTAGGATATCAGGGGATTCATGAAAACTTTGGTTTTAGGGATATAAACGAGGAAGGTAGGGAGATTTTAAATTTTGCTATGTCATTTGATCTCTTTATAGTCAATACAATCTTCAAAAAACGAGATGAACATTAATTACTTATAAGAGAGACCTATCACAAACACAAATTGATTACTTTATTTGTAGAAAAAAAGATAGAACGTGTTGTAAAGATTGCAAGGTAATTCCAGGAGAAAGCTTAATTACTCAACATCGACTTTTAGTTATGGATTTACAAATAAAAAAATAGACAAAGAAGAAAAGAGTGCATCGAGCTATTCAGACTAAATGGTGGAACCTCAAAAGCGAGAAAGAAGATATATTTAAATAGAAAGTCATTCAAGGAGATGTTTGGAATTATGTTGGCACACCCTGTGATATGTGGAACAATATGAATATACATATTAGAAAAGTGGCGAAAGATGTGTTAAGGGTATCTAAAGGAGGTGTACCGGCACAAAAAGAAGCGTGGTGGTGGAGTGAAGTAGTAAAAAATAAAATCAAGGCAAAGAGGGCATGTTACAAATTACATTATCCTAAGAAAACTAGTGAAACTTTAGAAGCCTATAAGAAAGCAAAGAAGGAAGCAAAAAAGGCCGTTAGTGAAGCAAAAGCTAAGATTTGGGAGGACTTATATAAAAAGCTCAACTCAAAAGAGGGTGAAAGAGATATTTTTAGGATAGCTAGGGCTAGAGATAAGAAAACTAAAGATCTTAATTATGTTAGATGCATAAAAGACAAAGATGAAAAAATTCTAGTGGCAAATGATGATATAAGAAATAGATGAAAAAACTATTTTTATAATCTTTTTAATGAAAATAAAGATGTTAGTATTAGTTTAGGAGATTTAGCCAAGTTAGAAAAGTATATAAACCACAATTTCTACCGACGTATTCAAAAGAATGAAGTCAAAGAGGCTCTTAAACATATGAAGAGTGGTAAATCGGTAGGACCAGATAATATTCCTATAGAAGTTTGGAAAATATTAGGAGAAATAGGAATCACTTGGCTCACAAGACTATTTAATGAAATATGGAAAAACCAAAAGATGCCCGAGGAATGGAGAGCAAGTACACTTATATACCCATATATAAGAACAAGGGAGACATTCAAAATTGTGCGAATTATCGAGGTATCAAGTTAATGAGTCATACTATGAAATTATGGGAAAGAATTATCGAACGTAGGTTAAGACAAGTATCAAGTACAACAGAGAACCAATTTGGATTTATGCTAGGCAGATCTACTATTGAAGCGATTCACCTTTTGAGATGTCTTATGGAACATTTTAGAGCAAAAAAGAAAGACCTTTACATGATATTTATTGATCTAGAAAAAGCTTATGATAGGGTCCCGAGGGAGGTTCTTTGAAGAACTTTGGAAAAAAGAGGTATCCCATTGACATATGTTAACCTTATAAGAGACATGTATGATGGTGAAAAAAAAAAATTGTGAGGACTCATGAAGGAATGACAAACTTCTTTGAAGTTAATAGTGGGTTACATCAAGGATCAACTTTAAGTCCATACTTATTTATAATGGTGATGGATGAGTTAACAAAACATATTCAAGATGAAGTACCTTGGTAACGAAGACAGAATATATTGAATGTAAGTTTGATCATTTGGTTACCTCAAAGGACATAGAAATTAAAATTGGCACAGATTGCATTCCCCAAAAGGAAAGTTTTAAATACCTAGGGTTAATTTTTAAGAGTGATGGAAGAATTGATGGAGATGTTACACATAGAATTAATGCTGGTTGGTTGAAATAGAGAGGAGCATCAGGTATTCTTTGTGATAAGAAGATACCATTAAAATTAAAAGGTAAATATTATAGAGCAGTAATTAGGCCTGCCATGTTTTATGGTTCTGAGTGTTGGGCAGTTAATCATCAACATGTACAAAAGATGTCTGTGACAGAAATGAAGATGTTGAGATGGATGAGTGGTCATACAAGAAAAGACCGTATACATAATGAGGTTATTAGAAACAAATTAGGAGTGGCACCAATAGAGGATAAAATGAGAGAACATCGTTTAAGATGGTTTGGCCATATAGAAAGAAGATCAAAAGAATAACCTATAAGAAGGTTAGAAAAACTTAATTTGGAAAGTATTAAAAGAGGTAGAGGACGACCACAAAAGTGTTGGAAAGAAACAATAAAGAATGATCTAGCTTATTGGGAGTTAACTACTAACATGGCACACGATAAGGATTTGTGGAAACAAAGAATCCATGTAGCCGACCCCGTCTAGTATGGGAAAAAGCTTAGTTGTTGTTGTTGTTGTTGTTGTATGTTTCATAACGTTGTGATCCATAAAAAAATCATGCCAATCATCGATTATTACAATCATAAACTAGCTTATTTGTAGTTTCTAGTCTTGGAGATCTCCAGGTGGACATAATTCTAACAACAACAACTAAGCCTTTTCCCATACTAGACGGGGTCGGCTACATGGATTCTTTGTTTCCACAGATCCCTATCGTGTGTCATGTTAGCTGTTAACTCACAATAAGTTAGATCATTCTTTATTGTTTCTTTCCAACACTTTTGTGGTCATCCTCTAGCTCTTTTAATACTTTCCAAATTTAGTTTTTCAAACCTTATTACACGTTCTTCTTTTGATCTTCTTTTATGTTCAAACCATCTTAAACGATATTCTCTTATTTTATCCTCTACTGGTACCACTCCTAATTTGTTTCTAATAACCTCATTATGTATACGGTCTTTTCTTGTATGACCACTCATCCATCTCAACATCTTCATTTCTGTCACAGATGACAGGCCTAATTGCTGCTCCATAATATTTACCTTTTAACTTTAATGGTATCTTCTTATCACAAAGAATGCCTGATGTAGCTGACAAGGGCGGAAGGATGCAGTGATAATAGATGATCAAGACAATTGGGCAGTGATCCAAAAGACACTAGGAGCTTCTTTGTGTGTCCTTAATGACATGAGGAAGCCACATTTTGGAAGTTCACCCAAGGGATATGACCCCTGTCCAGAGGCTTATATTGCAATTTCGCTCATACAAGAGATAATAATGCCTGCATGAACCGAACCTGAAATAACTATATGACAGCCAAGGGCGCTTCAAATATGTCAACCGCACTGTATTGGGCCCACAGATAATGGAGATGGAACTTAGTTAGAGAAGTTATTGATTTTGTTGATGTATGGGGAGGAACAGGAAGCATCTAAGCAACGAATATTAGAATTGAACGACCAAACTCGTTCTTTGTATAAAGCTGGCAATGAATAATGTTGAGCATCTGACCAACCTTGGGGGTATATATAACACATAGGCATTCAGAGAGTAATGTGTTTCTTTGGGCTGTTAAGTAAGATGTGTCAAATTCAACTCGATCATAGATTCCTTCCCTTACAGTTAAGGCCTTCAGTTCTTCAAGTATTCAACATTTTCCAGAAGATGTTTGTCACAAGCCACCTAATACCAAGATGCGACAAACCTTTCTTTACTTTTTTTTTCAAGGGAAAGAATAAAGGATGAATATTGTTCTTCCACCAAAATCATTTCTTTTTTAATTTAGGGCAATTTGGCTTTATGTGTTTGACCTGCAAATGATTTTTTTCTTGGTTCGTTTAATATTTCGTTTTTGAAGTGGAGAAAACGATAAGCCTTCATATTTGCTCCGAGTTTAGATGCGGCTAGAACAATGTCATTTGTCTTTTTGAAGTCTAGCTTCATTTATTCTTATTTCTACCATTTGAAGATTAGTAAAAATCTCTTCTTTGATAGGAAAAGGTTTTCGATAAATAAGAGATGATCATACCCCCTTGAAATTCTAATCTAAGACTTCTTAGAAATTGATATACAAAATCTTCATTATACTCACATTATCTCTTATAAGACATTGTACACATTTCTTTTTATAACCATAAAATTGATTCCAAATATTGAAATATTCACTAAAAAAAAAGTTTACCCGTTTATCTCCTTGTCTAAGGGATACCAATTTATCTCTTAATGCTATTTTATAGGCAACATCACTTTGAATATGAGATTTTTTTTAAAAATTCCTTGTTTCTTAGCATTAGTAAAATTGGTCAAAGTGTCCCTAATGTGCGCATTCACATTGTTTATGAGTACCTACAGGACCGTTCTATGACCTCCTTCATATCTTTTTTCTCAAGTGTGGCATTAATAAAGGGTTCTACATTCGAACCACTTACATAGCCTCATAATTTTTTAAAATATAGGTAATTTTCTATAGATTGAGCTCATATTTTGTAGTTCGAGGGTATTAAATGAAAGTTAAACCCTCTTTTATCGTCTATAGTTAAAGAAGAAAAAGAATATAAAGAGGTAAACTTAAAATAAAGCTAAAGATACGATCGACATGCTTTTCGAAACGACAAATAATGTTCACACGATCATGAATGATTCTGATACCATATAATGAAGTTGATACTTCAATGTAACAACACAAGATCGATTAATATCACCTTAAAACATCAATCATAAAGACTTAAAACATATTATAATAAAACATATGCAACAAAGACACAATATAATAGAAATTGATATTATTTAGGCACAGAAGGCTTGAGAAAATATATACATAAGTAAGGTATCTATAGAAGAGAACAAGAGGAAGTGAGACAAAGAAGTCAAGAACAAAGAAGAAGGGGGCTGGTCATGGCCAACCCCCAACAACTAGAATTGTAGTCATTGGGGTCTTGATGACCGTTGAGCCACCAACGGCTAGGGGCCTGACCATGCATTTTCTAACAAGATCTTCCTCTAGCGCTTCATCTTCTACCACTTGCAACTTCTTCATCAACTCTCTTTTCTTTGGTTGGTGGTCGAGAACTACTACTATCAACATCTTTCGTAGCATCAGAAGGGATCTTATCATCACCACCACCACCAAGTTCAACATCCTCTTTCTCAAACATCCTTGTATATTCTTTTTTCTTATCTTTTCTCAATTATACTATCAATCATTGGTAGACATTGCCATTTAATAACTTCTAGGACTCTCCTAATTTTGTTTATGCAAGGAGATACCTCTTTTCTAGTCCTAAGAAACTCTACTACTCATCACCTTCTTACAAAAATTATATTTGATTTTCAATTTATTTTCCTCAATTGAAGTACCCCACTATCATGCCGGATCATCATACTAAGATTGAAACTGCGTAGAACTCTTTCTACCATCTTAATTTACTACTTAAATTTTAATAAACCTGAAAATAAAAACACTTCATAAATTATCATACACTTCATAAATCTCCAATATTCACTTCATAAACCACCCCACTTCATAAATTTCTATAAATACAATGAAAAGGTATCCATTTACTTCATATATTATCATTCAAACAAATAAATAACACAAGGAGATACAAAATACACATAGAAAAAGAGAGAAAAACCCTATACCACAACCACCGGATTGTCGTTGTTATCGTTGTCAGAATGATGATACCGTTGGAGACCGGGAGATACTTTTTTCTAACCGGAAGTCATCGTGGAGCAATTGGAGCACTCAAACAAAAGCCACAAATCCCACACAAACATGAGGTTCTACTCGGAAGTTTTTTTTTAAAACAAATACGATATATCGCCCGTATCATATAATATAGGTGATACGGCCCGAATCATAGGATACAACCCGTATCATATGATACATACCAATACATGATGTATTATGATACACTAAGGCATATTGTATCGTATCGTGGTTTCTCACGATACGCCCCATATCGATACGGATAACACTACTTATAAGTGTCACTCTAAACATAGTGAGCTCACCCTCAACTTCAACGCTATCCTTTTTCATCTGTGATATAAAGCTAAGCCTTAAAAGTGTGCCACACATACAAGAGGGGAACACTTGTAAGTTTATTTAGATTTTATAATGCTTCTATATGGTTTTATCCTTCTTGTCCAATTTATGCAATGGCCAGAAAGGGTGAATCATTAAAACACTACACGAATTAAGGTTCTTGTTGAATAGACTGGTAGTTTTTGTTATCTGAGCACTTTTACACGGTCCAGCTCTATTGCAGGTTCAACTTTTGGTATGTATTTCTGTAATCGTTTGTGGCACTGTTGCCTTTAGATTTCTCCCTTGTCAACAATACTCTTCTCCCTCACGCTTTATACCAATCGTGTTTATGTTAATAGAGGAATGCTCTTTTTTCGTCATCTCTCTTTGTTTCTTTGAACTTTGGATGAAATGTACGTCTCACTCTTATCTTTATTGCCAAATATCTAGGTCATCTTAATATCATTCCGCCACTTCCTGTAATTGTTATTATTTCTTATTCACTGTAGGTAACATTTGTTTTTACTAATCAAGTTGACGGGAAGTTGGTTCCAGTTGAGTCTATTGAGCGCAAATCACGAAGTGCAGATAATATCTCAGTAAGCAATGCTCTTACTGCTACTGCTCCTCCATCAATTGAAGTAGCAAGCTCTATTCTGTTTAGAAGAACTCCCTTGATTAAGTTGTCCAAGTACCCTAGAACTTCAATAAACAACAATATTGTCAATGTAAAAGCATTAGGAAAGCAACATATTTCTCCAAACAGTTTATTACCATTCAAGAGGATATCTTCTGGTATTGAAGTAGATAATGATTTTGCTTCCACTTCCGAATGCACTGTTGTCTTTATCGAAATAAGCAGTTCCAACACTCAGAGCGTTAGTTCACCTGACAGGGTAATCAACTCACAAGATGATGGTCAGGTGTTTGATACCAGCTCGTGCACACTTTGCTTTGTCCTCCCCATTGTAACAAAAGAAAAAAGGAAGTTCCATAGGATGTATTATATCCTTGTCAATTTTTGTGAATGAACTGTGACGGTTGAGAAAGTAAGAATGTTGTTGCCGTCAGTAGTCAGTCAAATGGTCATGCCAAACATGACTCCTCTAAATCCGTTACACAATAGGAACTTTCTAAAAACGGTTCTTTCCCTTTTCCGTTGATTTTGAATGTTATGAAACATTTCATTTTTTGATCACTTTGTTTCATCTTGGGAAGCTGGTTTTCCTTGTGTTAAAAATAGCATGAAATCAAGTAGGGGTTTGAATTTCGTGTTATGGGACATGTTTGTTGTGTCAGATCAGGCCAATCCGGGATTTGACTCGACCACACTTTTGTGCCTGTTTTCACGTTGGATGTTATTTTTGTTAATTATGCAACAAATATGCCTGATTACATGTAGTATTGGGGAGAAGTGTTGACTGTTGATCAACTTCTTATGCTGTATTGGCAGCTTCTCTCTCTTTTATTAAATTTTGCTCTTTAGGATTGAGGCCCTAAGAGACTTAAATACATCTAGCATACGGTATATTATAAATATGACATTAATGAATTGAAAATACATGAACCTTTAAAAATACAAGAAAACATAACATTTGCTCATAGACACTTATAGACTTTGACTACTTCCAGCCAATCCTCTCAACACTCTCCCTCGAGTTGGGCTAAAGACACTACATATAATCAACTTGTCCATAGTCTTACATATTATTCTTTTTGGTATTGCTTTAGTAACTTATGTCATTTGATCACTTGATCTCACATGAATCAATTGAAATTATTTGTTCATAATCTTCTATCTAATAAAATAACAGTCCACTTCTATATATTTTGTTCTCTCCTGATAAACTTGATTCAATGTAATTTGTGTGGCAACCTTACTATCACAATATCCATGGATATGTAGTTTTATCTCTTCTCCCAAATAATTAATAAGTGTTGGGCTACTGATCTATATTACGCTTCTATATATTTTATTCTCTCATGATAAATTGGATTCAATACAATTTGTGTGACAACCTTATCATCACAATATCCATGGATATGTAGTTTTATCTCTTCTTCCAAATCCTTAATAAGTTTTTAAAGTCATAATCCTTTACAAAAACTATGGGCTACTGATCTATATTCCGCTTTTATATGTTTTATTCTCTCATGATAAATTGAATTCAATGCAATTTGTGTGACAACCTTACTATCACAATATCCATGGATATGTAGTTTTATCTCTTCTTCCAAATCTTTAATAAGTTTCTAAAGTCATAATTCTTCACAAAAGCTATGGTTATTGATATATATTCCACTTATATACTTGATCTAGCAATAATAGATTGTTTCTTACTCGTTGAAGATACAATATTGCATCCAAATAGGGTTAGGTATTATGTAGTAGATTTTTCTGTCTTTTAGTAAACCTACCCAATATGCATTTATGTGTACTTCTAATCCTAGACGTTCATATTTAGCATTCATCACTCCATAGCCCAAAGTTTTCTTTTAAGTATATGAAAATTTGATAGAAAATTTTCATATGACATTTGGATGGTGCATGCATATATCTACTCACAATACCCATTACAAAGATAATATAAGGTCTGCTAATAATTAGATAAATTAGTTTTTCCACTAGTCTCCGATATCTCCCAACATCTTCATATTTTTCATCTTCATTTTGAGATAATTTCTTGTTCACTTCTATTGGTATATTACATGGCTTAGAATCGATCATTCCAGTATCGTTCAACAGATCGAAGGTATATTTTTCTTGAGTTAGGAATATACATTATCTTGAATAGAGAATTTCAATACCCAAAAAATAGTGAAGTCTTTCTAAATCTTTGAAGTTGAATAACTTATGAAGTTGTTTCTTTAGCTCTTCAATGTCTTCGACATCATCACCTATAATTATAATGTTGTCAACATAGACTACAAGGATTGTGATTCCTTTACCATGCTTTATAAACAATATATGATCATTTGTACTATGAGAATAATCAAAGATTATAACCCCCTTACTAAATCTCTCGAACTAAGCCATAGGGGATTGCTTCAATCCATATAAGTCTTTCTTCAACTTACACACCTTCTCTCTTCTTTGTTTGTTTCTCAGTCATAGAGGTAACTCCATATATATCTCATCTGTTAGGTTTCCCTATAAGAAAGTATTTTTAACATCTAACTTCTAGAGTTTTCAATCTTTGTTAGTTGTCATACTAATAAACACTCGGACGATAGTCAGTTTTGCTACAAGTGCAAAGGTTTCATTGTAGTTCAAGCCATAGACTTGACTGTAACTCTTTGCTACTACTCTCACTTTATATCTTTCTATACTTCCATATGCTTTTACATTAATAGTGTAAACCTATTTATAACACACTTTCTTTCTTCTTGGTGGTAAGTCTACCATATCCGATGTTTGATTCTTTTCCAAAGCAACAAGTTCTTGTTTCATAGCTAGCTCTTATATTTGTTAAAATCCTCAAAATTTCGTAGAATATAAATAGAATCCACATTTCAAGTAACAATTTATAACTAGAGGATGTATTCTCAAGACAAATATACTTACTAATAGGATATGTACATGTTCTCTAACCTTTTCATAATGCAATGGGCATATTCAAATCATTCTCCTCCTCTTATATATCAACCTCTAAAAGACCTGAAGGGGGTGTACCTTCTTTAGTCACAGTAGTTTCTTTCATTGTCATTATCAGACCTCATAATTTTTACTCGAGTTTAAAATTTATTTTCAACTAACTTATGAAATGAAAGAAATAAAGATTTTACCTCATTCTTTGACTTCATAAAATAAATCATTGTAAATCTTGAATAATCATCAATAAAAGTGACCACGTAGCGATGACCAGTAATAGCCAAAGTAGATCATGAACCTCATACATAAGAATGAAATATTTCAAATGGTTTTATTGCTCTATAGTCACTTTTATGAAAGGAATTTCTAACATATTTAGCACGCTGAAAAACATCACATTAAAGATTAACTTTTTTCATATTTTTACAAATGAGGTCAGACAACTCTCAACTTAGATAAAAGTAAATGTCCTAATCTACTATGCCATATATATAAATCTTCGAGTATTTTATCATCCATAACACCAGGTGTTTGCATAAGGTGAAACTTTTTCAACAGAATATATAACTCTTTCTTTAGACTACCATGTTCAAAGGTTCTCCGTCCTGAAACACATAGCCAAATAACAGGAAGGTTACTGAGTATCTTGAGTTTCTCACTAAATAACTTGCATATAATAAATTTACTGAAATATCTTGCACATATAACACATGTATAACATTTTCAAATATTAATTTCAACTTCTCTTTTCCAGCTATTGGGATATAAGAATCATCTACCAGTCGAACATGTTCATTAGTATATAGTTTTTTATATTCATATATACTCTTACTACTTCCTACCATATGATCTAAAGCCCCTTAATCAATTACACAAACACGAAGCCCAAAAGAACATATGTTACCAAATTCCAAGTTAAAGGTCTTTTCTCTTGACATTGTAATAACAACTGATACTTGATGGTCCATAGATGTATTTGCCGTGTTGTTGAGTCAACTCTATATCCCTTCTAATCTTTTCATGACAAGTGCAAGTGTTGAATTTTCCTCTTCTTCATTCTTCTTTTTTAAAGTAGCTACAACATAAACTTGTTTTTAAATTGAGAAAGTTTACCGACTAGATCCTAACATTGTTTTATTGTATGCCTATTCTTTTCATAATGAATGATTTTAGCTTGTCTCTTTTATCTCCTTGAAAGGCACCTCATCCCCTTCTTCTTGTAGTATGATATCCCTTACCTCTTCTACTTTGTAGAGCTCTTTTGCCAACAAATGTTGTTTTATCACTAACTTTAGAATATAATTTTTCAAGGTTTCTCTTGTCTTCTTCTCTAATTAATAGTAAATATATAGTACCCAAGATGGTAGTTCCTCCTTGCCCAATATATTGCTTTTTATATTATCATATTATGATGAGACACTCTATAAGAAATCAAACACTTTCAAATAGATGTTGCTCATTCAATAGACACCTTAGTTATCTATAATATACTCTGATAACCTTCTCTCACTATTTACATCTTCTGATTTTTTTTATTATTTCATACTCTTTATATATATTCTTTTTTCTAGAATATGCCTCTAGTACAACCTTCTATATTTCAGTAACACTGTCCATGAATATAAACGTTTTTCTAATAGAGAGAATCATTGATTGGGTTAACCAAGATTTTGGAAAGATTCGCCGAACATGTCACTATTTTTCCCTTGGTTATAAATATTTATTTCTTTATATTTTTCTTCCATCCCCTCCTTAATCACAATGTACTAACTATTTCTTCAACACAACCCTTGAATCCCAATACAAAAAAACAGTTGTCGGCTTACCTCAATGGTAATTGGATGTGCACTGCTACAACTCTTAATTTTGTGCCATTAATACTCTGATACTATTTTAATTACGCAACAAACATGCCTTATTACACACAGTATTGATGAGAATAAGTGTTGGGTATCGATCAACCTCTCTCTCTTATTAAATTCTATGCTTTAGAGTTGAAGCCTAAGAGGCTTAAATATGTCTAACATCAAGCATATTACAAATATACTATTAATGAATTGAAAATACAAGAACCTTTAAAAACAAAAAAAACAAACATAACAGTTGGTCATAAATACTTATAAACTTTGACTGCTTATGACTGATCCTCTCAACAATTTTGCCTACAATTTTGTTTTCCTTTGTGCTTGTATCATATTCCATTTCGTCTTCATGTCAAAAATGGGGTCAACCTGTTTTTTTGCTTTTGTTGTTACTTTTGGTGGACACAAGTCAGGCTTTCCTGTTGTGCTTGCATTGGCTTTCAGTGTAGAGGAAACTGTTGCTGCAGTTTCGTATCTTAATTGTTATTCATACTTTTTTTACTAAACATACTTTTTTTTCAGAAAATCCCAAATTATCCTTGCGAGAGACTATAGCTTCGTAAGATTCTACCAATTATTTTCTGGTGATACTTGTGAACTGTATCATCCCGTGGCTACAGAATGCCGTATCATCATTGGAACGTTTTGCTACTTTTCAGGGTGGAAGACATCTATGAAGCAAAGATCTGCAATGAACTGACGGTACAGCGAATCTCCTTCCAAGTGATCAAAACATTGTTATATTGGCGCACCCATTTCGATGGCGCTCACATAAATGACCATTTATGCTGGTTTGGAACCGGCCCAGCAGTTTTAATTGGATCTGAACAGATTGGAACCAGAATTGGTGAAATCAGTTCTGGAGCTGGAGTTCACTCAGGTTGGTTTTGGTTCCACCTCTCATAGAATCATAATCATGTTGGAACCAGAACCAGCAATTCCAAATTGTTGGTTCATTTTTTTGTTTTTTTAATTTCACAAATTTTATGGCTTTTCTCCGGTTTCAGACGGTTGATAACTTGAACCAGAATCAAAACTGATCAGGTTTCGGTTCCAATTCCTAATTCCAGGAAAAACAGAACTAGCGGTTTGGATCAGAATAGGCCATGTCTAATAGTATCATCCCACTGAACCACTTTTAGCATGAAGACGAGGAAATTGTATAGCAGAGACATATAGACAGCCTAGCGAGGCCTTAATATTGAACTGGAGAAAACTACTTTTCTCTTTACTCCATTTTACAGTTCCTTTAATGTTTTGATGGAACAAAACACTTTTTTTTTTGCTTGACGCTGCAGCCCACTGACGCGAGGACGTATTCGCATGCATCAGCTTGCTCATGCAACCCATACTACAGTGAATATTGTAGATAATTACCGAGTCAAGACAGCAACACCCTTTTCCCGCTCTTGAACGTGGGGGCATGGAGAAGATGGTGAAAGCTTTACGATAAACAGCGTAAATGTTGCTGGTGATGAACCTAAAATTGATGCAGAACATGTTATGACATGCATCAATGCGTATAAATGGTTATGCTAAATGGTGATGCAGAACAGAATATTCTATATGCGTCGGCTCCCTGGACGAAGCATACGGTGAAATGTGCAAAGTACCACAAAGCTAACCATCCAGACACACACTCACACACAGACTGTCATGATTCCCTTTTTTAAGGCAGTGGACCTTCCAAGAGGTGGCGCGGCTATTCAGAATCAGGATGGAGACCTTCTCAGGTAAGTCGGTGGAAGTTTATACTATATCCTCTTGATTAGTAGTTCGTGGGGCATGAGGAAAGAAATCATCTTATATTATTTGATTTACAATCTCGATCAATTGGGGAAATTGCATCGGGGATTCCCGACCACATTCGGGAGCATGTCCATCCTACCATTGCAGGTGCTGAACTCTATTTTGAGCTGGGATTGATATATATAATAGGTGGATGCCACCACTTAAAGATTGGTTAGAGTCTGTGTCTCTCAAGAGGATGACAAGCAAGGCGATTTGGTTTCACACTTGAGAATCACAAGGGAAATATTTTAAAGCAAAATGGACTCGAGCAATTCAAAGAAGGAATAAGGAGCGAAACTGGTGAGCTTTCATGTAGAAGGCGTGGAAATCTAAAATCAAATCCTCGTCCACATGTCGTTGATTCAGTATCAAAGTATGCGAGGGATAACTTGTTATAATAAGGTGGACGAATCATGTATGGAGATAGTTCAAAGGTTTGAAAGATTTGAACGCAAGTGGGTGCCTAGAAAAAGAGCTATATATGCGATGTTTATTTACTAAATTGGGAATACTAGAGCGTTATTTCCTAGAAGATAAGCTACCAAAGCGGATCCCTTCTCTCTGAGTATATTGAAAATATTGCAAACTGGTGGTATCCTAGACCCCTCTTGTCAAATCCAGAAAAAGATCATGGGGCGTCAATGCCCTCCCGTAAGATTTGAGATTGGCGAACATAGCTGAACCATGTCCCTAATCTTCATCATGTAACTGAGGCAGACGACTACTTAAATAGATATGAAAGTCCATACTGCAAATTCTCGTCCTGTTCATGGGCTTCATAGTGACTTACTTGTACATGAGCTAAAAAAATCGAGCCTGCCTACTTAGGGCTCTATGTGAATTTTCACAGCATGCATATTGCAGTTCTCTTGACAAAATAGAAAAGGCAAAATGGTAGCAGTGCAATTCTTGGAAAGAATCAGATCTAGGAGATCTTTTCATTATACAATGCGCAAGGCAGTACTACATCAAAATATGCTGAGACTCGGATTAATCACAAGGAGTGAGTTTCAGCGCATGAAACCAGCCAGTGGTGGAAGAGTTTACAATTTTATATATCCCATTTTGACTTTATACTGATATTCTTCTTGTTGAGTGAAGCTGTCATTCAACCAATAACCACTTTCACTGCGCCCATTTCGATCCCGGTACTTGCTGAAGTTGTCTCTTCCAAGAACTAGAAAAGGTAAAGGAAAAAAATGGTTTTCCTCAATATATTAAAAGAAAAAGAGGAAACAAAGAGTGACCATCATAATCAGACTAAGGATTCTGCCCCGCATTGCTGGACCATGCTAAAATGCTGAAGAGGATAATGGTGTTAATCGATACAAACACTGATGAAGCAACTGAATATGCAAAAGGAGTAAGATGGATCGCTCAATAGGAGAGCTGAATCTATAGTTTGTTTTACACTTCATAATTATTGCCTTTTCAATCATTTCAAACTTTGAAGAGTTTCTTAAGATAATGGACTCTGAAGAGCCTCAATTTATTTCCACGCTATGTCCATGCAAATACTTTTACCAAGGTGTTGCATCCATGTCGGATATTATGATATACGGCATGTACTCCCGTACCATTTTAAATATACTAAAAGTTCTGAGCTAAAGCTAGCCTAGTGCTATGTCACAGGGACTTTCCTTGGGATATTGACTACTAGTGAATATAACTTTAGAATCCGATTTTTTCTTTTAGATTGCGAGATACTATATAAATAATATACAATAAAATAATTGCCATATCCATGGTTTATAAAATTGCCATATCCCCCACCCACGGACACCCTTGTGACACAGATTTCATGTCTTAAAGAAACCGACATAATACAAGACAGCCATCAAGATTCCCAGAGCTCACTGAATTGCCATCCACTTTGGCATTTAGTAGATATTTATCCAAGAAACCAGAAGGGATAGAAACATAAATACCAGTGAAAAAGGTCTCACCTTCATCCACGTTGCAGCCTCTAGTGCTGGGGAAAATTTCGTCTGGGTCAATATGTTGCTGTCTAGATAAAACTGGGATCAAGTTCTCTTTCCTGCAGGAAAAAGGAAGTACTAATTTGTAAATGATATGACTTAACATGACAAAGGGAAGTACTTAGGATGCTAAGCAATGGATGTTAAAGCGAAAAAGGTGCTGCTATAAGTTTGTACCTAGCCCAAAGGGGTATAAATTTCCTTTGAGCCAAATCTTCTTCTTCTTCTTCATCATCATCAGATCCTCTATATGGAGACATATCATACTGTAACTCGTCCTCTGAGATTGATGAGCAGCCCTTATCACATGCTAAGCTATTTGAGATCGTGGATACCTACAAAAGGTAGGCCCAGACATGTTAATACGATATGAATAAGACGGTAGAAACATTACATCTACGCCATCAATGATTTGAAAACATAAAATCTTTTTTGAACAACATTTACTTTTGCCTTCCTGAGGCATGGTAAAGAATAGCACCTATTCACCATTGCAAAAACATGCAAAGAGCGTTTTTAGCACTCATTACAATGCACTTCAACCCAAGCATATATCTGTATCTGATATTATTGATGAATGACATGTACCACTAAGATTATCTAAATGCATAAGCTATAGCAATCAACATGTTTCAGTAAAATAAAGGAAATTATGAGAACCATCTTTAATCACTCTAGGAACAAAATGGACATCCCATAGTCTTTGCAAGGGAGAAAGTGCCGTAACTTTATTTCATAGCCCATGTTTTAATTGCCAAAACTGGGAAATGTCTTTCATTTAAAAGTGGCCCTTCATCTAAAGTTAAATTTGTCACTGATCTCATAGGAAACCGCTTTAGATGAGCTTTATTTTCTCAAATGACAATTCTTACTCACGTTACATTTTTCCTTTTTAAGATAAGTTCCAGAAGATTGACGGATGATTCCTGTGGGGGAGAAGGCAGCCAGGGCCTTCTAACTACTGTGAGTTTGTCATTCTTCACAGATATTCGGCAGCCATATCCCAAAGTGTTGCATGCAGTCTCTATTAATGGAAAAGATAGTGGAGAAGAAATGGAAATACCACACTTGAGAACAGAAGTCTATGCACATGCACTTGCAAGCAGGTAAAGAACAAGGAACTTAAGTTTTAAGTGGACAATAAAATTTCATCCCGCAAGGTGGTCTTGGGCTATGTCACACGGGTGCGGGTGTGGGATACGGCAAATTTCAAAAATTTTAGGTGCGGCGACACGGCTAGGGTATATAATATTATATATTATATATAATATTCAAGCTACAACAAGTGAGACATCAATTAACATAAGTATATGACAATAGCAAGTACACAACTTTATATTAAAGCAACACATAAACTGTAAACAACTACTAATTTCATCATAATACACAAATCAATCTTCACTATCTGAACCCATTCATCCAAAAAGACCCGAACTTCAAAATCGATACCAGATTTTGAAGCATAGAATATCCAAACAAAAGGAAACGAAGAAGGTCAGCGTTCAGATATTTTTCTACGTTCATCGGCAGAGTTTCATGGGAGATGATGGAAGACAAGCTGAAGGAGCATTTTGGAAACTATGGTGAGGTAACTCAGGTGGCCATCATGGGAGATAAGGTCACGAGTCGACTAAGAGGTTTCGGTTTCATCATCTTCACGGATTACTCCCTCTTTGATCGGGTTCTCCAAGATAAATACACCATAGACAACAGAACCGTGAGTTACAAAAAAAAAATTGTCATGCCACACCGACACGGTGTCGCACCCATGTCAAGGTCGACACTCCACCTCTTAGAAGTGTCTGTGTGACTTAGGTCTTGGGCTAATGCATAGTAGGATCTCATCGGTTCTTCATAACTAATAGTTGATGAGAGGACAACCTAAATCTTTTTATCATTTAAAACTAAATTAATGAAACAAGCTGAAAAATGTGGGGACCTACCTTTTCACTGGCAATGAGAACGTCTTTTGCTTGGGAGTGTTCACATACAATGTCAGGTTGCCTAATGTCATTGAGACCTAAATTCCCTGCTGTTGAATATATCACTTTCAATTGTCCAATTTCTTCTCTTCCTTTCTCTATCTTCGGTAATTTTGCCTCTTTTCCAAACTTTTTTCTCTTGTCATCCTCTTTCTCATCCTACAACAAATAAACAGGAAAATGGTCTTCAGATACACCCTGCATTATTTTACAAGCTTAGCTGCAAATTCAGAAGCAACTTACCATTATTCTGCGCTGCAGTTCTTTCTCTTCTTTGTCAGCCCGTAATTTCTCCTCTTGTAATCTAAACCGCTTGCGTGATTCTTCCATTAACTTTCGCTTCTTTTCCTTCTCTTTCTTCTCTTCATCCTCCTTTCTCCGCTTCCTCACTGCATCAGCCAACTTCTTCTGTTTTTTCTCCTCTTCCCTTTTCCCTTGTTCTTTCATTTGTTTAAGATTTTCCTGCATCACCTTCTCCCTCTCAAGTTTGGCAGCTTCTTTCCTCATTTTCCGTTCAAATTCTTTTCTTTTTTCAAGGCGCTTTGCATTTTCAGCCACCTCCAAGGCCTTCACTTTTATGTCCCTCTTGGCTGCATGGCGAAAAGATTGTGGAGGCCATAACATGGTAATCAATCTTAGTGGTCTTCAGACATAATTGAAAAAGTAATGGATGCATATAAATTTATTAGTAAAGATTGACTATAGAAACAATAAGTGGAGGATTTACCTGCAACTGGTTTCTTTTGTTGAATAAGAGGAATGAAAGATGAAATGTTGGTGACAATATTGTTAGGCTTCTTATCTTTTTCGATGATGGATTGGTTTCCATTCGCCCTTCCAACATTGCCTGACAGATTTGGCTTACTAGTAGTCTTATGAAGAAAGCGAGAAGCCTTTTCAGATCTGTTGCTACAAAGAGAAGGATCATAGTTCTCCTTGTCATCAGTGGTGTATCTTTTCTGATCACCATGGTTTTGGCCAACACCAACTTCTTCTGCAATGAAAGGCACTCCACCATTGGTTGAATTTGCATCGTTCCTGTCCAAGAACTTCTGGTCTGCAGCATTACTGTCAGATGGATCATTATATGATATTCCGACATCTGCAAATGGCTCATGAGAATCTAGCATTTTCATCTCTAAGGGGATACATTTCGGAGATGTTTGAGAAATTTCATCGGCATCCACATTTTCATTTTCTTCATTGATGTTAGTTTCTTCCTCAATTCGGAAACAAGTAAGTTCTGGATTTTTAAGAAGCTGCTTTCCTGAACTGCTGCCACTCGATTTCAAGAGAGTTCTCTCTGAAAATTTCCCAGTGGAAGGGGTTGAAGCAGCAGGGCTCCTAATGCCACTCCCAATCCTAAAACCTGAATAGCAACCCTTCAAAGAAGAGTCATTCATTAATTCCCAATCCACTATGTTACATATGTCATGAAAGCTGGCATTTTGACAGGCCCCAATTCCCATAGTCTTAGGGGCAGCATCAATATGTTGAAATGAACTTTTCAAATCCATGTGTAGGAAAAATCCATTAGGCAAGGATTGGCAGATGTCTGGAGTTGAATAGAGCTTATGCTTAGTAGAAGCATTTGGCAATGGTGTCAAGGAAGAGGTTGACTTGCATGTCTGAAGACCACTAACAGAAGTTTTTCTAAAGCTTGAAAAGTCCAAATAATCATACGTAGGGGCACACACATTAAAGCCCTCAAACACTGGCTGTGATTCATCGACACTGAATGGAGATGAACATCTATCACACTGATCATGAGTTTCACGGGGAGAGGTCTCAATTGACTGAAATGATGAGGAATCCAATTCTTTTTCTTGACAAGAGGATTCTCTTTCCTCCATATCTCTTGCAACATCACCCATCTGGCCCATTTGTGGTCCTAGTGGAATTGCATTTTCTACAGCAGAATCATCCGCAATTTTAACTTCAAAGCTAGTGCCTTCAAATTTCAGGCCCCTATCTTTTAGTGCTGAGTATTTGCAATTTCTGTGAAGTTCGCAAGAGTGTGTTCCTGATCCTTTGTTGTCTGCCAAGAGAAGTTTGGATTTTCCTTGTTCTCCATTTTGAGAACCATGACTAGAACCTAAGGAAATTTTCTTGGATGCTGGTGTAACAGAAGACTGATCTTTCTCCAAATCATGTTTGCCCTGCAAGCACATTCAGGGTTAAGTTTTGACTGAGTTGCTCGAATACTAATGTTTGAATTGACCATGTGATTTTGTTCATAGAAATGAGTACGCAGCATAAACAACACCCACGAGCAGGTTGATAAGTTATATAAATTCTATAGATTAATTTCAGTGAAAACTATGTTTAATTTCTAAACATAACGTATCGGTTGAACATGAAGTAAAAAGGAAAATTATGAAAAGAAGAAAGGAATAACAAGTTTACCTGTGGAACATAAGTTGGTAAGTAGATTCTTTGCAACAGACGCAGTGATTCACAACCATCTATCTCAGACTGCTCCACTAATTGGTTAATCTCAAGACCATTAATTCCACCTCCTGGATGTGAATTATAAACTTGGTAAGAATGAGAGCTATGCGTTTCTCCCAGGACTGGATTGTTTCTTGCACATTCACCATTCTCATTTACAATCTGCGAATTGTCCCTCACTTTATCATCAGTATTTGGTTCTGTATGCAATGAGAGGTCATAGATAACCCCCATCTTCTTCCTATCAAATTGACCATTGTCCAAGGAAAGGTGCAGCTTCGCTGCCATCAGGCAAGGAGTGGTTGTATGTGACAAATTATCATCTCTTTCATGGGAAAGAGAACGACTGTGTATAAAGTAGTGAGAGTTACTTTCTTTCCTGCACTGAGTCAGTGACAGATTTGACAATGGATTGCTGATATCCGTAATATCAGTAGAATCCACACAAGAAGAACCAACTTCTCTAATCTCAACATCATCAGAATCCACAAAATTAGTTGCTTTCTGCTTGCCCGAGTTTGGAACTTCATATTTCTGGTTATCATCTAAAAGATCAACACCATTGCATGCTACCTCGGCTGTTGATTCATTTAGCAGTTCTTTCGCAGCTAAAACAACTGTTTCAGAAAGGGCGTTTCCTCCATTGAGTAAACAGGCTGACATCAACTGTGTAATATTCTTTGCACAACCATCTTCCTCTTTTAATTGGACACTTGCTAAATCCAGCGACTGTCTTGACTCCACTTGACGCACTTGAGCAGAAAAGAAAGTGTCTTCTTCGTTTACTTTGGAAGCATCGCCATTATAGACTTCTCTTTGGAGGTGAACACTGCCATCTGGCTCTATGATTCGGACACTTGCTGAATCTGGTATGTTCCTTCCCTCCACCAGCCCCTCTTGAGAAGAAGATGGAATGGATTTGTTATTTACATTTGCAGTTTCTCTATTGGAGACTTCCGTTTTGACAAATATTTTGTCCTGGAACTGTCCTAAAGCTGATATGGCAGATTCTCTTCGAGGAGCTTCACGAACTTCTGCTCTACTAAGTAAATGTTCCGAAGTTGATGAACCAGTCTGTGAGAATGAAGCATCTCTTTCCCTAAGTTGATCAGCTGGAGAACCAACCAGCCCCAGATCCATCCATGGACTTGAAGGTAAAACTCCTGATTTCTGATTGTTTTCTGCTGTAGTCGTAATAATAACCTCCATACTGACTCTTTTATTACCTGATTCCTCGGGAGAACATAAACTTCTTTCCCCACCTGATCTGTCACGGGATTCTTCTACAGTTGGAAAATCAGCAGCCCTCGAATATGTTGACGCCCTTCTCTTCCATGACCGACTTTTCAGGATTCGTGCATCGGAACCAGCATGTAGTTCCTTCTCACCAAAATCCTCAACATCGTCGAACATCAGCTCCTTGGGCTGAATTGAAAAGGCACTCCCGTGAATAAGCTGTGCTGCTTCTGACGTGTCACTTGAAGGCAAAACACAAGGTAGAAAGACATCCCTACCCTGCACATGCTGTGTGAGATTTGATCCATCATTCAAAAGCTCCGCAGAAGCCTGACTTCCATGTTTGCTTTTCTGACTGGCTTTCCTGTTCATCAAGTTTGATGGACGGGAAACCTTATCAAATTCGTGGGATTTTTGACATTTCGATTTATTATATGAATTTTCCATGATATGCGCCTGCTGAGAGGAAAGCCTAGAACGAGTAACTCTCCCTGTATACTCGATGCTTGCAGCATGTTTGTTCTCATCATTCTGCCTTTTCATTTCACTACTTCGCCTCTCCAATGCTCGCTGCCTTGATCTTGACCGGGTTATTCTCTCCAGGGAGCGATCCGGTGCAGCAAAAACTTCAATTGGATTTGCTACAGTTTGGAGTAGAGGGTCTATAACTGGATCTTGGCAACATATTTCAGAACAGCTGACCTTTTTGCCATCTCCTTCCACAATGGTTGATACATTATCCGCAATGAAATCTTTGTGACATTCACGTGTATCTGCAAAATACGTGTTGTCTGGTTTATTCCTCTGCTTACAGAAACCAACCGAAGAAGAGAAACGCCAGTTATGAGGTGAGATGAATCGACCAGGGATCAACTCTTCTTTCATCTCCACTGTAATTACCAAAAGATGAAAAGATCAAGAGGTGTTTCCAGTTATGAGGTGAATGAAAATCATGCATGCCTGTAAAATAAACTTTATCTGCTTTGCTCCTTGCGTATAGAAACCAGCGGAGGAAGTCAAACGGCAGTTATGAAAGTCAGATGAATCGACTAAGCTATATCTTTGAAAGATCGAAGGATCTTAGAGAAGTAATTGACATATAAGGTCGATCCACGTCATGTCAAACGCTGCAAAGAACTCATCAAATCATTTTCTACAGTAAGAAAATTTTCTTCTTTTACCACCATCCAGAACGTTCCTTTGGAGACGACAATTCCCAACCTAATTTCCTAGATTCCCAAAATTCCAACGTGAGAGTAGAAAGAAAACCTAAAACTCCTTAACGCTCTAAAGTCATCCCATTTTCAAGAAAAGGCATAAAACCAATCTACCTTTTGACGTCCTATACCCAACGCCAATTCCCAAAATTCCAAAAGATATTGTAGAAAGAAAATCCTAAACCCTCTATACTCTAAATCAATCCCATTTTCAAGAAAATGAAAAAAGTCATAACCCTAATCCCCTAAACACCAAAAAGAAACACAAATTGCAAGCAAAGGAACTTTCCGAAAGAAACATCGTGACAACGAACCCTGGTTGCCGCAAATATGTGCATTCGATGCATTCTCGAAGAGCCATGGTGGGGGGCGGATGCCTTTGAGGAGAAGCGAGGAATAGAGGGTTTGATCGAAGAGCTGTTGCTGCTCCTTCAGCTGCCTCATAATCCGATTCCTCGTGTTGAAGATCCCCATCAACATCATCTCTTCCATACTCGTCGCCATTAGTCCTTTCTTCTATTTCCCTCTCTTCCCTGCCCAAGAGAAGAGGACACCCCTTCTCTGCTAGCGTCGGCCCGCTGGGCGTAGCGGATCTCTTTTGTCCGAATTTCAAAATTTGAAACGGCTGCTTGCTGCTGCGTGTAAATTATAAAATTAGCCTTATCCGGAAAGGTAATGGCAAATAACTTTTTTTTTAGGAACACGTCTTTTTTTTCTATCTACACACTTGTTTTTTCAAGTTTTAAGAATATCGCTCATCATTTTCGTTAATTATCAAAATACTCCTCCACATAAAATAACCCCCTATTTTTATCCATACGTCGCTCCTCATTTCTTTCTAGCAACATTACATAACTTACAAAGAGACCTACAAAGGAATATCAGTTGTACTCATAAAACTCTTTATTGCAAAGAGACCTACAAAGACTCGTGTATAAAATACAATATGAGCCACATGACTCTACTTAAGAGTCACAACACTGACATTATTTTGAATTAAGCACTTTGGCATCCCAACACTATACTCTCATGAGTGCGGTGAGTTATACATAAAGTGGTATATTTAGAATACACATTGATCTTTTTGAGAGATTCTATCGGTTATTCATGCTAGTCTAAGTAGGTAAACAAATGTATATATATTAGTAGCATTTTTAACTTTGTTTTACTTTGATTATAATACTAACCTTCCTCGACTTACTTTCTTATATTATCGCCTTATTTGATAGGCGACACACTCACACCAACTTTAGTACGTTCAGAGCGTGCGACACAACTATTGTTAGGTGATCCTGTGTTGTTGGACCTATTAGAGACATATGAGCAATATTGTGAATAAACATAAAGGTTGATCATGTGTGATAATGATGGTAATGATGTATAACATTTTGGGATGGGGTTGTATGTGGGATTTTCTCTTATAATAATATAAATGACGATTGTAATAAAAGAAATTTGGTTTCTTCACTCCTTTGTCCTCTAAATATACAAGTATAATGAAATCATGCTCTCATTTAAATTTAAAATCAATTATATATACAAACGTCGAATAACACTTAACAATGTTTTGCAGTAGGGTGAATGATTTTGCCCAAAACCATGAAACATCTTTAAAAATAAAAAAACTCAAAAAATAAAACAAATCCACAAAAATAAAAAGATATTACTAATAACCAACCTTTCAAATCCATTGGTTGTGAATAAGGTAACAATAACTTTCAGTGAAAGAAGCACCCGAGTAAAAGGAAGAAATCACTGAAATTATGTGTGGAGAGAAGAGATAAATTGTTATAGGGATATTTTTAATATTTTAATACGATATGTGTGGACAGTTAAAGGGTGTGGAGATAATAATGCTAGTTTTTTGGGGATTACTGTCTACATACCCCTTTTACTATTCGCACATCCTCTTTTTCAAAAAAATATAAAAAATTAATCCTCATATAAATACTCTCTCCTCACACCCAATTTGAGCATTTCTCTCTCTTCTCCCACCCAATTCCAATAAGGGTCTATCTATCATATGATGAATGTTTCATTTAGGATTGTTGTTTTATTCACAATTGAATATTCTTATAAATCTCATTAAAGAAAAAGAAAAAAGAAGAAAAAAGAAAGAAAAAATAATAAAGAGCAAAGTAAAATAAGATCAATAATAAGAAAAAGAACATTAATAAGAATAAAGAAAAAAAAGAAGAAAAAAATACCTCAATCGCCTCTCTCTCATTGGAGATGGCTCAGCCACATCTCCCCAACATGAGAGATGTGATTGAGGCGTGCCTCCCCAACGGGAGAGACAGGGCAAATGTGTAGTGTTACGTCTCTCTCATAGAGAACTTGACCTAGCTTTTTCAGTTTGATTTCAATCGAAAATGAAATCAATACCTTAAATAAACATTAAAAATACATTAAATCAATGAAATACCCATCAATTCACTAAAAACCTCTTCGAATCAACCCCCTCTTCCATTTTTCTCTTCTTTTCCTCCTCTTCTTCCTTTTTTCATCATATTCGAAGTACTATAAAATGGCAGATAGTTCAATACTATGTATTGAATCAAACTTTAAGTCATGGATCACCAGAAAAATAATATAAAAAAGTTGACGATAAGGAGAGAACCGGACAAAAGAAGCAAAAAAGAGAGATTTTCAAACATTAGGGATATCAGGATAATTTTTAGATTTTAACAAGGATAAAATCATAATCACTGTAAAAAAAAGAGTGTAAATAGTAAAAAGAGTATGTATGTATCAATTCTATTTTTTTCTTTTTTAAGAGGCCATGTTTATTCCAACACTATCATATCTAAGGTACACACGACCAAATAATCCAAGCCTGAAAATTCTAGTTGATCACGGGGTTCAGCATACGCACGGGAATATATATACTACAACATATTCAAATTTCTTTCTTATCCAAATCCTTTTTTCTTACAAATTTCGTCTTGGATTCAATGTACTTTACCGTTTCCTTTTAGTTTCTTGTTATTTAACGTTTTACTATGTTATATAATATATATAGTAGTATTATAAGTATATAATAGGCATGGGCCGGGCAGGCCAGTATTGTCAACTCTAAAGTCATTGCTGGATCAAATTATGCAGGCTGCTATCAAGTAAAATACAGTAATACTTAGCACCAAATAAAGGAAAAAGAAAGAATACAGTAATACTAAGATTTAGTACATCAGTTGTGAATGTACCATAATGTAAACTAAGTGTTCGTGAATATTTATGAATGAGCACCATCCAATCATGAGGCTATTGCAACATTCTCCATCACAAGGTATCGTGATGACCGAAGCAACAACTTCCGATAAGGTATTTTGGGCTTTCCCTATTTATTGGCAGATTAACCTCACAATTATGCCAAATCACTCATTGAAAAGATTCAAAACCACCTCCATGCCTGGTCTTCATCCATTCTCTCACTAGCAGGACATATCTTATTGATCAACTCCGTCCTCTTGACCATACCTCTTTACTAGATGTTGGCATTCTATCTGCCACATAAGTGCCTCCACCAACTTGAAGCTGTTATGGAGAACTTTTATGGTTGGGATCCCGTATGCATATAACAATGCATCTACTAAACTAGGATCAAGTTTGCAAACTCACTGAAGAAGGCACCTTTGGCATCTGTAGGTTGGAAGAGGAAAACAAAGCATTGTTGGCCAAAAACAACTCGAAAGTGGCAGCCACCGCCAAAGCTGATGACCCGTAGACAGAATTAGTAACAAGTTTCTTTGTATTAACAACTTTTGGTTTGAATGGAAACCCAACACAAAGTCATGGGGTTGGAAATTAATCATGATAGATGCAAGGGTTCTAATTAATAACATATGATGGAGGGTAGGTAATGGAGAAAGACCAGAATTCTGGTTCTATCCATGGTACTATAACGAATCTCTTGCACTCCAAATCCATACCTCTATTACAAAGGATCAATTCAAGGAACTTCTAGAAGTCTCAATTAGAGAACTAAAGGAAACTAATCAAAACCTGTCTAATTATTTGCACATGTTCATGTTGAACACACCACCATGACTAATCGAAAGGTGAATAGCTTAACTGTGATGGGTGAGGACCATCTTAAGTGGCAAGACAACACCAAATTTAAGGCATCAAAGGATGGGAGACAATTAGAGCAAAAGGGGGAGCCTTACCAATTACGTAGGATAATGTAGGGCTTCTTCCCAGGAGCATTGTGGGTAGCGTTGAAGGATCGATTACTAACAAAAGACAAGCTACTTCATATAGGCTTGATAGTGTCTGCATGTTTTATAGTCAATCAGTGGGAAAACCAGAGCACCTTTTCATCACCTATCCCTTTGTTAAATCATCTGGGAGAAAGTCACATAGTTGTTCTGTATACTAGCAGCAACCAACTACCTTAAGGCAAGCGGCCTGCAAATGGGGCAAACAAAGTGTGAACGACATTTACATCAAGAGTGCTTAGGTTGATCTCATTCGAAGCAGTAATTTGGCAAATTTGGCAACAAAGGAACATTCGGGTGCACAATGTTGATAATCTCTTTTTACAACAAATAAGAAAATACATTTTGATCCGAGTCAAAGAACTCATCGCACCAGCACTCGCAATTTCTTCCCATTGAACAGAATAAAGGTGGTTGTTTATTACGCACCGCTTCTATCAACTTCATTCGGTCTCTCCCCAACAATGTGCAGCCACAAACGAGCACCCCAACAACCATATGTGTCTATATTTATTTTTCAATCTGTGATCCGTGCGGACTTCCATTAACGAAACCTCCAGATGGATTTAGATAAATTATGATCCTGTCGTCAAGGAACTTTGCTGGTACAACTGCTTTTATGACATGTTCCTTTGGATGAGCAACAATTCTCTCACTGTCAACAGTTCCATCATGTCGAGTTGAGATGAGTAGGGTTCGGACCCTTATTGGGAGCCCAACCAGAGTTGAGGTGGCCATTTCAGATTCAATCCCATAACCCGAGCCCGAAAATTCAAGTTGACAACAAGCCGCGCATATAAACAGCATATTCCAATTTCTTTCTTATCGAAATCCTGGTTTTCTTACAAAATGTTTCACTTATAGTGTTTCTTTTTAGTTTCTTGTTATTTAATGTGTTCTTATGTTTTACACACATGCTTGCGTGCGTGCATGCACACATACACACACAGGAGACACACATAAGCACACACGTATGAATGTATTTATTTATCGTAAGTACATGGTACGACATGGACCGGGCCAAACAAATTCTGTCCCACCTCATCTTTTCCCTAACACAATAGGACTGGGACCGGGTCGGGCCAGGCAGTTCTGGATATTCAACTCCAAGGAATCCAATTATGCATGCTGCTATTAAGTGAAATACGATAATTCTCAGCACCAAATAAAGAAAAAAGAAAGCATACACTAATACTAAGATTTAGAACATCGGAGGTTCAAAACCATTATACCCAAATCTGTTCATGCAATTTGGGATTAAGTTGGATCCATGAACTTTATATCCAAACTCGCTTGGCAACCGTATTGGTTGGAAACCTACAAGTTGAACAAACTTTTCAAATATGAAAATGTTAGTTAAGATAAGGTTAAATACTGTTGTTATCTTATATGTAATAGCAAACAGTCAGATTTTAATACTTTTGAATTCGGCTATCAAAACATTTCATATGTAATCTTTATCTACAAGCGTGGCTGATCCAACGATTCTTGTTGATAGAGATGAAATATGAATAACACCAAATCTTATCTACATGCGAATTAAAAGAAATCTTGCACTGTGAATAGAGGTCCATGCAGATCTCGGCGTCTGCACTCAAGTCCGTTGGACTGAATCTAGATGTTCTTTCAAGTTTTTTGTTTCTTCATCTGACGTAGGGTAGGGGCACCACCAGCCAATGAGCCCTCAGCAACCGTACCATGCAGCTCCATTGATCGGTATACAAGTTTCTATGCCTGGAACGATGTCCTCTACGTATGGAGCTGAGTTGACCGTCTGACCTCCCTCTCGTGGCTACGCTCTTTTGCCCTCCTGCCGATGGCTTTTTATCTCTTTTCCCTATCTTGGGAAGCAAAGAGATTTGTTTCAATGGTTGCACTCCAAGATCTCGCAGAATGTTCTGAAATCCGTAGATAGTAGGAACCCAGTTTTTTTTTCTTCAAATCTTGGTAAGAAAGATTTGATATCTGTTTCAAGAAGCAAGCTTAAGGTGAATCTTGAATTTTGATCGTTCAATTTAGTTAAACCAATACAAATTGCTGTGTTACAATATACCATCCATTCTACAAAGTGGGAGAAGAGAAAGACCACTGTCTATGGGGAGAGGGAACATCGCTGTGAGAGGTATGTCAGATGGGTCGGCCCCTTCTAGGAGGACGTCGGTCCAGGCATAGAAATCTTGGGTACTAAGGGATGCAGATTTGTGGTGGTTTACTCTGACTCTCGGAAGGCCGTTTCTCGAAGTGACGCAGTATTCACGGTAAGAAGATTCGCTTCGCTAGAATTTACAGTAACTTTGTTTGATTCTCTACCATTCTTGACCGTCGATCATAAATGTGGTGCTTTGTGAGAAAACATATTTAATGTATAAAAACCGTAGGATTACATGCATAAATAAACAATATGCAACAATCATAAGAGTTGTAGATCTAAAAAAGGACAAACACAAACCATATGGAAACAAGCAAATAAGAAATATAATCACAAAACTTATCTATGTGAGTCACCCATGTGGACTTATCTTAGAGAAATCAGAACCACACTATTGAGTACGCATGGGTTCCTATGTTATTGTCCTACAATAAAGTGTATATAGTAGGAGCACGTAACTGACTCGAGCTGAACTCGACCACGCCTCAATCGCCTTAGCTGGAAATGGAGGGAAACAAGAGAGTTGTAGTTAGAGAGTAGATGCAGAGAACAAGAGAGTGGGAGGAGAGAGTGTGTACGTGCTTAAGTGCGACGGGAAGCCCTAATCCCACTTAATAGTAAATATGATGAATCTCAGATCTTGGACCTGATCCAAATGGTGTACCTCTTTGTCTCATAACTATTCTCACGTAGATCCATTTGATTGTTAGATCAAAACTTTTTGTACAAAAAGATAAACTGAAGACAATTTCTAGACCTAAACTCAAACCCAAGCCCAAGCCCGATAGGATCACATATGTGAGTGTGTGGTCTAGTATATCTTCTCTCTCTTTAAACTAAAGTTCATGAGCTATCAAAAATATAAAATGACATATGGATTTCTTTCATCCTTCAATATAGTACTAAGCTTTGTCTCTTCGTCTTCATATGTATGAGTCCTTCACAAGTAATTTTTATAATTTAAGACTTTCACATATATCAAAGATACATCAAATAAATATATAGGGATGCTTAATAAGAACTAAATACAATTAATACGCATATGTTTAATTAATTAACCAATTAATTAGTATTAATTTTAACAATCTCCCACAAAGTCTTGAAGTGTAAAGTATTCATTCGAACTAGTCATCATATTATGCTTTGAGTAACGGTACATTCCAGTTTGAACTGTTACCCAAGTTATTCAATATTATCCTTACAGGAACTAGGTGAACATACGTCATAAACCTGAACCTTGGGTATAAAGGTGTCTACTGATATCAACATAATAAATGTCATGTTATGATATTTGATGATGGATTAATGGTTATGCATTCATATCCTTTATCATGATTGATAATAGATAACAACCCAATTCCTTTATTGCAGCCTCACAATATCAATCACTCAATTGGGCACCTAAGGATGAATTGCTAGTATCATGTCCTAAGACTTAACCATATTCAGAGAATAATCTTTTGCTAACTTTGAGTCATGACACTTTAGGTTTACAAGAGACAAACAGATAAAAAAGTATCATATATCATCTTATTCAACTAACAACTTGTTATTACCGAATTAAACCTACTTAATAGGATTTTTACTTAGTTAGGTTGGGTTATTACTACTTGTGAATAACTCATACGTTTCAATCCCATCTCCAACATAGATTTCTCAACTAAAGCTACTTATAGACCCTTAGTCAAAGAATCAACTAGTTATATTATCTTTGGATTCAACAAAATCAACAATCATAACCCCATTAGACATAAGAACCCTTATAAACTTAAGTCTGACTTTGATCTATATTAATTACTTTTGGTTGTACTTGAAACTACTTATCTTAGCAATCGTGATCATGCTATTACAATGTATTGAAATTACATGAAGTATTTCTTTACTATAGGTAAATTGGATATAAGTCCCTTAAGCCACTTAACTTCCAATCTAGTATCATCCAAAGTACACGGTTCTTTCTAAAAGGTAGAACAAACTAAGATGGTTTGTTTCTTACATTTCTATGTGATGGTACTACGCCCACAAAAAACACATATCCAATTATCCCATTACTCTCTGGGTTCTTTATAATCTAGTTAGCATCACTAAATCCTTTGAAAACAAAAGGGTCTTTACCATAATGTAGCTCAAGATAAATAGTTTCCTTCCCATATCAAAATGCTCTATTTAGAGCTTCTTAATATATTTTATTTAGACAATTGTTATATCTACTCAACTTACACATAACAAAAGCAATATCCGGTTATATACAGTTGGTTAGATACATCAAACTAGCGATGATCTGATAATATCGTAACTCGGACATATAAATATCACTCTCATTCTTTTGTAAATCCTTAGATGAATCATATGAGATCTAAATAGATCTACAATTTATATATTTAAATCTCTCTAGAACTTTTTCAACATAGTGAGATTAAGATATTACTATACCATCAATAGATCTTGTGATTTTAATCCCCAAAATAACATCAACTACACTCATATCTTTTATCTCAAACTTACTACACAAAAGGATTTAGTATCATTTACAATTTTTATACTAAAACCAAACAACAAAATATCATCTATATACATGCACAAAATGATGAAAGCATTATTAATTAACTTATAATAGACATACTTATCAAATTCATTAGAAAGAAAGGCAAAGATGATATGACATAATCAGACTTTTCATACCATAGTTGAGGAGTTTATTTTAAACCATGTAATGATTTAACAAGTTTACACACTTTAGACTTATTCTCATGAGTCATGAGTACCTTTAGTTGATTCATGTAAATTTCCTCGTAAAGGTCACCATGCAGAAAAGTAGTTTTTACATTCATCTGATAAATTATGAGATTATATACAGGTGTTAGTGTTATAAGCACTCAAATTGTGACCATCCGAGAAATAAGGGAATAAGTAACACAATAATCTATTCCTTCTTTTTATGTATACCCCTTGACAACTAAATTAGCCCTATATTTATTGATTGTATTGTTAAAAATCTATTTGCAACTTAGAGTATAACAATTAGGAGGTAAATCCACTAATTCTCAAGTACCCTTAAAAGAATTTATTGGATTTCATCATTAACGATATCCTTTCAAAACTTAACCTTTGATGAAGATATAACTTGTTGGAAGGTGATAAGATCATCTTCAATACTTAAAGTGATGAAGTCACTTCCAAAGTCATTGGATATCTTAACCCATTTACTTCTTATTGATTTAGTTATTTTCTCAGAATCCTCTAATCTTAAAATAACTCAATTAGGTTTATCTCTCATATTTGTCATCTTTTCCACATGATCGAGAATAAAACCAGTAGTAGGATTAGGATTTCAAGAAGACATACCTTAAGGAACTTCATTATTCATGAAAAATACATTCTTAAAGAATATAGCATCATCGAGCTCAATAATCGTATCGACATTTATCTTAGATACGTCAAATCATATGACTAAGAATATGTGCGCACAACTTATCTTTACATAACCCGAAAATATAACATCCATAGTTTTAGGTCTCAATTTCTTTCTTTTATGTTAAGGGATGAATATTTTTACAAGATATCCCAAACTTTAAAATATTTGATATTGGTATTTCGACTCTCATAAAGTTTAAATAGACTCTTTTTCTTATGCTTATAAGAAACTCTATTTAGAATATGACAAGTCGTATTCAAACCTTACTCACACATGTTGGTTGGTAACTCAAAACTTTAAAGTAAAACATTTACCATTTCACACTGGGTTCTATTTCTTCATTCAACTTGCTCATTAGACTGAGATGAATAAGGAGGAGTAACCTCTTCTACAATATCATTGTTTTAACAATATTCTTCAAATAAGTTTGAGTTATACTCACATTTTCTATCATACCTTAATCGTTTAAGTACCTTTAGTTTATATCTCTCTCTTATTTTTAAAAATTTAAAACTTTTTTAAAGCTTTATATTTACATTAAGTAAATAAATATAACAATATTTACCCCAATAATCAATAAATATAATGAAATATCTTTTGTTATCCTTAACTGTCATTTCATTAAATTCACAAACGTCAGTGTGCACAAACAAAAAATTTAAGATTTTCTATCAATCGATATGAAAAGGTTTCTTAAGTTGTTTTGCTTCCACACAAATACCACATTTGTGTTTTCTATGTATAACAATCTTAAGGATAAGATTCAAATTCATCATTCTTTTCATGTAATCAAAATTTACATATCTCAACCTAATATATAATACATTAGATGATTCAATATTATTCATAGAAGAAGAAAAAGCAAAAATAAAGGTTTTTTTAACATTAAAATTTACATAAGAATTAACAATTGAGTTAAGATAAATTTTAAACAGATACTCTACATCACACAAATAACTTTTTCCAAAGAAACACTCGGTACTAAGTCATGTAATTATGACTTTATTATATTTATAATCTAACATTAGTCCCTCCCTAACTAAAATTGGATCATTAAGGATATTCTGTTGAATTGTTAAAATATACCTAATTTCATGAAAAGTTAAGATCTTTCTTGAGGAAAATATTAAATCTACACATCATTTGCCCTTGACTATAGCAGTTGAATAATCTCCTAATGTCTCGATTCTACCACAAACATCCTGATAAGATACAAAGAAAGATCGGTCAACACAAACATATATATCAATCTCAATGTCTACGATCTAGACCATTGTCTTATAAATCGAAAGGATATGAGATTTAAGAAAAAGATACACGTCACAATAGTAGGTGCAATACCATATTAACCATAACTCATTCAACGGTTGCAAGTTTCTTAGCTTTTTTGAGAGACAATCCTTAACCTAATGTCCAACCTAACCACAAAGCCAATACAATTTGCTTTTGGGTTTCTTTTAGATCATGGCTTTTGCTTTGTACTTTTCTTGTTTTCTCTTAGGATCATTAGGTTATTTATTCTCGACTGTCAGGTTGAGCCTAGCGATACTATTAACATGCATAATAGGTTTTTAGCTTCAATAGTCTTCATCTATCGCTTTGTCTACTATGAGATCATCAAAGGTCACCTTACCCTTTTTGTGCTTGAGATATAGGCTAAAACCCTCCCAAGATTTAGGAAAGTTCTCAATAATAGACATAACAAAAATTTATCAAGAAGTTTCATCTCAGCTTCTTTCAGATCATGTATAGAAATTGAAATTCATGTGCGTGCTCAATCTCATATTTTTCCTCTACCATTTGATACTTAAGTAACTTCGTCACAAAATACTTTTAAAGAACAAGGTCTTGAGTATCATATTTTTTATCAAAGGCAACCCACATATCTTTCGCTAACATGGAAGGTGAAGAACTATAAATGTCAAATTACACATTCAAAAGTGCTGATAAGATACAATAATAACACATGGTATCCTTCATATGTTGATGCTAACATTTAAAGTGAGGACTAACAAACTTTTTTAGCATCAAGATCAAATCGACCTTCAATCGAAATGGTAGCAAATGAAGACATGTTAACTACATATACTTATTTCTCTAATACTATTGGCGAAAAATGTAGGATTACATGTATAAGTATATAATATGCAATAATCATGATCATGCCCAAATTAATAATAACCACAGATCCAAAGAAAGTCATACATAAACCATACTAAAACAAGTAAATAAGAAATCAAATAAAAAACATTATCTGTATGAGTCACCCTTGTGGACTTACCTCATATAACAAGAGAGCGAGAGGAGAGAGAGTGTGTCATGCTTAAGTGCACATTAGGAAAGCCCTAATGCTACTTTATAGTAAATACGATGGATATTAGATCTCTAATTTGATTCAAATGACACACCTCTTTGTCCCTTAACCATTATAATGTAGATCTATTTGACCGTTAGATCAAATTTTTTCCGTACAACAACATAGATTGAAGATTGAAGACAATTTGCAAACCCACAACCGACTCAACGTATATGGTCTAGCATGTCCTCTCTTTAACTTAAGGTAAAAAAATATGTGGGTTTCTTTCATCCTTCAATATAAAGACTAAACTCAGTCTCTTCGTCTTCCATTAAATTGTAATGCCAACTCTTTTTTTCTCTTATACAACAATTTCTTTACGATACTCTTCGGCATCTTTCAGTGTTATAACTTAACTTCTCAGCTTTTCACTCGATTTATCTAATTGTCCTTCATTGAATATCCACCTTAATTGCACCTCTCTTCTTTTATAATCTATTAGTGGCACGCTAATATTTTTTCTAACAGTCTCATACGGAGTTAGTCGTTTATTGTACACAATATATATATATATATATATATATATATATATATATATATATATATATATATATATGCATCACACACAGAGAGGCTTGTATACGCAAACGACCCTTGACCTATAAATGAAAAGAAACAAGTATATACCTATGTATACACATGCATACACACATAAAAAGGCATATATGCAAACCAATGCAAGCACCACGGATGCTTGATCTATAAATGAATTGAAACAAGTGGCTTAGATTAAAAAACAAAAGTAACTTTTTGCTTTTTTTATGATAACAATTTGTAAAGTAAAACCAAGTTACCTATTTAAAAACAAAAATAACTTTTTATTTTTAATCTAAATCATGCATCACACTTAATCTAAGGGTCAAGAGTCATTTTCGTGAATTTGCATATATGTGTCTATGTATATAATGGATGTTGCTCACCTCTAATTAAACATATTCATGTCTACTTTTTCCTTTTTGAGGATACAAGTAATATGCATAAAGTTATAAGAGGATTTTAAAAAAATATAAAAGACACTCTATTATACTCAAGCCTTAAAATAAAAGACGACATGAGAATGTTGTGATAGAGGTGGACAACAACCAATCTCTATCTCTATCTCACTATATATGTATATGCATATGCATATAAAGTGATTGGATCCTACTTATGACTAACACTACTTATTCATGTATGGTCATTGTTTTTCGGAGGCATGAGTATAATAATATTATCCTTCGTTCTTTTTGAAAAACCTTAAAAATTCTTTTAAATTATACTCATACCACGAAAAGCAATTGGTAGCCATGAGAGCGCATGTAAGAGGTGAACACGATCCAATTTTCCTATATATATATATATATATATGTGTGTGTGTGTGTGTGTGCGTGTGTGTGTGTAACTTTTTCTTGGCATCAAAGATCCAATAGTAGATAATAAGTAATCCAATAGATGTATTTGCGCTCCAATTAAAGACATTACTCTATGTTTTCGTATATTAGAGGCTTTTGTGGCCTGTGCCGCTTGGGATAATCATATTTGCCTGATTCTCAACAATACCAAGAGTAGAAATGTTGTTACTGTGTTAAAATTAGTCTTTTAATTCCCTAGTTGTCCGTACAAAGAGTCACATGTCCAGCTTGCCTATTCTTTTCTTTTTCCTTTAGTAGAGCCAGCAACCAATAGCTTCCGCCTACGTTGCACAACACGGGAGTGGAACACGTTGCATAAAGCTTGACACAGAATTTATATATAATTTATAACCTTCCTAATTACATTTGCAATTGGGCGGACTGTGCTTGTTACAGGATGTTTCGTGTTCAAATCTTCATAGGGACGCCCACTGATTTTCTTTTTCGATATTTATTTTCTATATTATTTTAAATATATGTGCACTTACATATTTATATATATTTACCTAAAAGAATATTCAATATATACTTTTATACACACAAACACACACACACACACACACACACACACACACACACATATATATATATATATATATATATATATATATATATATATATATATATAATTTTTAAGAAAACTTCACATCAGTATCCTATAATTTAGTTATTTTTCATTTTGATTTCTATAGTTTGAAAAAACCTCTAAGTTATTATATGATTTTCGATAAATACCTTATACCGTAGCTTGTATTAGTTAATTAAGATTTTATATTAGCATGACATTATGTTATACCTAAGATTTTATAAATACCTATATGCTTGTATCGTAACATATCATCTATCACATCAACATCACCTGTTATATAATGTTATATCATGTCATCTATCATATCAGCATATGTAATAATAATACTAAAGCTATATTAAATTTAATATACTAAAATTATATTAATTTTTTAATTTAGTATTTAATAATAAAGTGATTGTTGAGTCACATTAGAGATCATGCACGTGAACCGGTCTTATACATCATTTTTCCAGTGACATCGTTAGCGGGTTTAAACTAGACTTTTGAAGTTGCAGTGACATTTTTAAACTATGGGATTTAAATAGGAAAATGGTTATACTTCAGGTAACTTTTTTGTATTTTGTTGTTTCTCGTGTCCCATCTATGTTTCTGGTTCATTATAATATAGGATTCCAGTAGTCTCATATTTTCTATAAGAGACGGGAGGCATATGCAACAGTCCAGCACTCGTCGGAGCAATATGCATGTGGTGCCATCACCCTAGCACAGACCCTCCTACAGACCAACACTACCAGGGACCTGATCATCCTTGTGGGCAAGTGTGGACAAGTGTATCACCGAGCTCTCCAGTCTGCTGGGTGGAAGATCCAGGGATCACCCAGATCTGGAACCGGAAAGCAAAGAAGGATGCCTACAATGAGTACAATTACAGTAAGCTTAGGCTCTGGCAGCTCACTGATTGTCACCGAGTCATCTTCATCGACTCGGACATAATTGTTCTAAGAAACATAGACATTCTATTTAACTTTCCCAATTATCTGCAGCTGGAAACGATCGTGATCTTCAACTCCGTCGTGATGGTCATGGAGCCATCCAATTGTACATTTGACACCTTGATGAAGGAGACCCAGAGGGTAAGTTCCTACAATGGAGGGGACTAAGGGTTCCTTAATGAAGTCTTCACATGGTGGCATAGATTGCCTAGAACAGTCTGTTTCATGAAGATTAACCAAGCAGGCCCAAATGAAGAACCTTTTATATGGTTCAGACCTACCCAAGCTCTATGGGCTACACTATCTTGGTACTAAACCATGGCTTTGTTATACATACTATGACTGTAATTGGAACGTCGGCTACAAAATCAAATATGTGAGCGACATCGCGCACTCGTACTGGTGGAAGGTGCATGACAAACTGGCCCCTGACTTGCAGAAGCTGTGTTTGCCCACGCTGAAAAGGAGACCTGAGTTAAAGAAAGAAAGGTTTCACGCTGAGAAGGCCAGGTTCGCTAGTTGGCATTGGACTATCAAAATCAGAGACCCCAGGAAATGGTTATAATGTAAGATATCACAAAGTTCTTTTGGCTAATCTCTTTCTGGCTTTTCAGTCAATCCGGATTCCTCGGTAGATGGAAGGTCTGAGTGCTCTCAATTGTGATTTTATTTAAACATATATAAGTGATGTAAACGTGATGAGAAGTGATATTGTCTATACAGTTCTTCTGAGTTAATTGTACAAGAGATTTATTGAAATTTATGCTCAGAGTTTGATGGGAAAAGTTCTTCTCTGGCAAACCTTTCTCAGTGGAATTGTTGTATAGCAAGCTGTTAAAACTGCTCAATTTTCAATGGGGGAAAATTCCATTGGAAACTTGTGAAGCCGACCGACCAGGTCAAATTCCTTGCTGATTGAAGGCAGATGCTTACATTATGTTTCATGTCATCTGCCATGTTTCCTTGATAAGGATTAAAACGGAGGTAGCTTCGTTGTTGGGTGGACTGTAACCTACCCTTTTCATCTTCATCTCCTTGGACTTGATACAGGTTGAAACGGGATGGCTTCCTTGTTGAGTGGGTCATAACATACCTTTCAACATTCTAAAATTTGGATGCCTCGAATGCCTCACCTCAGCTCAATGTAGATCTGCCACTACATGTGCATGAGGGCATGTGTGTGCAAATAAATGTTCAACAGAGCGAATCCGTAACAGCGAAGACGGTGTTCATGCATTCTCGAGTTGGTTAGCTTACTATGTTTAAATCGTGAATTGAACAAGAGAAAGCTCAGTATAGGTCCAACGGAACTCAACCACAAGCACATAGCTCGGTTCTTTTCACAGCCCTACAGAGGAAGCACCCCCTTATTGTAGAGGGATGGAGGAACCACTCAAATTTCTGATCTATCCACGAGCAAAGTTAATTTGGATTACGAAATGACAGATGGATCTTCAATTTCTCTACTGGAATCAAATGGTAGTTTACCAAGCACTCGTCATATTGTTGATGTTATTATTATCAGAATTAACGTACTTCAAATAAATAAATTGAAACATTAACAAACTTGAAAAGCTTTATGATGAACCAAACCATTGACGACCTTTCTGTAGTGCACATGTTTAAGCTTCTCACATCTTCACGCTGGAACTTCATCTGGACCCTAAAATGGGTGACACCCACCATCGAACAACAAAAAATTGACATGAACGAAGAGTTTAATCCACTAGTAGCTGAAATCCAAAAGGTCACATAATGACCTTTCATTGAGGAACAGAATAAAAGGTTTTACAGCGCCCCCCCACCCCTCTCTCTCTCTCTCTCTGCTGGAGGACCTGGCTGAGGAGGAGCCTTCAATAACCACTGAAGCTTTAAAGAAAACATGATTCAGATCGACCACAAAAATGTGCTACTCAACCTCCAAAGTATTGATTGTCCTTTCAAGTATAGAGGAGACTGCTTTCACAGTGTCTGTAAAGCTTGCGATTTATCTCCTTAACTTCACACGCATTGGAGATTAGAATACTCAAAGTTGCAATACTGCCTATCAAGTTTTTATTAAAAGCATTTGATTACATGAAGCTTCCCAGATGCACACCCAGGTATCGAACCAGGCCCCTAGTCACTGGCCATGCCCACCACTTTGTTTTCTCTCTGCTCGCAGCATTCCCTCGAGCAGAGTAGCATACCACGTTGTAGTACCGTAGTTTCACAATCTATCCATGAAATATTGAAGAATGTGAAATTACTATTCGTTTTCTCAAAAGAAAGAACTAAATGGCTTAATCTGAAAGGGTCGCAGAATCTAGTATATAGTAGTTGGGAGATGTGCGTTGAAAACAAGTAAAATGTCTACTGCATATTGACATTCAATTAGGTACAAGTATTGAAATGTTGAAGAATGAGAATTTACTATTCATTTTCTCAAAAGAAAGAACTAAATGGCTTAATCTGAAAGGGTTGCAGAATCTAGCATATAGTAGTTGGGAGATGTGCGTTGAAAACAAGTAAAATTTCTACTGCATATTGACATTCAATTAGGTACGAGTATGAAGTATTCGCTTGACATTTTATAATTTTAGCACACCCTTACATCTATATGCATTTTACTTGTCTATATGCATTCAACGGGCATCACAGTTTTCGAACTCGAGACCTTAAACAAGGGTTTCTATCTTTCTGTCGATTGGCCGGCTGCTAGCATCATTTATGGGTTCCTAATCTATTGTCCTATATATTACCGACAGCCAACATCCTCAGACACAGAAACAGTACTCAGGATCCTATCAATCACATCTATATGCATTTTCACATAACCGAATGTTAGAAAAGCAAGTTGACATACACAAAATATCACAAAGATGAGCCATGAGAACACGTAATCACAACAGCAACAAATATTGCACTAAATGGATGGTGATGATTAGACGTGAGCATTTGCTTATAATCCAAACTTTACCACTTGGAATACAGATCCCATGAAATCATCCCTCTGAGCGTGAAGTCCAGTAAACCAAGCCACTGTAACAAAGGCCAACAAGAACAAGAAATGATCACAAGGAGGCTTCGACATTCGAATTGCCTGGATAGAGCCAAATGAATCTAGAGCGGATAAATGGACTAAACCACAGACTACCCTAGACCTGAGTTGTGGGATGTGGGATGAGACGTTTTTCTTTTCTCCGACAAGCTGGGATTATGCTGACCCAGATCGGAGGCCTGTCAAGGGTATTGAACTCTTGAAATCCAGTTCAAATTACTTTTGATCTGATCTGCAGTGCAGATCATCAATGCTGCACCGTGGGGTCTTTAACAGATAAAGAAACTAACAGCATAAAAGTGGCAATGTGTTGTTAGTGCATACCTGATCAGTACAAAAACACACTGCAAAACACCCGTTGTCCCCGTCCAAGCTGATGGACCAGAAGTTGTGAGTGCATCTTGTATCAGGAGGCCAACTGAAGCAGCTAATGAGACAAAGGATACCACATATGCAAGGAATAGCCAGAGTTTCACTCTGCAAAAGCATACAGAAGGAATCATGATTTTTGAGAAGCATACAAGGGAACTCTGTACTTCAGGTAAACAAAGAAAGGTGGTGGCGTATTGTCATGGAGGTAAGATCAGAAACAATTATAACCTGAAACAGCTAACCACACTGATTCACTGGAGAGCCTACCCTTTCCCCGGTACTGTGATAGTTCAGAACAACAGTCAAGTAGATTACCCTTTTACAGTATGACAGAACGTTCTGATCAAGGAAGCAGATGTTACGACACTTCCTGCATGCAGAAAGTGGCTTCATGTGCCAAAATCAGGGATCATCATATAACCAAAAGTTTAGGCAAGCTACAATTTGAGAATGTTGATTATATTATGAACATATGGTGAGATAAATGGAAGGGTGGAGAAAGAAGACTGGTATTAGTTCTTTTATCTCTTCACAAACTACATAAGGGGCTGGGACCATGAGTATGCCTTTCTACCTGAAAATTTTGGCTCAAAGCAACCAAAACACTACAAAGGTCCACGAGAATGTCACCTCTGCATGAGATAAACAGAAGCTAGACTACAAAGGTCCACGAGAATGTCAGGGATCATCATAACAAGAAAAAAGTTCTCGAAGTACAAATTCAGAAATTATGGTTTCAGTCCATCTCCTGGAGGTAAAAAATGAAACTTGCCAGAGTCCCTAGTTACACCAAGCTAGACTAAAAGAGGTTCTGTCCATGAGGCAGCTATCAATGAGAAAAAAAGGATTGGAGGACAGAAACTTGTGCATAGGCAAATTATCCCTCAAAGTTGTACGCATCTAGATTTTGTAGGAAACAAAAGCAACAGAAAAATCCTGAGCCGACAAGTAGGAAAGGCTAAGAGGTGCTTGAAGATGACGTAGTGGTAATTCTGGCAGATACACAAGCAAATTAAGAGTTCTCAAACTCATGCAAGCAGATGAGGTCAAAGGAACTAGTTCAGAATTAATCAAAAGAATCTTAGAGTTAACCATTGTGGCACTTCATTCCAAGTCACCTGTGCCTCCCAGTTGATCTAGAGTATCTAGTGATATTTTTTGAGAAGGCATGAATAAATACTCGATAATAGCATGCCAGGTGTGTGAGCTTCATGAAAAGAACGGATCCCTTGACATTTTTCCGTACTACCTAAAAGCAAAACATTCATATGGAAGGGGACTAACAAGATATCTCAGTTTCACGGCAAAGCAAGTCTCATTACTCCTCTTAACCCAAACCAATCCTTTGCCTACTAGCGGCTAGCAGTTGTCGACTAAGAACTCCCCCTGCGTCAGCCATCCTAGAAGTATTGTCATCCAAGCATGGTAAACTTTGGAGTTATGATGGGATCTGGTATATAAATGCTCAGAAGATCACAACGACCATGAAAAAGTCAGACAGCTCCAGGCATGTTCCACTTACTGTTTATAATATATAAAGAACATCCTGATCTAGGCTAAAAATCAAAACGGCTTGCTGCTCTTGGAAGATGATCTTGTAAAATAACATCCAGGACAGAACGGTTGAATTGCAAAGAAGTAAACCTTGACATCCAAGAGGAAACATGTATCCCACCTCTTTGTGTAAAAAGGAAGAGAAGTTACAAGCAATTACCTACACCTAGAAGCACAGGCATGAAACTTGATCAGGTGTGATTTCCAAGTTCCAAGTAGCAAGGCTTAATAACGAACATGAAAACTGGCCAAACCAGATTTTATCTATGCACATAAACCAGCCCAACAATAATTCAAGGGTTTTGTTAATTGGAAGGCTTGATTCTACAGCTTTCTCATGCACTAACGAGAGCCACCAAACATAAATGTTTAGGATCTTTCATATCAAGTCACTCACAGAAACCTTTTACACCTATTGACAGCCCATTTATGGAAACCATCTGATAGATCACCTATAAGACAACGCAACCTAAAATTGATCATTACCTAAATCATGGTAATGCACCTGTACTCTTGGTCATAAACACCGAGCATGTTATTTCAGGTTGTGATGGTTATTTGGGTTTCTCAGACAGTAACCCTGGCCCCTCTAAAAACTAGTCTTTATGATGCACAATGTATCGTTTTCCTTCTAGGGGTCTACATACTCTATCACCAACAACATCCGTTCAAGTGCACCACACACATCTATTTAGGATTACGGGGTTCAACACTACTCTAGTACCAATGAATGGTGCCCAAACATGAGGTCTTATAGATACACTCAATCCTCGATTCACTGATCCATCACATTAGTTCCTTACCCTGTCACCTCTATGCCCCAGGGAACAAGCTCAGGACTGAAACATTTGATTCACATCTGATTTACTGAATCTCTAGAAGTCAATAGGCTTCTTCATGCTTCTAGAGCTACATGGCACTCCTGACATAATGATCACCCACTCCTACAGCAAAACTGTTGGAAACCTAAAACACAAACTAATGCACATTGATGATGGTAACACTCTAAGAATCAACAAATGTTTATTTTGTTTCTTGTTTGCTTTGTTGCTGAACCTGGATGGTGTCAAGGCCACATTTACCAAGTCGAAGCACACATGACCTGCATACTGTAGTATCGTTCCTTATCGACTCTTCGCAGAAGGAAATCCAAGGATCTTACACCCATGTAAAAGACTTCTAATCCCATCCACCCTTTTCAAAGAGCTCCTTATCACTAAGGCTCCAAGACATTTGCATCAAGTTCCTTGACCAATCTCAGTTGAGATTGAAAGCAAAGAAAATGTTATGGTTACAAAGAGAGGCACTTTGGATGACAGTTACGATGTATACCTTTCCCACAAATGGAAGATGATGAAGTCAATCCCAGAGAATAGTAGCCAATTATAAATTCTGGTTCAGCCAACAACAAATTGACTATGGTCTATCCAAATGAAGCCAGAGGCCAGACAGTCATATAAGTTTCTGGACATTGGACAACAAACAAAATCAGCCTTAAAGCCAACCTTGTCAACAAGTGCTAGTATTTATTCAATGTTTTGACTACCAATCCTAGGACTTAGTGACTCTTACCAGAATGTCAAAATATTGATGCTGAAATCTAGAGACCATGGGATTTTAACCTAGTTATGGTTCAAAACTTCAAATACATTATGTTGCACAACTGAACAAGAGAAGAGGGATAAAAAATACGTAAACCAGGTGGCATGTGCTAGTAAGTGTGACACAGCCACTACATCTATTCACCAGTTGATTCAGTTCACTCATACAAACAAACTTTCATAAATCAAGGAACAGTACGATATATGCCTCAATTTCTCAAAGTATGAGACTCTGTCCATCTCCCAGAGGTTTCAGCACCACAAACAAGTAATATTAACTGAACTTCTCGTTCCCTCACCAACTCCATCTCACATTTTGATCCTATAGAAATCCCCAACCCTAGCTTAAGAAAGACAGCTATTACAAAGCTATCTACTCATCTTTTAGGCACTGAACGTGCATATTCTCAATATGGTGATTGGCAGGCTTTGCCAATTAATTAGTTTCCACTTTCCACATTTATCAGTTATCATACAAAAACAGACAAAAACAAACAAACAAACAAACAACAACTAAGCCTTTTCCCATACTAGACGGTGGATTCTTTGTTTCCACAGATCCCTATCATGTGCCATGTTAGCAGTTAACTCCCAATAAGCTAGATCATTCTTTATTGTTTCTTTCCAACACTTTTGTGGTCGTCCTCTACCTCTTTTAATACTTTCCAAATTTAGTTTTTCTAACCTTCTTACAGGTTCTTCTTTTGATCTTCTTTCTATATGTCCAAACCATCTTAAACGATGTTCTCTCATTTTATCCTCTATTGGTGCCACTCCTAATTTGTTTCTAATAACCTCATTATGTATACGGTCTTTTCTTGTATGATCACTCATCCATCTCAACATCTTCATTTCTGTCACAGACATCTTTTGTACATGTTGATGATTAACTGCCCAACACTCAGAACCATAAAACATGGCAGGCCTAATTGCTGCTCTATAATATTTACCTTTTAATTTTAATGGTATCTTCTTATCACAAAGAATACTTGATGCTCCTCTCCATTTTAACCAACCAGCATTAATTCTATGTATAACATCTCCATCAATTCTTCCATCATTTTGAAAAATTGACCCTAGGTATTTAAAACTTTCCTTTTGGGAAATGCAATGTGTGCCAATTTTAATTTCTATGTCCTCTGAAGTAGCCAAATGATCAAACTTGCATTCCATATATTCTGTCTTTGTTCTACTAAGTCTGAGGCCTTTGCTTTCTAATGTTTCTCTCCATAGTTTCAATTTTCTATTAACTTTTTCCTTAGACTCCTCCACTAATACAATGTCATCTGCAAATAACATACATCAAGGTACTTCATCTTGAATATGTTTTGTTAACTCATCCATCACCATTATAAATAAGTATGGACTTAAAGTTGATCCTTGATGTAACCCAATATTAACTTCAAAGAAGTCTGTCGTTCCTTCATGAGTCCTCACACATGTTTTTGCACCATCATACATGTCTCTTATAAGGTTAATATATGTCAATGAGATACCTCTTTTTTCCAAAGTTCTCCAAAGAACCTCCCTCGGTACCCTATCATAAGCTTTTTCTAGATCAATAAATATCATGTGAAGGTCTTTCTTTTTTGCTCTAAAATGTTCCATAAGACGTCTCAAAAGGTGAATCGCTTCAATAGTAGATCTACCTGGCATAAATCCAAATTGGTTCTCTGTTGTACTTGATACTTATCTTAACCTACGTTCGATAATTCTTTCCCATAATTTCATAGTATGACTCATTAACTTGATACCTCGATAATTCGCACAATTTTGAATGTCTCCCTTGTTCTTATATACGGGTATAAGTGTACTTGCTCTCCATTCCTCGGGCATCTTTTGGTTTTTCCATATTTCATTAAATAGTCTTGCGAGCCAAGTGATTCCTATTTCTCCTAGTATTTTCCAAACTTCTATAGGAATATTATCTGGTCCTACCGATTTACCACTCTTCATATGTTTAAGAGCCTCTTTGACTTCATTCTTTTGAATACGTCGGTAGAAATTGTGGTTTATATACTTTTCTGACTTGGCTAAATCTCCTAAACTAATACTAACATCTTTATTTTCATTAAAAAGATTATAAAAATAGTTTTTCCATCTATTTCTTATATCATCATTTGTCACTAGAATTTTTTCATCCTCGTCTTTTATGCATCTAACATAATTAAGATCTTTAGTTTTCTTATCTCTAGCCCTAGCTATCCTAAAAATATCTCTTTCACCCTCTTTTGAGTTGAGTTTTTTATATAAGTCCTCCCAAATCTTAGCTTTTGCTTCACTAACGGCCTTTTTTGCTTCCTTCTTTGCTTTCTTATAAGCTTCTAAAATTTCACTAGTTTTCTTAGCATAATGTAATTTGTAACATGCCCTCTTTGCCTTGATTTTATTTTGTACTACTTCACTCCACCACCAAGCTTCTTTTTATGCTGGTACACCTCCCTTAGATACCCCTAACACATCTTTCGCCACTTTCCTAATATGTATAGCCATATTGTTCCACATATCACAAGGTGTGCCAACATAATTCCAAACATCTCCTTGAAGGACTTTCTGTTTAAATATATCTTCTTTCTCGCTTTTGAGGTTCCACCATTTAGTCCGAATAGCTCGATGCACTCTTTTCTTCTTTGTCCATTTTTTTATTTGTAAATCCATAACTAAAAGTCGATGTTGGGTGGTTAAGCTTTCTCCTGGAATTACCTTGCAATCTTTACAACACGCTCTATCTTTTTTTCTACAAATAAAGTAATCAATTTGTGGTTGTGATAAGCCACTCTTATAAGTAATTAAATGTTCATCTCGTTTTTTGAAGATTGTATTGACTATAAAGAGATCAAATGACATAGCAAAATTTAAAATCTCCCTACCTTCCTCGTTTATATCCCCATAACCAAAGTTTCCATGAATCCCTTGATATCCTAATGCCTCTTTACCGACATATCCATTTAAATCTCCTCCTAAACAAATCATCTCCCTTTGTGGAATCTTTTGAAACACCTTATCTAACTCTTCCCAAAAAACTGTCTTTATACCATCTTTTAGTCCTACTTGGGGTGCGTAAGCACAAACTATATTCAAAACCTCTGTTCCTAACACTAATTTCAATGTCATGATTCGGTCACCATATCGTTGTATGTCTACTACACTCTCCTTTAAATCTTTATTTATGATAATACCAACTCCGTTTCGGGCCTTTTCTTTACGTGAGTATCATAATTTAAAACCTGTATCCTCTATCTCCTTTGCTTTTTCTCCAACCCATTTTGTCTCTTGTAAACATAGAATATGAATCTTTCTCCGAATCATAGTATCTACCACCTCCATTAGCTTACCCGATAATGTTCCGATATTCCAAGAACCAATACGAATCTTATTATCATACAAAATCAGAGATTACATTAATTCAATCATATCCATAGATCTAAACATGAACTGAGAGCGGAAATAAATAAGCAGCCGCAGCCTTCACAAGAATCACAACAATATGATCGGTGAGCAAAGACCAAGCGAAACATAATACCATGTCCTGAGACATTTATTCCATCTAAAGGAGATGAAGAGCCAAAATCGTTAAGGATATAAGCAAATAAATCAAAGGGCACCACTTAATTAGATTCAGTTCATGCATGGTATGAAAGAGAGAGAGAGAGAGAGATACCATTTGCACGACGAGACAAAATAATGTAGGAAATAAGCAAATTAATCAAAGAGTAACATTCCATTTTTACTGAATATATGAATGGTGCGGGGGTGGTTGAGAGAGAGGGACCTCCATTCTCCATCATCGTACGGGGAATAATCAATCTCGTCCCTCCGCACACCATTGAACATCAAAGCCGCTACGGAAGCAAAGATTCCTGCAAAACAAAACGCATTCACATTAAGTAAAGAGAAGAATGCAGAAAACAAAAGGAAAAAATCAAAACAATAACACCGCCACATGGAAGACCGAAAGAAAAAACACCAACCAAATTCCCCAAAGCAATCGCAAAGAGGAACGAATCGGAACACCCACAACAAAAAGGAGAAGGAGAAAGAAGAGAAGGAGAACAAAGGCAGGAAGAGAAGAAATAAGCAGTAGCTATTGACATACCGGGGAGGTAGTGAAGGAAGGAGACCTTAACGGAGCTGCAGACGACGGCGTCAACCCAAAACCACCAACCCGCCCCGAACACTGCTCCAGCGATGCCCGGCCCGAAGATTGCCCAGAATTCCCCAACCTCCATCCTTCCTCTGTGTGTGTGTGGGGTGAGCGGGGGGGGGGGGTGTGGGAAGGAAAGGAGTCTCCCCTAGTTGCTCCCTTCCGACTGCTGGGAATATAGAATATATTTTCTGGACGGGCCAAGGAAATAAAGACATGAAAGGAGAAAATTTTTGCCCCTCAAGGTTGGACCTAAGAGTTACTTTATTACCCTCAACGCCAAGTTTTTCATGTTATGGGACTGACTATCACATTCTTTCCAAGTCTCTTCCCTATTTAACCAGAAAATCATGTACAATGTTATGGAAACCAAACGGCGGATGATCCTATGATCTTCCATTCCACGTAGTTAATTATATTATTTCTTGTTAAAAGAATAAGAACGATAAGGTCGTTTGAGAATATATTTATATGGTAAAGTGGGTACTTTGTTGGTGAATGCAATTCGATGTCCTCTTTCAAGAGGAACTGATTCTTCCACCAAGACAACTTTTGAGAAACATTTTAGAAAAATATATATAACTTGAAGGTTAAAGTCGTTGACTATAAAGAGAGTCTCCATAGGTTATTTTGCCCTACCAAAATCAAAATACAGCTGGTAGGTTTTTAGATATATCATTGCGACATGACTGGACCTTCAATAATCACCTATTTAATCGTGTGAAAAAATGAGATGACCCAACGGGTCCCAACCCTTATCCCTTCTCATATTTTAATTTTAATTTTGGATTTATATCATCATACCACTTTTTGCATCAAGAATCTAAATGCTATGAATGAAGCTTGTTTGCTGAAATCATCTAGGAAGCTCTCGAAGCAAAATATAAGAGGTAGCCAGTCCAAAAACGATGATGCCATGGCTTCAAGTAACGTAAAGCTTCACAAGTCTGGCATCGAGTTGAAGAAGCACTCTCTTGTATACGGTCCAGCGAATCGAAGGTGTAATTTTCTTTTCTTGGTTAACAAGAGGTTGGAGCCTAATACACACATATACACCTTCTGATAGTTGAACTCCTCCATCAACAGCAACAGCGCCCTACCGTTGAGCAAATGCTATGGTGCATCAAAGGTATAAATTTATCAGAATACTGAAGATCTTATAGATATCGTGAAGGTTGATAGTCATCTCACCTCATGGCATTTGGAAGTTATTTATCTAGTCGCAAAAATACTCAACAATGCATGATCTATAACTTTGTATAACAAATCTCTCTACCCTATCAACTCACTCTCATCTGCAATGTCAACCTAATTATAGGGTCTCATGTTCATTTGCTTCACTACCAATGTTTTGGCTATAGTGTATCGTGTGTGAACTGTTACTACTTTTTGGAATGTCTGCATTTTTATATTTATGTAATCAATTTGAATCCCTAATATTAAATTATAAATTTAGAATTCCACTAAAATTCAAAATTACATGATCTTGCTAGATTTTATAGGTGATGTGATCTTCGAAACTAGAGAGTAATCCCATCATATCCGGCAATTCCTTACCATCATTGTCCATCTTAGTCTCATAAGTATCTACATCATCCTCGTACTATGACAACCCAACTTTATTAACATATATATTGCCCTCCTATTTGTTTTCTTCTCGTTGTCGTCGGCATAGTTGTCCTCTATATGTTATAATGTTATGTCTATTACATGATGCATTGAAGTTATATACTTTTACTATGCCCTATGAGATATGCCTTCATATGAAAAAGAATAACGAATAAGTAAAATACATCCGCATCCCTCAAAAAAGAAGAGACACACCTTAACGTCTCCCAAATTTGGGACTCATGGACAAGTCACATCCCCAAATATGATAGAGATGCGGCCAAGCTGTGTTCTCGCAAAGAAAGTAATGCAACTCAAATGCATCTCTCCTTGAGGAGAGACACTCCAACGTTGCATCTTGAGCCAAAAACTCGATGAGATATTTTTATTGAGATTCCAATAAAAAATGAACCCAATTAAGAAAATATGTAAAAATTAAACCAAATCAACAACATACATATAAAAAACAATAGAAACCTCTTCGAATAAGCCTCCTTTTCCTCTTTCTCTTGTTCTTTCTTTCTCTTTCTTCTTCTTTCTTTTCGATCGGTTTCAACAAGTTGTTTGGCTATAAGCATGTGTAGATCGAACAATGGAAACCTTTCAACATTGGATGTTTGGGATGAACAACCGACAAACTATCATTCACACATAAGAAAAGGGGTTGAATCACTTCAGGGGCATCATGGTAAATACCTGATATAAGTGGGCTATTTTCAAAATCATGAGAAAATTGGAGTGTCTGAATATCAATTTGGGTATTATCCTGTTGATTAACTACCAACAAAAAAGAGATTAGTATTCACACACTTTTTACTATCCACATGCTCTTTTTTTCAAAAATATTAAAATTAACGCTCATCACCTTCTCTGAGTTCCATTTATATCTCCTCTTAAACCCAATTCCAGTAAGGATCTCTCTCGCCGTATCTTTTTACACACATATTTTAAAAAAGAAGAAGAAGAATCAAGAACAAAATAAAAGAAGAAATCTATAATAATAATAATAATAATCAAGAAAAATAGAAGAAAAAAAACAAAATCACAAAACATAAGAAGACAAGAAAATAAAAAACAACATTAAATTCCCAACTTGAGACGTGGCATATACGAGTCTCCCCAATGGGAGAGACATGTCTTAGCCACATCTCCTACCACTAGAGAGATGTGTCTTGAGGAGACGCACATGTGTTGCATCTCGAGTCAAAAAGAATTTCTTTTGTTTTCAGCCAAAAATAAAATCAATACATCAAAACAATAAAATACCTACCAAATCACTAAAACCCACTTGAAATTTACCCCCTTTTATCTTCCTCTTCTTTTTCCTCTTATTCTTTTTCCTTTTATTATTCTTTTTCCTTTTTTTCTTTTTTGGTCGAATTAGAAGTACCATGAGACAATGGATGGTTTGGTATCATGCATTGTATCAAACTTGAGTCATGGGTTATTGGAGAAATGGTGTGGGATCATCAATGGTAAGGTGAGAACTCGTAAAAACAGAGTTCCAAAATGTTAGGAGCATCACAATTATTTTTGGATTTTAACAAGGGTAAAATAAAGATCATAGTAAAAAAGGTGTGTGGATAGTAAAATAGTGTTACTATTCATATAATTTTTTTTTACTAAACATACTCACTTTTTATCATTTTTTTTAAACTATTATTTTTTTATTTTCTATCTTTATTCTTTCATTGCAAACACCATATTCTTGAGAAAAAGACACATCCACCATGCATCACCCTTGAAACAGTGATGCGCCCAAGGACCTAAAACATGTTTAGCATTTTAATACAACACACCTTAAGCGTGCTTCATCATCGATCATAACAAAGACACACTCACAATGCATTGTTCCTCAAATAATGATGTGTCATGGCACGTTTGCCCCTTAAGTAAAACACACTTTAGGCACATTTCGTCATTGGTTGTCGATTTTTTCTCTATCAGAAGCATTCATGGTAATCGACGATTATAGTACTATTTTCTATCAATTTGTCATGAGATTTATGTTTAAATCAAGATTGATAAAAATATCAAAAATACTATTGATGAAAGTTAAAAAAGAGTTGAAGAGAATAAGATTTATGAAAAAATCAAACCATTGAGGGAGACACCAATATTAAAAAGGATTATTGAAGAAAGGAAGATGGAAAAATATTGTTTGGAAAGAAAGGAAAAACCGACACAAATCGATGAGAAGACAACATTTATGAGAAAGGAAAAATTGATGAAAAGGAAGGAAAGAGAGAGAATATGGAGCAAAAGTAATAATTTTGAGTTTCTTTTATAAAAAAGATGTATGTTTAGTAAAACGAGCGTAATATAAAAGAGATGTATGATTGGTAAAAAGAGTACAAATAAAAAAACAGGTGTTCACGTATCAATTCTCAAAAACAATGGAGGAAAGATAACTGGGAAAAGTCCGAATTGCAACATTAGATACGGCCACGAAGGGTCTGTGTGTGAGAGATAGATAGTCATCGGGGCGTTTGCATTGCGGGCCGGACACAAAAGCAAGCTCGGACGGCCGGTCCCTACTGATAGGACGCAGGCACGGACGGGCCGGTCCCACCGCCAGGGCGCAAACACGGTCCGTGCCGTCCCTCGTCTGTTGCCTCCACTTCTCTCTCTCTCTCTCTCCGGCGACGGAACGTTCCGTCGAAAACACATCGGCGACAACGCATACCGCCACTGGTCTCTCTCTCTCTCTCTCGCCGCTCTAGTAAGTCGCTTTCCTCTTCTTGGTATCTGTAGTAACAACTGATGTGTCGAAATCTTTCCGGTAGCATGATGGCCTATGATGCATTTCTTTTGTGAAATGAGTCATTCGTACGTTTTTTCTTCCTCTTGCTCGAGTGACACCATTTCCATCTAAAGTTATTTGGGTTGGGCTACAAAAAAGATTCATCGCTTGTTGAAGCTGTTATTTATGTTTCTTGCAATTGTCGTTGTTTCTGGTAGGGAAGACCTCGACCGGGTATCGGTTCTAGTGGCTTTCCTTTCCTGATAGCGACCTCCAAGGGAGTATTAGCAGCTCAGGCTCAATTGGATACGATATCAATATACCAGGCCAACATTGTGTATAGTATGTATGCTTTTAATTAGTGCTTGTGCGAGTTTTTGCAATATCTCGCTTTTTTCTGTTGGGAATGGATCGCACCGTTCCATTGCCTTCATTGTCGCCTGCATGTTAGGTGTTGGGGAACTTTCTTTTGTTGAAACACTGTCACCTGTGTCTTCAGTTCCTTTTGTTTTCCCAGCTTCTCAGAATGTGTTCCTACTTATATGCAATCCACAATGTTACAACTTAGTTGAGAGGTTTTATGTAAGTCTTCCGTTTATAGAAGAAGTTTTACCTTAAATGTTTTCTTAAGTGTTTTATTGTCTATACCACTGTTGTCTGACGCGTATCGTATCATGTATCGCTGGGCTCCACGATACGGGCGTATCGTATCGTATCGTATTGTATTTTAATATTAAATTAATACAAAAATTAATTAAAAATTAATAAAAAAAAGTAAAAAATCGAAAAAAATCAGGAAAAATCTGATAATTGCTTTAAATTCATATAATGTAAGTTTAGTACAGATTGAGCATTCAAGATTGAACAATTGCATCCAAATTTACATATTTTGAATCCAAAAAATAAAATAGAGACATAGTTTACACTTTACACTACAGTACACTACAATTACATATAAACAAACAACAACAACTAAGCCTTTTCCCATACTAGACGGGGTCGGCTACATGGATTCTTTGTTTCCACAGATCCCTATCGTGTGCCATGTTAGCAGTTAACTCCCAATAAGCTAGATCATTCTTTATTGTTTCTTTCCAACACTTTTGTGGTCATCCTCTACCTCTTTTAATACTTTCCAAATTTAGTTTTTCTACCCTTCTTACAGGTTCTTCTTCTGATCTTCGTTCTATATGTCCAAACCATCTTAAACGATGTTCTCTCATTTTATCCTCTATTGGTGCCACTCCTAATTTGTTTCTAATAACCTCATTATGTATACGGTCTTTTCTTGTATGACCACTCATCCATCTCAACATCTTCATTTCTGTCACAAACATCTTTTGTACATGTTAATGATTAATTGCCCAACACTCAGAACCATAAAACAAGGCAGGCCTAATTGCTGCTCTATAATATTTACCTTTTAATTTTAATGGTATCTTCTTATCACAAAGAATACCTGATGCTCCTCTCCATTTTAACCAACCAGCATTAATTCTATGTATAACATCTCCATCAATTCTTCCATCACTTTGAAAAATTGACCCTAGGTATTTAAAACTTTCCTTTTGGGGAATGCAATGTGTGCCAATTTTAATTTCTATGTCCTCTGAAGTAGCCAAATGATCAAACTTACATTCCATATATTCTGTCTTTGTTCTACTAAGTCGGAGGCCTTTGCTTTCTAATGTTTCTCTCCATAGTTCTAATTTTCTATTAACTTTTTCCTTAGACTCCTCCACTAATACAATGTCATCTGCAAATAACATACATCAAGGTACTTCATCTTGAATATGTTTTGTTAACTCATCCATCACCATTATAAATAAGTATGGACTTAAAGTTGATCCTTGATGTAACCCAATATTAACTTCAAAGAAGTCTGTCGTTCCTTCATGAGTCCTCACACATGTTTTTGCACCATCATACATGTCTCTTATAAGGTTAATATATGTCAATGAGATACCTCTTTTTTCCAAAGTTCTCCAAAGAACCTCCCTCGGTACTCTATCATAAGCTTTTTCTAGATCAATAAATATCATGTGAAGGTCTTTCTTTTTTGCTCTAAAATGTTCCATAAGACGTTTCAAAAGGTGAATCGCTTCAATAGTAGATCTGCCTGGCATAAATCCAAATTGGTTCTGTGTTGTACTTGATACTTGTCTTAACCTACGTTCGATAATTCTTTCCCATAATTTCATAGTATGACTCATTAACTTGATACCTCGATAATTCGCACAATTTTGAATGTCTCCCTTGTTCTTATATAGGGGTATAAGTGTACTTGTTCTCCATTCCTCAGGCATCTTTTGGTTTTTCCATATTTCATTAAATAGCCTTGTGAGCCAAGTGATTCCTATTTCTCCTAGTATTTTCCAAACTTCTATAGGAATATTATCTGGTCCTACCGATTTACCACTCTTCATATGTTTAAGAGCCTCTTTGACTTCATTCTTTTGAATACATCGGTAGAAATTGTGGTTTATATACTTTTCTAACTTGGCTAAATCTCCTAAACTAATACTAACATCTTTATTTTCATTAAAAAGATTATAAAAATAGTTTTTCCATCTATTTCTTATATCATCATTTGCCACTAAAATTTTTTCCTCCTCGTCTTTTATGCATCTAACATAATTAAGATCTTTAGTTTTCTTATCTCTAGCCCTAGCTATCCTAAAAATATCTCTTTCACCCTCTTTTGAGTTGAGTTTTTTATATAAGTCCTCCCAAATCTTAGCTTTTGCTTCACTAACGGCCTTTTTTGCTTCCTTCTTTGCTTTCTTATAAGCTTCTAAAGTTTCACTAGTTTTCTTAGCATAATGTAATTTGTAACATGCCCTCTTTGCCTTGATTTTATTTTGTACTACTTCACTCCACCACCAAGCTTCTTTTTGTGCCGGTACACCTCCCTTAGATACCCCTAACACATCTTTTGCCACTTTCCTAATATGTATAGCCATATTGTTCCACATATTACAGGGTGTGCCAACATAATTCCAAACATCTCCTTGAAGGACTTTCTGTTTAAATATATCTTCTTTCTCGCTTTTGAGGTTCCACCATTTAGTCCGAATAGCTCGATGCACTCTTTTCTTCTTTGTCCACTTTGTCCACACTACAATTACATATAATGTTACATTTTACAAATTGTAATCAGGATCATCAACTAAATAATCTTCATCTTCTCCTTGTTGCAGATTCTCATCATCATCAGCCACGCCCACACCTTCTTCTTCAAAATCAAATTCTTCATCTCCGTAATGTTGTTGCGCTCCTTCCAAATTAATCCAGGCAACGTCTTCTTCTGTTAGGAGGGCATTTTCTTCAGTGTCTTCCATAACCCAATCTTCTAATATATCAAAATTATCCAAACTTATTGGATCGAACTGACTTTCTTCTCTATTTACTTTTTTTAATTGCCTACGACACAAACAAAGATAAACAATTAGTAAGTAATATTAACAATTGAAAACTGAAGTTAAATAATATCGAATTGAAAATTTGAAAGTAATACAACATTACCTTTCACGAAGGCGTATGCTACAACGAATATAAACCAAATCATTAAGCCTTTTGTGTTCCAACCTGTTGCGCTTTTTTGTATGGATGTGTTCAAAAACACTCCAATTTCTTTCACAACCTGTTGCACTACAGGTTTGGCTTAAGACTCTAACTGCAAAATCTCTAAGGTTTGGACAATCACTTCCACACCTGTTCCACCAAACATCTGTAAAAAAAATATAAACATTAGAGACATAATAATCCACAGTAATGTAAGATGCAACTTAAATATGAAAATAAATAATGTACCTGAATGCATCGTAGAGCGGTTGCGAATTGCAACAGGCAAACCCATCAAGTGAAGAGCATTATCATATATCTCCATCTCTCGATGTATCACATCTACTATGCTCTCATCAGGGACTAATCTGTCGATGCATTCAATGATTCCTCGATTAACCTCACCGTCCCTTTTGAAGGTTGCTGAGTACCTCAATGATGGGTTTAGATAGTAGTCTGCTGCATGAATAGGCTGATGCAATTGTTTATTCCATCTACTATCAATTATTTTCCACACGGGCACATAATCTCTTTTTTTTTCATTAAAGTTATTTCTGATCACTTCTTTTGCCCTGTCCATGGCTTCATAAAGGTAGCCCATAGATGGTTTCTCCTCGCTGTCAGCCAATCTCAAAACTTTCACTAAAGGACAAGTAATTTTCAATAATCTGATACATGCATTCCAAAATGAACTTCTAAAAACCGTTTCTACAATCTCATTTAACTTTCTGTTCCTTCTGTTTTGTGGCAACTCTGTAAATTGTTGCCACTCATCTGAGGAGAACATTCTCTTTAAAGCTTGCTTCTGTCTCACAATACTCTGTACAGATAAGAAGTTTGTTGCGAACCGAGTTACAGCTGTGCGAAGAAGCTCTTCACCTTCTGTGTATCTCCTCATCATACACAAAACAAATGCATGGTTGTAAATGAATTTTGTAATATCTTGGCAACACTTAGTTGCTGCCTTTATTTCATCCATCTCACCAATGTCCTCGAGGATGAGATCTAAACAATGGGCTGCACATGGTGTCCAGTAGAAAGTCCCATAAATATCAGCTAACTCCTTTCCAGCTGCTTTGTAGTTAGCTGCATTATCTGTAATCAATTGGACTACATTTTCTAGCCCAACCTCCTGTATAACCTTATCAAATTCCTCTCGTAGGATCTCTGCAGTGTACCTCTCCTCTGACATATCTAGAGATCTCAAAAACATGAGTCCTTTAGGACAATATACAAGAAAGTTTAGCAATGTCCTTCCTCGCCTATCGGTCCATCCATCTGCCATGATAGTGCATCCTGTTTCCTTCCACGATTGTCTCAAAGTCGAACAGTATTGCTGCACTTCAATCACAGTCTGATCTAATATCTTCCCTCTCAACTTCTGATAAGAGGGCATCCTGTATCCTTGACCAATGTTAGCAATTGCATCTGCCATCGCTTGAAAATGTAAACTGTTTGCTGCATTAAATGGAATGCATGTATCATAAAACCATCTGCCCACTGTAAGGTCTGCTTGATCGTGCAGTTGTTCTGAAGCCATAGCAGCACGAATTCCTGGCTGAGCACAGGTGTAGTGGAAGGAGGAAAGAACAAATGTATGCTAGAAGAAGAAGCTCTTCCTCTACTCCTTCCTGAACTTCCTCTTCTACCACCTCCAAAGTCTTCAGCTGCAACCCTCTTTCCTCTGCTAGGTGCTCGCGAACTGCTACTACCAATATTTGTTCTAGCATATGAAGGCAAAATATCAGTGAATCCAACTCCAGTGGCAGTAGCATCATCAGCTTCTTCACACATCTAGAAATCATCCTTTTGTTGTCTCCTTTCCTGTATGCTCTCAATCATCTGCAAGCATTGCCATTTAATACCTTCTGGCACACTTCTAACTCTGCCTGTGCATGGAGCAACTTCTTTCCTGGTTTCTACTAGGTGGTGTTTCAACCTTGAAATTCCACCACTAACCACCTTTTCACAAAATAAACATCTGATTTTTAACCTTGAACCCTCAACTGGTATACCCCACTGCCATGCCGGATCATCAGACTTTGAATGAGAGTCTCTACCACCCCTTCCTGCCATCTCAACGGAGTACTTTAATTCAAACAAAAACCTGAAAATAAAGGCACTTCGTAAATCCCCCAATCTTCAAATAACACTCAAATCGAGTGTCTCCCACTTCATGAATGCAATAAAAATCGTATACACACACTTAATAACTTCATATTTTGTCATTAAAAAAAAACCCGAAATAACACAAAAAACAATAAATATAAAGGAAAAAAATGGAAAAAACATTAAAAATATACCTAAATCCGAGTTTGGAGGCTTGGACGGACACCGTAGGGCACGATTTTAGAGCTTTGAACACCAAGGAGGCGAAAACCGACTCTTAGGGAGCTTGAGGAATCCAAAAGGAGAGAGGAAACCCGCGAAAAATCGCGGGTTTCTCTCGGGCCGGGACCCTTTATAAGGGTCCCAGGGCGTATCGTGCGATAGGATGCGATACTCCCGCACCTGTGATACGGGGCCCCGTATCGTATCGTGGTGGCCCACGATACGTGCAATACGGACAACACTGGTCTATACTGCCTCCTTCTTCCTCTTCTTTGTCTTCATCTTCTCCCTCTCCCTTATTTGTTTTTTCAGAATTAGATGTCAACTTTTATATATTTATTGTTCTTCTTGTTCGAGCTTGCTCTTTGTTTTGTAATATCAGGGAGTGCATTAGTGCCGAGTTGTGTCGAAAGGTTTTTTATAGCAGGATAGCTTATGTTGCATCCCTTTTGTTATATTGAGAGCGTATTTTCTTCCTTACATTGGTATTATTTTTCATGTTCCACTTCAGCAAAATCTGTCCCTTCCTGCAAGTATTCATCTTTTCCAAATCCAATGCTACTTTGAACATGCAATAAGTAATTATGAAGAGTTACTATCAGAATAGCAGGCTATGTATATAATATATCATAAAAATGCTAAAGGACCCCAAGAGTTGTCGTTTAATGGCCTCGCCTCAATCAAGATAGCAGGGTAAGCATATAAATCAGTAAGTGTTGCTCCTTTCTGCATGTAATCATCTCCGAATGGATACTGTTGATATAGCATATGTGATTTTAGAGATGGTGACTCAAGCTTGGATATTCATGAAGGTGCATGATTGAAAAAGATTGAATCTGTGTGGATTCTAATAGCAGCTTTTGCATTTATTGCTTTTCGTGTAAGTTATTCATGCCCTCTATACCTGAATAGATTTTTTCAACAACTTGACGTGTCCCCTGTTTAGACATTAGCATCTTGCAACACATGTATTGCCAATAATCTAAATAATCCATCCTTGTTGAGTAAAGAACTTACGATTTCATCTTTCTGCTTACAATATGCAAACCTCAAGTAAAACTGAACAAGTCAACAAACTGACATAGTTTGTAAGGACTAGTCATTATAGCTCATCTAAGCCAAAAAGGTTCCTTTTTGGTTCTTTGGGGAGAATGCTTATGTTTCTTGTGGGATTTAATAGGGTCTGTCTATATCCTAACATTCTTAAGAATTTATGGCTATTACTGTAAATGATACTCATGAATCACCCTGGCATGGCCGGTCCCAAGCCCAAATAAAGGAAGAGTGTTGCGTTAGGCTTCCAATAGCTAGCGGAAAATTTTGTCAGACTTATCTATCATGGATTCTACAAATTATGAGCATTAGTCTATGTGGAAACAAAGAATCCATGTAGCCGACCCCATCTAGTATGGGAAAAGGCTTAGTTGTTGTTGTTGTACCATAAATGATACTCATGAGGGACACTCTAAGGCCAAGTCACATTTTCTCACTTTAGTATGGCAAAGACCAATGAATAAAAGCAAACATTGATGACTTTCTATTCTCTCTTCAGTCACTTGAGTCATCGGAAGCCTCCAAGACACTTGCAGTCCTTCCTGCCCCTCCACAGTACCACCACCATCATCTTGTTTATCCATTTAACCATCTGACGCCTCCCCTTTTACAACCATCAACAAACACAAAGTGCAACCTTCTATAGCTCACCATATGGTACCCTACCTACTAGAATCCCAATGTGTCTCCCTGCCTGCCAAGCTGGCTTTGCTGCTGGAATCCCATTTTCATATGTGGTCTGCTTACCTAATCAATAATGTGTGCCCTCTGTATCTGAGTAAATTGTTTGCTTTATTGTCTTTTTGGTTAACCTAATTGACTATTCATGTTCTCTGTACTTAATCGAGACAGCCTGTTCCTGTAACTAATGGACAATGTTTTACTTTTGTTTTTGATTTATCAAATTATTGGTTTGAGAGATCGATCTTTGGTATTTGTTTTCTGTTCAATTGTCCATCCTATTGGTCGGACGCTCTTGAATGGTGTTGGTTTGTGAGACTGTTAGTTGTTACCCAATCCTTAACACACCCAAGTTTAGGTTTCAACTATTTTCTTCTTTGGTTTTGTTTATGACGTGAGACAAATTTTTACAAAGTAATGTTTTGTCCAAACCGGAACTTAATGTTATCAATTTGTATTAGCCACTTGATTAAATAAAATATATAGTTCAAATGCAATTTTTTAGTTACTTTCTGCGAGATCTTTCACATATATTCTTTATGTCCTTAGACATTATGATTGCAAACAAAAAAGGTAGTGAAGTGAAAAGGCAGTGCAAATAGCGAGAACTATTTGGTTTGGTAAGAGGAAAATGTGCACAACTAGAATGTGTTCTGTTCTGACTTTGGAGTGCTCGGTAAAGATAAGGTCAATGGTGCATTAGAAAAATTTGATGGAAAATCTAGCTAAATATTTCATTGTCTGTCTCGTAAACTCTGTGCTGTCCACTAATACAATTGTTATATACTTGTTTAAATTCATGTGATGTTATTATTTATTGGATTGGAATGTTGAACTTATTACCATTATTTGTCTCATTTTTTACATTTTTATTTTCAGTCATGTATGTATTTGTTTATATTACATGTGTTTGTAGTATTGATTTTATTACATGTTGAGTCTTATTATTTATTAGAAGCATATGCCAATTATATATACATTTTTCATGTGTACAGTTGATTGAAAGATAAAATGGATGAAGGAGAATCTGCAATGACACCAGAAGATTGTGTAATGATGATGTGCTTTTGGGTTTGGTTCTATTTATTTCGACATGCATATCGTCAATCTTATTCTATTGAGTATAATTCCATTCGTGGAGGTGTTGATTTCTTGAGCAATTGTTATCGAGATCAACGATATTGTCGTCAATTCTTGCGCATGCAACCACTGACAATTAGATTATTATGTGACATCCTACGTGATCGCGATTTGTTGCATGATGCACGAGAGGTATCTGTGGAGGAACAAGTATCTATGTTTTTGTGGACATTAGGGCAGCGAGCATCTAACCGGAACACACAAGATGTGTTTCATCGATCAGGTCAAACAATAAGTAAGTATTTTAATAAAGTATTGGCTTGTATATGCAAACTCGGCAAAGAATATGTGAATCGTCTAGATGAGGAGACACCTTCCGAGATTGCTAATGACCCTAGGTTCTTCCCTTATTTCAAGGTATTGTTTATGATATTTGTTTTAAATAGCACATCAAGAAATGTATTTCATATTAATTTCTTAAATATGATCCTTTAGGATTGCTTGGGAGCTGTTGGTAGCACACATATTCCCGCTTATGTACCGAACGGTGAACAATTCCGTTATATCAACCGAAAGGATGCAGTAACACAAAATGTATTGGGTGTTGTTGGCTTTGACATGCGCTTTCATTATGTCTATGCGGGGTGGGAAGGAAGTGCATCTGATTCACAAGTTCTTCAAAGTGCACTTGATGATAAAATCCATCCATTTGTTGTACCCCAAGGTAATGCAATCAAACCATGTGTAGCTCTTATCTCTTTTATGATGCAGATTAATGTTCTTAATTTATCTTACATAGGGAAATACTACCTTGCTGGTAGAGGTTACCCATTGATAACTGGATTATTGACTCCACATCTGAAGCATAGATACCATTTATCAGAGTTTAATGCAGAAGGTGCAAATCCAATTGGCACAAAACAGGAGTTATTCAATCATAGGCACTCTTCGCTGTGCATTACAGTTGGACGTGTATTTGGCATATTGAAGGCACGATTTCCTATATTAAAAAACCAATTTCCTTATCCATATCATGTACAAGTACAGATTGTATTAGCTGCATGTGCTTTACATAACTTCATCCTAACACATGAACAAAATGTTGTACATTTCGAAGAAGATGTGGAGAGTAGTCATGGTGGAAGGTACGATGTAAGTCAACCTAATTCCATTCTCAATCATCAATTGCGTACAGAACGTGGCACTCATAAGCCACTAAGAGATTCATTAACAAACATGTTATGGGAGAACTATCCAAATAGTAAGTATCTTATGTTAGTGAATGTTTTTTCACCGTTGTACTTGTTTACTGTGTTTGTTATACATTCTTGACTAAGATGCTGTATTTGTTTTTGTCCAAGGACCACAAGAAGATATGTGACTCTTGGAAGACTTGTCATCTTAATACAGAGAAGAGATGCTAGGTTGCAGATGTTTTCTTAGGAGTTTGTCATACTTTTTCTTTTGGGTACTGGCATGTATGTTATTGTCGTGAACTTGGTGAACTTGAAAGTCACAAGCACACTTCTTTTTTGTTATTATGGTTTGTTAATGAGGATGACACAAATGACAAGTACTATTATTTTCCTTTTAGTTTTCGTTTGTTAATATTGATGACAAAAATGACAACTTATGCTATTATTTGTTTACAAAACAGAACTTATTTGTATAATTTACATGTTGTTGTCTATGGAGAATATGCAAGGACCATATTTTGGCAGGAGCAGATTTTCTAGATGATCATCGTATAACATTTGCTTGAATTTTATTTATAGGTACATATTAAATATGGTTACAGGATTACAGGTTTGGAGTGGTTGGCATAGTACTATATATGTTATTGTTGGGACAGGTTTAATGCTTCAAATGGTTGAATATGTCCTGTATACTGGTTGTTGGCACAATATTTGCTTAATATGATTACGGGTTCATATCGTCGGGGTTCAAGAGTCCTTCGTAGTGATATATATGTTATTGCTGACTGATATGAGAGTGTTGGTTCATTGATATCTACTGATATTAGTTGTGCAAGACAGTTCTATATGTTCCACTATAATGTATGCTTGAATGCCATAAGGCATATAAGTTGTGCTGCCGGGTAATTTCTAGTAAGTTTGAACTATTGGTTAGTATGGAGATTGTACGTTATTTAACCACCCAATAACTTATTCAATGTTATAGTCAGCTGTTGAGTCATCTGGTTTTGAATAGAAATGTTTTTTGATAGGGTATCTATTGGCGATATTGAAACAACGCCTGTAAATTATAGTTTACATTTAGGGACTTAAACCTGGCCATCACCAATACTCTGTTTTTGTATTGGAAACAATTTAGGTCATTTTGAAGAATTGAGAAATTAAAAGTATACAACTTGGAATTTCAAGGAACTCAACCTGGTAGAGCGGTTGTTTCTTCTATAACCTTCCAAGCTTGATGCAGCTTAAAAGGATCTCTTTTGGCAGATCCCATAACAATTTAGTTCGTAAACCTGAAATTGGTCAAATGATGAAAGAATGATACATCGGGCTTGTGGTGCAACTCAATTATCTGTGTTTTGGATTGATGATCAGAAGCTGCATATGCGTAAGAAACAAGCGCTTATGAATGGAAATTTGTGCATACTTTATAAATGTATCTTGCCATCTGTATTCTGTAACGAGGTCGTATCTGCTGCTTTGTCACGTTTGTAGAGAAGAATCTGAAGAGTTCTGTCCAGAATGGTACTCCAGATTGTGTGGACCGAATCTTTAAGATATACAGGATAACAGCTCTCGATCAAAAGCTTGTGAAGAAAACTTTCAAACTGGTCGACGACGACTCAAGGAGGAGCTTAATTAAAGCAGGTTTACTGTGAATGAAGCAAGCGCATCCCATGCATGGAAGTCCATTACCGACCTGAGCAAACGGCGGGATTGGTTGCTGCCAGAAGCCCGATGCTGTACTCTGCTGTTACAACCCATTCATGATCTTGCTTATTATTATTATTATTATTATTGTTGTTGTTGTTGTTATTTTTTAACGTTTCCACAGAAAGATTTTGGGTTGCTCATATAAATGATATTTTTAGTGAAAGGCTGCAAAACTCTCTAACACAACTTGTTTGAGGGACATCATGTGTATGTTGGGAGCAAGAATTGGTTCTTTTTCAAGTGTCACAATTGCCTAGAGTTTTTTTATGGTGAACATGGCTTGCAGTCATTAGCAATGCGTGTTTTGTTAGATTTTAGTCTCTTGGTGCTTTTGCGACTCAACTTGGTTTAGCTATCTATCCAGTTATGCACCCTTACAAAGTTTGATGTTTGAATGAATCAGTAACCGTAACTCAAACCAGAAAAGACTAACGTCTCATTCTACAGCATGTGGTCGTCTAGATACGTTCTTATTTGTCATTATGCTCTATCCGTGTTGTATCGACATTTGCTCTTACAAAGCAGGTTCATGTTTTATCATTTCCTTCAAACACTAAGACCACCTTTTGCCTCCTTTGAAGTGTTCACCATTCATTTCTTACCTTTTTCCACGCCTCTGCAACTGAACCACCAATTTCAGGAATCACTGTCTACAAAATGATTGAAATTGCTATAATATACTCTGAGAGCTTGGTTTGCGGCATTCAAGAATAATTGCATTGAACTTAAGGGCAAATATGAGGCTTTTCGAAGAGACAGATTGACCCTTGTAGTTGCTTGCTGAAGTTAAATACCTGATGTTGAGGAGATTATGATTCAGCTTCGAAAGGAATTACGAAGGTAGATTAAACAGTGTGACTGAGGCTGGATTATCAGACATTGGTGTAGCAGTTGATTTAAACTCTGCTGAGGCTGGTTCCAACTTCAGATGAAAAAGGACTGCATTCCGACAGACAGCGCAAAGATTTGTCGGATATTCAATGTACATGCTCTATGACATAGAAGTCTTGGTTGTTATTTTTGTTGCTATGGTTACTAGTAACTACATCATCCAAACAAGATGAGCTGCTCATTAGGCGTCAAGTGCAATTGCTTCAAGTTGGTGAAGGAACCAACTCAGTGAGGCGTACTGCGAAAAGGCCGGCCTCATCTTGGCTCCGTGCACCAGAGTATATCTACATATTAACGCAATGTTTGATGGGCGTAGTCCTCATGCTCAACAGTTTTATGTAACAAATAAAATCTCATCAACAATTTCCTGTTCAATATTCAGGTTTGTTTGCCTCACCTTGCTTGCGGCTTGCGATGCTGGGAGGTCGATTCATCTTAAATGAGCAAATGGGACAAGTCAGGATCAAGCAACGACAAGTGAGGTATAAACCAGGCTGTTGACGTGTTTATTGTCTCAATTTGCAGCCGTATGTTTCCCATAGCCAAATTAAAGTATGAGTCAAAGCACGTTAATTTGGGCCGAACCATGGGATCGATCTATGGTTGGAAGTTTGAGTTTTGACCATGACATTTCCTAGTTGAACTCGTTCAACATGGTTTTTACAGAATGAGCAATAGCTCACCCGGCTAGGGGTTGAACTCACAAGTTGAAGGTTATGAGTTTGATCGTGGGACATGAATTTCACTTCAGAAACCTGATCCCATAAAAAAAAAGAAAAAGAAAGAAAAAAAGGGTGTTGATGGATCTATACATCTAATATCCTATCCAACACCAAACACTAGTTTAGGATTCAGTTTCTAAAACCAACTATCATGGTCCTCCGAAAAGCAACCCAGTCCGATCAAGGACGGAAGTTCTGCGAAATATCGAAGCTTGACTATGGTTACTTCTGAATTCACGTAGCTCCGATATCTTCTTCTTCTTCTTCTTCATGAGCTTGGCTTTCACTCTTCTACGTGCAACCTTGATAGTAGCTAATCCCTTCTTTCATGTGCGTACCAAACACATCCAGCTTGATATCATTTTGTGCTTGAAAAAGTAAACACCACCACTGAACTGCTACTGTAAGGCTCCCACGTGGCAATTACGCTTTGTGATCACGGTGTTATAGAAGCAGAGCAACTGCTATTTACAGCCGAGGAACCACTCCCATGGTGGGAAAGCCACCATCATGTAAGAGCGAGTAAACACACTATTATAGCGAAGCCGTGCCTCATGAGCGGTGCTATAGGAATAGAAAAGGTTGTGTCAGAGGAGAGGTAGTGGATGGAGTCGACTTGTGCTATTCTACATGCCGAACTTGAAGGAGGGATAAGATGAATCCAAATATGATTCTATTACTGGATCAGGTAACACTTTATTCAATCCGAGCCCAACCGACTCTTCGTTGGGTTGACGGTTTTCTGCAAATAGATGACAGGTTAGGCAGTTTTTCGTATATCCTCCTCTTTCCACAAACCTCTTGGTGTCAGTGGTGCAATTGTTACAGATCGCGGAGGGTATTATTGATTTTACACCGAACCCAAAGGGCCACAGCCGAAACAAAAACCCTAATCGCGTTTCTCTTCTTATTTCTTAGGTTGGAGCTCGCAGGTTTCTGATCTCGACCTTCCCCCTCCTAACGGGTGACCTCTCGATTCTCTTTGGCGGTTTTGATCTCCCATTATTTCTTCATTACAATCTTGTGCAGTTCATGTTTTTTGCTTTTCACCTTTTCGGAAATTCCTTATTTGTTGGAGTCTGTTTATTTCTGGGTCTTGTTTCTGCTTTTTCGTTGTTTTGGAGCTCTGGCATCCTCTGGTTGGATAAATTTTAATTTTTCCTTCAAATTAGAGTTGCTTTTCTTTCCGTGAGTTGTGCCTCAGGGTTTTTGTTATGCAAAGGATGGTGATGATGACGACTTTTGGTTTTTATTCAGATTTGTCAATATGGTGAGAATCAGTGTGTTGAACGATGCTCTGAAGAGCATGTACAATGCCGAGAAGAGGGGAAAGAGGCAGGTTTTGATTCGACCCTCTTCGAAAGTTATCATCAAGTTCCTTTTGGTCATGCAGAAGCACGGTAAGAGCTTCGTCTCTGCTTGCTTCTCGGGTTTATCGTATTTTTCTTGATGGTTTCGATCTTTAAGACATTTTGCTATTTTTGTGCTTTTAGGTTACATTGGAGAGTTTGAGGTGGTTGATGACCACAGGGCAAATAAGATTGTTGTGGAGTTGAATGGTAGGCTGAACAAGTGTGGAGTGATCAGCCCACGATTTGACATTGGAGTGAAGGAGATTGAATCATGGACTGCGCGTTTGCTTCCTTCAAGACAGGTAATTTTTGGTATCCTTATTCGGTAATTAAACTTTAACGCATAACACATGTATGCTTGTAGTTGTATTTATGTGCTTTGTTTTTGTTATTTCTGATAGTTCTGTAAATTGGATGTCCTTGGGTATATCTGTTTACACATCCAGATTTCGTCACCATGTCTGCCTTAAGTGATCGATTGCTTCTTGTTTGTTCTATACTCTGTTTTTTGGGGGGTTCTTATTTGTACGAAAGATATTTAATTACCATACAGTTTTTCAGTGATTGTTGCCTCTTGTTTGCTTGCAGTTCGGATACATTGTTTTGACTACATCAGCAGGTATCATGGATCACGAGGAAGCGAGGAGAAAGAATGTTGGTGGCAAAGTGCTAGGGTTTTTCTATTAGGAACTTTTAACTTGGAGTTGTTGTCCTTCTTGTTTCTTTTAATGAGAACTGCAATTGATTTGGCTATTCAATTTTGATGTGCACTGTTTGCTTAGATGCTATTATGTTTTCTATATACTTCTGTAGATGCTATTTAAAGTGTTTTTTCTGGGGCGCTAGCCCAGATGATAATTGAGTTTTATCTCTATAGCTTTTTGTTGCATTTGTTAAGATTGTAGGAGTTATTTAACTTTTAGTGAAAGCCTTTTCGGAGCAACTAGATAACAATGACCGAGTACTTTTAAGTGAAATGGAAATTTGTTGTTGCTGCAAGTCTATTTGCTTCTAAGGTGAACGCTAAACCTTTAAGTTAAGCTATTTTATAAAATAAGAATGTAGTTATCTGACCCAAAAGCTCCATCCCAATTTATACCCTCTAATATTCATTAGAGTTATGTTGAGTTCAAAGCTCGTGTTGTTCTTCAGTGAGTCCTGGTGAAGTGGGTGAAGGGAAACTTTGCTTATCCTTCACTCAAATTCAACAATATTGAAAGTGACATCTGAAATGCAACATCAAGATGTTTTTAGATCATTATTGATGGAAGAATCATGCAAATTCAAGGATCCCAAACTTTATTCATGGGGCAATGTTTGACTGAAGACTTTAAATGTATTAAGAGTGCCTCTTTTTCATTTGCCTTTGATTGTATCATCTATTGTGGCCGTGCCGTAACTATGGGTATGGATGGAGGTTACCTTGGATTGGTCGTATCATCAAGTAATCTGAGGGCTGGTTGGTATGTCACTGTATCTGAACAAGCTGTACGAGCCGAACCCTATTGAGCCTATGCCAAACCAAAGGATGATCAAGCCAGTATGGACTTTGAGCCTAAAACGGGGCACTTGCAGGCTGGACTTACGAGCTTGTTTGAGGCATGCCATTGTCATTAGCGACTGCTCATTTGCCATGGCTGCCATGATTTACAGGAAATGATGATGCAGCTGACCGATCTTCATTTTCTGCACCAAGTAGGAAAGTGTTTTTTCTTCTTTCTGATAAACAAACTAGGTTCGGCACTAGGTTGTCGAACTTGTGACCTTTGCTGGATGTTGTTTCGAATGAAGTTCGCCAATGGACAAAAACAAAAGAGTCATACCTAAAATCCTTCTTCAGCGTTTGTGTAATGGGCCGACTGTGGACTGGTGAAACATGCACTAGTTGATTCTAGTGTTTGCACATATGAGGGAGATGCTGTTGATTGGCTTCAAAGTCATACTGTAAGAAGCTAATCTCTCTTGAACTTAACGCCATCGATCTTTGGTAAAGAAAAGGAGTTCGCCAATAGTGAGACTTTAGGTCATACTGCATATGACGGACAGTACGTTAAATCCCAATCCCTCCGCACATCTGGCTCTGGAAACTGCACATCTAACACGAGATCCGTGACAATGGGTCCACAAAGGTCCCAACAAGTTTGGTGAGCAAATATATACGGTTGAGATCGAATATGACCAACACGGCAGTTATATAATCCGATCTGGTATGACCAGCGTCCATTTTCCCTTGTTGCTTAATTTCCCGCACAAGAAAACGATGCCATCCCCTGCTTTCCTCAGCGCCATTGCTTTCTTCTTCTTGGTTTCCTATGCACAACTCAAGAAATCAATGGCTCCGCGCTTATCATCTCTCCGTACCTTCATATTCTTATTCTTGTGCATGCTCGCATCCATCACATGCCCTGCAGACGCCGCGGAGCTAGCAGCGGAACCACCTGATTTCGAACCCCAGACCAACAACTTCTCCAACCAATTGAGAAATCTCATCGACGCACTGATCGGCACCGGAGACTACGGCGGCTGCGCGAACCTACTCTACGGCCTGGACCGGTCGGCTCTGCCTGCGACAGCCACAATGTTCGTGCCGAGCGACGAAGGCCTGTCACGATTATCCAATTACGAGACAGATTACTCGCCGCAGATTCTGAGGTACCATATCGTCCCCAACGAGCGACTCTCCTTTCACGATCTTCTTCGTCTTAAGGTGGGAGCTAGATTGCCAACAATGTTGCTGAACGTCAGTATTCTCGTGACCAACAATGCCAGACTCAATTTCACTCTGGATGATTGCACCGTCACCGACCCGGGGATCTATTACGACGGTGAAATCGCCGTTCATGGCATCGGTTGCGTACTCGACCCTACTCATTATGGCGTTCAAGAACAAGAAGATGTACAGGTCGTTGCCGGCCCGGAGCCCGCGGGTGGTGGTTTGTTGCCTACTGAGAACTCCAACGGACGAAGAACCCACTTTTCTGATTCCACCGGCTTACATAGGGCGGGTTTGGGTATAATCTTTGGCTTGTTCGCTGGAAAAATTATGTGTAATTGGCCTCAATGAGTATTGCACGATCGTCTCTTCGGGCTTTGTATTTCTTGAACTATTTCGTAGTTTTTTCCCTCCTATATGAGAACGACTCTCTAAATTCATGATCTAACAATTCATTTGTGCGAAGATCACTTAGTTAGGCGGTTGCCTCACAAGGTTGAAGGTCATGAGTTCTATCCTCGGAGTGTGCATCTAGCTTCGGTCTCCCATTGTACCAAATGAGTTTAATTATTGTCCAAATGGGTTTGAGTTGTTTTGGGTGATTGGTATCTTCTTAGAAGTCGAAGTTCGAGACCACGGGTGTAACTGGGTCACTTTGTGTAAGAATCAAGTCTAAAATTTAGAATCGACTCCCAACACAGTATGAATCAGTTTAGGCTTGTGGACATTGAGCTTGGGCAGATTGTGTCCCTTTATTACGAGTCTAAAATTTTGACAAAAACTAGACTCACGACAGCATGGCTCTTTTGGCCTCACGTAGAGCTTTTGTTGGTTCTGGCACAGATACTAATAGTTTCATAAATGATCAGTTAAGAATAAAACAAAACATAATTTCCAGTATTTAGCAGAACTAGATTGAAACCAAGCAAAACCAAGCTTTCCCCAATCCAAGTGGGGTTGGCTTAATTCAGAAGAACTAGATTACACGAGTTTTGAACCAATCACTATTATGTTCAATGAAAACTAACGAACGGACAAGGATTCAATCTCAACCCAGTCCTGAATCTGAATCCAGTGTTGCAGTCTGCGGTTAAGTTGCATCCTGTCATACTAAGATCTGAATTGGACCTGACCGGTTCAGAACAAGTACAATTACCAACTACAAAAAGTCCAATCCAAACTCAAGTCTGATCCAAATTCCGTGTTATGATGCTATTGAGTAAGCTGGACTCAGTTTGCCAAGATCCAAATCAAACCTGCATGTCCGATTTACATCCCTACAAGTTTTAGTTATGTTGATATTTATGGCACACTTCGTTGAAAAGCTAATTATATATATATATATATATATATATATATATATAGAGAGAGAGAGAGAGAGAGAGGGAACCTGGTATATACTAGTAAACTTAGGGCTAATTTTAAGATCATTTGAAATTTAAAAAGTAAAAAGTATACAAATGAATAAAGAACACCGAAAAAGTATATATTTATATTTTACTTTTTAAATTCAAATTTCAACTGTTATCATCCAACGTGTACCTTTTGGTGTACTTTTTGCTTTTATACACATGGCATATATCAAAGCGTAGGAAGCAAGCTTTATATCCATCTCTTAATTTCCAACGATGTGTACCATATATCAAAGCATACGAAGCAAGCCAATTTATCCTCTCCATCGGACATGAAAACATGTGTGTGTTATCAATCTGCTGATGTAAAAGTTAGGTGCCCTTTTAGAATTTCACTGTTACCTGGATGGATGTTTTACAATATACATAATATCACCATGCATTTTATTTGCTCATGTCCACTTCTAAAATTTCCCCGGGAAAAAGAACACCAGGAATTGCATATCACACTGATCCATTGTTCCTTTACCTTTTTCCATAATCAGCCTCAGCAAACAGGAAGAGGACTCAGACCATTTGCTTCAGCTAGGATTTGGATCAGATCAAAATCCAACAAAGATTTGGCATGGAAACTGCGATCCGATACCCGCCAACCCCATTTGGGTACGTGCTTGAATCGGATTTGTTTGAGCACCCTCCTCCGTGTAGGTTAATTTCATATTCATGGAAGGGGTGTCCAAACGCCTCCAATGGCAGTGGTGAGACATAATAGTGTGTGTAACTTTATATGTTCAAGACATAAAAAGATGCACAAACTCAGGCAAAACAAGGGAAAAGATTCACCAAGTACTAGACAAAAGCAACCTTATATGTTCAAGACTCCGCTCGGCAAATGAAATCGTCAAATGAAGAGGAGAGAGAAATTGTTGGAGATAATTTTGATATTTTTCAATAAAAAGAGTGTGCACATAATAATAATAATAATCTCTAATGAAAATTACATAATCTCCAAGTGTTTATGGCTCACTCATTATCGGGAGACAATAAGCGTCATGTTTAATCCTTCAAAAGGTGTTTGAGTCCCCGGACTGCTCGGGGACAAAGCGTCCGCGTGATTCATCAAAAGGATGCTGCTAGAAAGCAAGAAACAGAATATGATTTTACAAAGAAACAGAATCTCTAAATGCTCCAATAAACATATATTTGTGTGTTCGCATATATATATATATATATATATATATATATATCGAGAGAGAGAGAGAGAGAGAGCGGAATCGACTAATTTATGCGCACCCATAGATCTCACAGATAGAGATGAGTTTTGTATCCATGCAGAAATCTTGGAAATAGAGATGAGTTTTGTATCCAGATGTAGGTAGATTCACCAAATGCTAAGACTTTGGATAAATATTAGGGCCTGCCACTAATATATAAAGATTTCTTGAACTTCAAGAAGTCTCTCGCTGTTATATATATAGTGCAGGCATCTAAGTTAGGTTTCAAGACTATTTCGTGTTTTATGTCATTCGGCTGTAGCGCCCATCAAGAAGGTGGAATCAAGAAACAGTGCAGGTATTGTTATCTCCACTTCCTCGTTGAATTGCTTGCTTTTCAGTCTCATCGCTGCAAGTTCTGCATCTTCAATGGGACTTTTACCATTCAAATAGGCAGTGGCGCACCTATTCATAGGCCAAGAAAGAACCAAAAGAAAAATATATGTAGGTGATCAGGATTCTTTCGAAAACTGTAGGGATCCCTTCACATGAATTTCACCTAATTGAGGATGTAGAACTTACAGCAAAGAGACTGCGAGCAAGGATTTCGACGGGGAAGTGGATATAACATTACCTGTAGATTGTTTTTATCTGATTCAGATTTTTCTGCGTTTTGGAACGATGAAGTCTAGCATATCCTTGCAGGTATGTGAGTACGTTGACAACATGAAGGTTGGTATTGACTGTATTATATATAATATCCCCATCATCTGATACCTTTGATTGGATACATTGGAAGTTGGTTCAATCAAATCCAATGGAGAATGTATATATCATGCATAGATTAATTACGATCAATCTTCAAACCTTGGTGATCTTTTGACAGAATGAGAAAACACTGTATTTATTGCTTGAATCTGTTCTTCTTTTCCACAATATACCATTCAAACGTCCTTGTTCGCTTTGCAGAGGTCCTTGTTTCCTTCAATAATTCGTGGAACTGAATCTTGACGATCATTTGTTTTCGCTAAAAATCGAAGGTTGATCTTGATGAAATAACAAAATGCAATGTGCAGTTTTGATGTTACCCAAAATTGAGTTGTGACTTTTGATTTTTTAAAAAAATATTTTGTTGTCTCTGAAATTTCATTATTTCCTTTCTTTTCTTTTTGTTACAATGGGAGGTCAAAGCCGGGTACGCATGCTCCAGTAGTCGAACCTGTGCTCAGCCTTTATGCGACTTGAGAGCCCTGCCTGGTTGCGGAATTCCTTCAAATAAATTCTTTAACTGCATTTTTGAAAATTTTTCCTTTTCTTTTTGAAGCAAAACATACATTCATAATGGGGATTGATTGAGATATGTTAGAATATGATAGCTCTGAATGTGTCTCACTTTTCCAGCAAATGCATAGTTTGCGAGACCGGATGCTGGCCTCACAGACTTTGCTTGACCTCTAAGGGAGACTTTGAAGCTTTTGTGAGGCGAGGTACACGCATCAAGCTGTAGGCCCTTTTGTGTACCTCACGCTTTTATGCCAATTAAAGTTCAACAAGGGTCCGTGTGAAAATAGAGTAACAAGTGAATCAATGTTAAGGAGTGCAGAGGCCTTGAACAATAATGAATTGATCATTCATTGGTACCACAAGCCACATCCATTGTTCTCCTTTTACGTGAGAATTTACACAAAACTGCCTATGAGAACTGTAATTTACGCGTATGTTATATATATATATATATATATATATATATATATATATATATATATATATATATATATATAGTGATTGGATCCTGGGCACCAACCCGCTCATTATATATATAGTGATTGGATCCTGATCACATGAACGCCGGCTCACTCATTCCTTTTGAACGACAGTATGTAATAATAATATTCTTCGTACTTTTCTAAAAGCTTTTAAAAATTTTGAAATTACACTCATACCACTTAAACTTATAGATGAATATAAGAGAGCATGTATCACTATTGGCATGATCTAATGTTCATATATATATATATATATATATATATATATATATATATATATATATATATATAATAGAGAGAGTTTTAAATACAAAATGTCTTTTGATAAGTAATCTTGCATAAATACTTCTATTGTTTAATATTGGAATAAACACTTTGATTGTTTGAATTTTTAGGTCAAGAGCAGATATTTGAATTAATTTGTATTTAATAAAAATGTGTAAAATACAAAACTATGATGATACTTTTACTTCAAATCTTTACGGTTAAGACATCCTCTATCCACATATAACAAAATATAAAAACCCTTAGTACCCTTAGTGCCTTTTTTATTTTCTTTATCATGTAGTTTTTAACGTTGTTTTATATAAAAACCTTTTTTTAGTTACAAGTATGTTGGATCAGGTAGGCGGTCGGGTGTGGCTAGGGATAGATATTGTGGATTTCGGTTTGCTGGAAACCAAGAACCGAAACAGAACTGGGATGAGACTGATTTTGGCCTTCATTTCAACCACTAAATAATATAAAAAAAATTAGAAAAAATCTAAAAACTAATTAAAAGTGTGAATTAGACTCAAAACAAGGGATTCCAGTTCGGGGTTTTGGTTTAGCTGGTTTTGTTTGTTAGCCTAATTTGATTTATATTGAAATGATAGGTCTCGGTTCATCATTTGTGAGCCCACAGCTTTGTTTTTTCTATTACAAGAAAAGGTTTGATTGAATCTGTGAGCCCAATCGCTTTATACACGCTTCCCAATCGGTTCATCGTCTAACTAAATATAAAGTTTGCTATTACAAAATCTTTTCAATTGCATCATGCCTTGCTTTTGTATTTAAACTTATTTTTACACAACTTTCTTTAGTCTCATGAATTTCGTATTTATCTATACCACACACCCTAAAATTGAATTCCTAAATCAGAAAATACTATGTGAAAGTTTTAACAACATGCAAAAATAGTCATGTATTTCGAGTTTCTCCAAGTTTATAGACGTGTTTATAAAGATTCATGCTATTTCGATGATACAAATTCAGCAATAATATATAAAGGAATTGATCTTTAGGTGCATTTAAAAAAATATATTATGAATTTTATTTTTGTGGAAAATGTATTTATATAATTGGGATTCATTCAGATAGGTTAGAAGATGATAGCTTTTCAAGTAAAAGGGACAGTGAAAGATATCTGAAAAAGACTGGATGATGTTGTTCTCTACGGTAGAGTATGAAGCTTTTGTGGGGGCAATGCATGCGTAAAGTTTTAGGCCTTTTTGTGTACCCTATGCTTTTATGACATTTAAAGTTCACGAGGGGTCCATATGAAAACAAAGAAACGTGAGAAAAGAGCACCATCCTCATGTGAAGGAGTGCAGAGGCCTCGACCAATAACTTAAATGTTTAAATAATAATTTATGCTAACATATTAATCAATTAAGCATAATAATTAACTTATTTGAAATATTTGTAACACATATAATTTACACTAATAACTGTAAACATTAATTACTAAAATACTCTTTTAAATGTTATTTAATTGTTATGTTTACAATTAACTTAAGTTATAAGTTTTAATTTTATTATTTCAATTATTAATTATTAATTATGTTAATATATTTAATTTAAAAATGAGTTTTAATTAACTTTAATAGCTTCGATTAAACATTTAACTAGTTACTAATATTAAGTATTAAATGATCATTAGTAAATTTAAATGACTTAATTTAATTAATTATTTTAATTTAGGTACATTGACCAAAATTGACCTTTTAAATAATTATTTCAAAGAGCCAATTTTACCAAGAAAGTACTCTTTTGCTTGATTGTTACTTTGTATAAAATTAAGAATTTCATTGTACTAACCATAATAACTATTTTCTTTTAAGTTAATTTTATTTTTTATTAATCAATGTCTTGCATAAATGAGTTAATGCTTATTTTAGGATAGTTTCCATGTGCAGTAGCGGATCTACAAAATAGTGTTAAGGGGGGCAAAATATGTATTTCATGGCATTAGGGAGGGCAAAGCATGGCTAAAATATATCTCAACTATGTATTGAACAAAAGTGAGGAGATAAAATCATTTTTTCCCAATCAAAACAAACACAAACACCGTCAAAACCATCTAAAAAAGCTTTAAAAAACCACACATAAACATATATCTTTTAGGTGTATTTGGTGATCCCGGTAATAGTTTTAACTTGAAAAGATGGTTTTGGAAAGTAGATGAATAATGAAGGTGATTGAGGATAGTAAACTGTGTTCAGAAAGTAAAATCATGTTAGATGGGAGATTATGCATAATTATACACCATACACCATTATGATGGTAACGGAGAAAGCAAGTTGTTTTTTTTTTCTTTTTTCTTTTTAAAGAATGGGGAGGCCAAAGCGAGATGCGTGCCCCTCATGCCGAACTCGTGATCTAAGGGAAAAGATTCACCATACTAGCGACGTGAGCTTTTGAGCAAATTATACTTGTTTTAAGGGACTCGTTTATGCCGATGTTCAAGTATGCCCATGGGTTCCATTGTGGATTTAACATTTAAAGTATATCCCATTGTGGATTTAACAACTTGGAGATGCAAAACGGGTCCACCCGTCTGATCCTGACATTCTGTTTCTGTTCTGACTACTTACCATTTTACATGCCCATCTATAAAGTGGGATTCAGGACTTTGTCATCCAATGTAAGGTGTCACATCAGGCATACAACCCGATACACACTTATTATATATATATAAAAACAAATAGTTGGATTCTCTTCAGTTATTCAACAATTTTTTTCTGAAAACATGAGTATAATAATAATTCTTTTATTTTTCTTTAAAATCTTTATATTTTTTTAAAATTATACTCGTGCAATTAGAAAACAATGAATGAATACCTCAAAGGTGAATGTATAAAAAGAAAAAGAAGAGGGAGAAATTATTCCATGTGTAGTACATGCGTGCATGCATTCATGATTAAACGTTCTAAAAGATCTTATGAACGATTTAAATTCAAATTTTAAAAGAAAAAAAGTGCATGCATAGACTATTCTCTCTCCACACATGTATATATAATTGGATCCCATCTACTCATGCTATTGTTTATGAGTGACGGAGCATAATTTCAAAATTTTTAAAAAACTTTAGAAAAATATAAGATATTTTTATTACACTCATGCCACCCAAAAACAATGGATGAGCATGAGTACGAGTGTGGGTAGGATCTAATCACTATATATATATATATAACTAAAATTCTTTTTGGATCTATCGAATCGTAAACTTTCATATGGCAATATGCAAAGGCCGAGTTTGGCATATGATCACCGATATCATTGACTCCAATGAAATGTAGCATCTCGGCTAGACATAGACAGTTTCAGGTAAACCGGAACCATTAGTTTCCGGTAACGGTCTGACTGTTAAGATTTTGCTGTTATGGCAATCTCTCCTAAAACCGTAAACACGGGTAACGGCCGGTCCAGCTGTTACTTGTGCTAGGTTGCCGAGAATAGCCACAGCCTAACAGGAAGATGGGATTAGGCAAGAAGTGAACGAGTACAACTTTATTAAAGATATTGTGACTGCACTCTCTCTCACACACATGTGTAATGTGTAGAAAGCTACAAATACATACAGTGGTATATAGTGAACTATGCAGTTAAAGTGAGATTCTTGGAGGTGAATCTCATGTATACGTTCATTTTCATTTATGAGCATCAACACAAGAAATGCAGATGTTTGGATCATCTGCTCCTTACGAACAGATTCACAGTTTATTGGCTTCTTCTCATAGTGAAAGTATATGTATACGGCTATATGCACCTCTCTTTTAAAAACAAACAACAACTAAGGCTTTTCCCATACTAAATTGGGTCGGCTACGTGGATTCTTTGTTTTCACGTAATCCTATCATAATTTGTAGAATCCATGATATATAAGTCTCATAAAGTCTTATGCTAGATGTCGAAAGCCTACCGTAAAAGTTTGAAAAACAAAAATTAAATTAAATTAATCTAAAATATAATGAAACTGTTTCTTATTATGCTTTTAGCAAAAAAAGTTTTAAAGCACAAAAAAAATACCAACCTCAATGAAAAGGTTTTTGAAACCACAATTTTGTGCCCGTACCCGCATTGTTACAAAAAATGATACATATCATACCGACTCATGTCGGGCTCTCTCTTCTTATCTCACATACACATTTATAAGCACGTACACATACATATTACATATATACAAACCTGCATATGCACACACACATGTATATAATCCTATGAGAATATATACTCAAAAGGACTACCGTCCAATCATCCTATGATGAAGGGTACTTTGTGCCATTCTTATCACATGATGAACCTTTTATGTGATAAAACTGATGTCTTATTTTTCTTTATATATATATATATATATATACACACACACACGCACACACGCACACACTTCGTAACCGACACCCCATCGAAGATGTATGGGTTTTTTTTACCCCAAACCCGAACTCGGTCAAATCGAGTCATCTTCACCAAATTTGGTCGGATTAAGTTGGTTCCCATCACCGATCAGTTGGGCCGATATTGCCATCTCTATCAGCAAAGCCACATTAGGGTTGGCAACTTCATCGTTTGGCTCGGGTTCGTGTCATGATACATTTTCATGTTTAGAACTTCCATTGAAAACCCAACGCTATTTGAAAACCCACATATGAAATGAAAAGCTAAAGTAATTTATATATAATTAGAAAAAAGAAAAACTATGAAGCGGCATGCTGGCCGTTAATCAACAGTAACGTGTGGACCACAGCTCAACACGGTCCCACCAGCGTCCTAGAGAAAAAGAAAAATAGGGAAATAATAAAAAGCAGTTGTCCTCTTGCTCATTGTGGATGCACCGGCTGCAAAGTCAAAACGACTCAAATGAGGCCGTTATTAACTTATTAAAATGTATTATGGGTTTTTGTCTACAAGACATAAATAGGCTCTTCTATTCTTTTATATATTACAAATAATATGACAAAAGTTTTAAATAGCAATTAATTGGCCAACAAACGCTAGAAATTCAAAATACTTAAAAAAACTCAAATTTTAGATAGCGAAAACCATCGAGAGAAATTTACATTCCCTGAAGAATTGTGCTTTGGAAAGAAACGAAAGCAATTGATCAAATATATAATGAATAAAATAATGTTTCTTACCAACAAAAAACGCCTCCAAAGAGTTCCATTCAACAATCAAGGTTTTAGACCTTTTAAATTTTAGCTTTTGTTTTTACTAAATTAAAAAAATTAAACCTTTGTTGACATTGCTTACAAAAAAGACTATCATTGAATATGAAAACTTTTTGACACCTTTTTTTAATGATGGTTTTAGTGATGGGTATGTATCTACTTCACTTTTTTAATTTTTCATTTATTTCAATAAAACAAAAAACTGAAAATAGATGGCTGCCGCATGTATCAAACTCATGACCTTCAATTTATCAATCAAACCCTTAACTAATTGAAATCTTTCTCTCTGTTTTCTATTTCATGGTGTCTCAAAGCTCTCATGCTAAAAACCTCATGTAGACATGACTGCTTGGAAACCACAACTAAATCATTGCTAATGTAAGAAGTAATCAGTCAGATCCAAAATGATAAGCAAAACTACCACAACCCCAATACTAGAACCAGAACCAATAGTTCTCTAAGATTTTTAAAATAAATTCAAATTTTTTGCTTATTTTTTAGTTTAATTCTATTTGTTTATGTTTATAATTGAACGGTCCGTTCCGGTTAACCCACAATTCTAAGGTCTGTAGTAGGCTTTTGCAAAAATAGAAATAATTTAGTGGTATTAACTTTTTTTCCCAAAAATGAAAACAACGAAAAGTCAAGCTAACTGGAATTTTACTGCTAATAAAAATCATTTTAAATTGAAATTTATTTTCTATAGCAAAAATATAAATAGTAAGGAAATAAACAAGAGATTTTTTTTTCTAAGGTAACAAGCAAGGCAAAGCAAACGGAATAAAGCAGTGAGGCGTGATGATAAAGTGGCGTCCAAGAGAACCGACAACCACATGGGGCTGAGAACCCATCCATCCCTTATATTTCCCGAAATGGGTACCGGCTTCCCCCCGTAGAAACGCTCTCACCACTTACACGTGTCCGTTACGTCTACGTTGGGTCAAATACGTGCGGGAACCGAAACCCGAAATCTCCCCTTTCGTACCCGGTCTCCTCCGCTCCGTTCCTTTCCACAATGTTATCTTTCTCCTGTTCCGTCCTCTCTCTCTCTCTCTCTCTCTCTCTCTCTCTCTTCTGAGATAATTCCAGGAGCCCCCTGAATTCTCTCTCTGGAAGTGTCTGATTGTTTTTCGAAGCAGAGTTGACAGAAAGAGAAGGAAGTGGAAGAAGATAGGGAAGTACGTGATGAAGAATTGCAAAGGAGTAGACGAGATTGCTGTACTGGAGGTGGGTCAGGTGGGAGGGGCTCGCACTAGGGCCCGAACCCTAGCGGCGTTGCGTAGGAGGAGCGATGAAGTTTCCGGCAAGCTTCAGAAGTCCTATCTCGAGCTCAGGAGCCGCCGGCTCCTCAAAAATGAGGGACCGAAGAAGCCGAAGCGCCGGGAATCTAAGCACGAGGCAGAGTCTTGTCTGGCGAATTCCGGTCCGAAGCCAACGGGAGAAGCTGATCCCGTAGCCTCGCGGTGCTCGAGCGTCGCGTCGCGTGGAGATGATGCAGGAGTCGTATCGGATCTGGAGGTGAGAATTTCGATTCGCTTCCACCCGTTTCAGATCCTCTTTCCCCAGTCAGAATTTCGATCGTTAACGGAGTGTAGTTTGTTGGATCACAGGTGAAAAGGTCTGTAGGGGAGAAAAATCACGATTATGATTGCACAGAAAGGTATGTCTGTACCGAATTCTGTCATCCTTCTTGTTCTTTCTTTCTCTGAAAAATTTCCTCCGTTTTTTTCGTTAGTCTCGTTTTTTCTTTCAGCGTCAGAGAGGGCGATCTCCAAAAGGAATCCGAAACTCCGGGATCATCGACAAGCAAAGCCTGCGACAAATCTCACGATTCTAGCCACAACCTTTCCTGCTACGATTCCTACGACTGTAGTCGGAATCCGGCCTTTCAAACCACTGGGACCGCTCCTCCCGCAGCCGAAATCGAAGCGTTCTTCACCGCGTTCGACAACGAAGAGCAACAGCGATTCACCGAGAAGTACTTCCCTCTTCCATCTCTTCTTTCCTTTTCTTTATTTTTTTCAATTTTATTTTGCAAGATCATTTTAATCAACTTGAAGTAAAATCGAACTCTTTTTTGCTGAGTACCTTCGTGAAACGACGTTTTTTACAGTTTTGTTGTAATACGTTGGTTTGGTTGTTGTGGGCTGGTGTTCAGGTATAACTACGACGTTGTGAAGGATATTCCCCTGGCTGGTAGGTATGAATGGGTGAAAGTAACGCCATGAGAGATGACGACGACGAACGACCACTAATTAAGAATCAAGCGAGGCGGTAGAAAAGCACCAATTCCAGAAGCTCACCGGTTTGGTCCCCTCGCGTTCTTCGTCCTTTACCCATCACACTAACGAGGACAGCAGCAGTAAATTTTCTTTTCTTTTAAATTTTCGTCATGTTTTTATTGTGCGAGATAATGCTCTTTTGTATATGAGAAGGAAGCCTCTCCTCCTCCCTCGCTGTTAATTACTGTGCCCTCCTTCTTCCTTTATTATTATATTGAACAAAATTCATAAAAAGGAGAATTTATTTCCCAAGTTCTTTCTTTTTCATGGTGGTCTAGTTGCCGTTTTACTTTTCCATTGGAAATTTTATTTTATCCGGTTTTGTATGGATGAACCGTGCCCCCATGTTTATTGAGTCAGTAGCAGGCGTCAAACCGGACATGGCACAAGGTTGAGCACAATGGCAAGAAAGAATTCTTGTAGCAGAAACAGTTAGTGTGAGATAGGGCTTGGTATGTTTTTTTCTTTTCCTTTAATGGGAGGCTGAAGCCTAAAACACCCACGCATGCACCCCATTAGGAATCAAACTCACCACCTATGAGTAAGCGTCAAAGAGTCCTACCGATGAGCTAATGCTCCGGGTGGGTATGGCTTTAATTACATGACCAGAATTTAAGTTTATAGTGTCCAAACTAAAAGAAGAAAACGCACACACAGGCGAGTAACAAAGCATAAGGGCGAGCAAGTGAGACAAATAACATGATCAATCAAATTTCATCCAAAAAGAGGATTTGTCTGTTGGAAGCACTAAGTAAGAAGATCATC